>CM024637.1:12990292-13460344 GCA_014182715.1 Eucalyptus cloeziana
CCAATAGGATGGGTAAAATGTGCACGAACAACTGTCCAGCGGAACAATGCCTGCTGATTTTGCAACGGACGGATATTTTGGGCTGAAGTTAAGGTATAGAGATCACTTCTGTCAAATTCAACGAGGAGGAAGTCAATTGAAAGAGACTTCACAATTCAAGGATGTCCGCGTAATAAACCATTTACATCCTAATTTTCAGAGAAAATAAAGAAAGTGCGAGATGGGCAACAGGCCTTGGCCAATAAGTCTCGGCGACGTCCCTAGGCAGTAAGTTCGTTGTAGCTATTCCCCAAAAGGGTGAGTCCGTCACGACAGCCCGACCACTGTGCAAGTTTGTACAAGAACAGAGGCTCTTATGAAACAACGCAACGATTGCACGGAACTGAGATAACATGTGAAGAGGCTCCTCTTATGATCTGTGCTTCAGTAGCATATGGTTTAAGAACTCATATATAGCCCGCTGAAAGAAGAAATTTTTTTTTTTTTTCCCGTACGAGTGTCGTTAATCCGATAAGCACAGAGTAAGTAGACGATATTTTCTCATAAATACAGTTAGAAAAAAATTCCACGCATGATTGTCTAGTTCCCATTCATGAACTAATCCATCAAAATCTGCAACTTCGACAAAGTTTTGCAGATTCTTCCACACCAATATTGCATACGTTTAATCAGACTTCTTTAATCGGGATATTACACGCTAATAGTCCATTACCATGTTGAAGTTCATTAGAAACATGACCTGTTTTTAGGCCCACGAGCAATCTTTAGTTTAGCAGATTAGCATTTGGAGACAAAAGCAAACTCAAGCCCTACAAAGGAAACCCTTCCCTATTTCAGTCCTCCTTTGCTCATCTGGGAGAGTGGCAACGGTGAGCTCAATGCCAAAACCTTTGCCAAAGAAGAACTTCTGACGGCTAAAAGAAAAGGAAAGAAACAAAAGAGCTCTCTGCGTTTTATACGTGGCAAAATCAAGCAAGACAAAACTTAGGAAGAAGATTTGACAACATTGCAATTGTCAAATGAAGTTCCTACAACACAAAAAACAAGATTCTGCAAGGAACGATGCATCCTTTGCTAGGAAAAACGACGTGCTGTTGCTTCACTTACCAACAATGAGCTTTGCTCTGGCATGGCCTTCATTGATCTGGAACTGCTCTCCAATGCCCAAGTGGGCCATCAATAGCCAAACAAAAGTTACCAGCTCGCCACCTTTACTAAGTAGCTGGGCATGCGTTTCGGCTCTACAGTGACTGGCTGCATAAGATAAAAGTTCCACCCATACCCTGCTCATGATCTTCCACTTATCTTTCTTTAGCTTGTTGAGCTCTTTGGCCAAGATGCATCCATCGAACAACACGGATTTGCTCCGATCACCCTTTACGTCCATCGGTTTGACGCTTGTGTCCACCTCAAGGATCTTAATGCAAGCATCCTTTAGTAAAGCCTCTTTTTCCTCTCCCTTCCTTTTCTTCTTATTGATTCCCCGTCTACTGAAGAATTTCATGGCCTCAGCGCAGGTATCTCGGTACCTAATCTGGCCAATGCCCGCAACAGCTGACATCATCTTGGGTTGCTTAACTAGGAGATATAACATGTAGTCCGATAGGATCTTACTGAATATCCTATCATCTTGGTCATCAGAGCTGAGGTTCTCATCATCGTTGTAGCATATCTCTGTAGCAATGTGCCACAATAGAAGGCTACGGTCGTACTCGACTTCCTCGACGTATTGCATCAAATGGGAATAGTCATTCTCCCACATGCTGTCCTGGAGAACCCATTCACCTCGTGCCTCACATATTTTCCTGGCCGTCTCAGCATCGTCTGCAATTAACGCCTTTTCTTTCAACTCCTTGAATATAAACTCCCAAAGACCCTTGATGAAGGCATTCTTGGACACATATCTGCTTTCATCGAGTATGTCTGCTATGCCCAATTTCTTAGAGATAAAACCAAAGATAGTTCCTGAAACGTGAGCAACCCCACCAAAGATGCTGCCCGAACATAAGCAACTAGAAATCAATTTACCGAGGGAGCTCAGATAGCACATTACCATTCCCATGATGTAGCATGGGAAACTTACAATTTCACGGAAACAGCTGCTCAAGCACCCCTGCGGTTTGGCGATTGGTGTCGGACAATCTTTCAGACAACAAGATAACAGGTTGTAAGCCGAGATTGTCTCAGACCACCTTCGGAACAGTACTGGTGTATTGTACACATCGTAATCGCCGTTGCCTATATGACATTTAGTCACAACCAAATGCTTCCTCTTATCCATTATAGAGAGGAATCGTGCACAAAAGAGTTTATCAAACAGGACTGCCATTTTGGATCTTTTCTTGATGTTTTTTATCCTAGCAACAGTCCAATCAGAGAAAACGGCCATAAAAAGAGCTATTGCATCAAGAGCAATAGCCCCATAGAGCAAGCAGTAGGTAATTCTAACATCAACCCGGTGGAATCTATTCTTCTTTAGGCAGGTGAACAACACGAGACTTACCGCAATATTTGCCAATGCAAAGAACCGAAAAATGTACCCGACCATCGAATGTACCACCCGGACTTTGGTGTAGAGGACATCATACATGAAGTTGAGCTCAACCGCTATGACTCTGAAAGCATCCTCTGCATTTCTTCGCTGGAAAAACTGCCGGCTCTCATGCCGCTCGCGAAAGCTGAAGATGAGATCGACAATTAGACCCTTGAAGATTTCAAAGAAGTGATAGGCATGCCTCACGACATCGCTCTCGGAACGAATCTTTTCTTCCATGCCCTCATACATCATGGTCTTAGATTCTCTGTCAGGCTCTCCAGTGATCTTGATGGTGGCCGGGAGCTTGGCCTCCTTCCTCGACGAGTACTCATCCATAAGCTTCGCGTAGTTTGGACCCGGATCTGGGTCTTTGAGCATGGATTCCTTGAAAGTCTTCAAACTTGCAAGATACAACGCTCTAGTCCTCTCCGCATATTTGATTAAACCAGCAAGAAGCATCAATATGGTTGGTACTAACAGCTTGTTCTGCGGCAACGATGTCTGGAGGAACACATAGGCTGCGGCAGAAACTTGGAAAATAAGGCCGAGCAAGTGCCGTAGCCAGAGGGCATTATCTTCGAGGGCAAAGGCTGTGATTGTGTCCGGACCACCAAGATGCACCAGAAGGAAAGGTGCCCAGAATGCCAAGAGATCTCCGTTGTCCGCCGCAGTGGAGTTATTACCTTGACTGTCTGAAATGAGTCCTACCGCTGGAGTGGAGCGAAAACCTTGACTGTTGGAAATGAGTCCCACCGCAAATGCAGCGGCCCAATCGGCAAGCAAGTAAGCCGACCAAACGACGAATATCATGAGCATGTTGGCCGTTCTCTTCCGGGACGGCGCAAAGAAGATGAGGATGGTCTGAAGAGAGAGGCTCAGGATGATGAAGCCCCTGAGGTTCCATGTATTCCAAACCTTCCTGATGCTCGCCGGAATGGGATTGAAAGCCATGTTTCTTCTTCTGGTTGCTTGAAGTCGAACCTTTCTAGTCACAACCTCCCTCAAGCAAATCAAGTTTCACATTGTATTGAGAATCCAGAACCAGAGATCTTTTTCCTGTACTCTGCTTTTTGGCGAAGACTTCGCAGGTCACCAAAAGTACGCCCAGCATTTCTTTCTTTTTCCACTGAACTTTAAAGCTAAGACAATTCATAAACGACGACTTACCTTTGCCTTTCCGATGGCCCATCACTTTTGTCTTTAGGATAAAAATTAATAAAGAAGTGTTCTGCCTTATGATTGGATGAAGCACATGCGGGAACAGGAACCCATCTCAGAATTGGCTAGAGCAGTCCATAGAATGAAATGAATAAACAATGACTCAACCAAATTTTTTGTAATGTAAAGTGCAAGTCTCCCAATGTCTGTAGCAAAATAAACAACCGACTGAAGAATTTATTTATTTTTCTCTCCTCTGGTTGACCAAACGACCTTGACTTGAGATTGTTTTGACGTGGACAAAGACTATCCATGTTCACATTTCTAACTCCTCCCTGGCCGTCCCTGATGGGAATGGCGCAGAACCAGCAAGCTGAGCACTTTAAATAGCTTACTTTTGCAGCCTTCGTGAACACAATGCTGTGATTTATTATTGAATGGAAAAATGGCAAGTTAATATTTGGATTAACATCCAGAAAAATCTTAAATTGGTATATCTATAACAAATTTATTTCAAATTAATTTTTTGACTATGAAAAATCAAAACCAATATCACACCGAATAAATTTACCCATATCGATCATAAAAATCATAAATTAAGATATACTTACGACAAATTTACCTCAAACTAATTTATTTAACCACTCCTAAAAATTAGATTAATATTTTGTTAAATTGTATAACTGTAACAAACGGAGAACAAAATAATAAATTGATACACTAGTCAATTGTCACGTATTATTCAACTTACTAATTTAACAATAAAATTTAACGAAAGCTAACATAGGATAAATTTGTCACAAATATATTAGTTTTGGATAAATTTATTAAAGATGTATCAATTTGAGGTTTTTGATAATCAAAAAATTAATTTAGGATAAATTTATTATAAATATACTAATTTGAATTTTTTTGAGATATTAATCCTTAATCTTTTTTACTATATTTGAGGTACGACAGAAACCCATTATCACAAATATCTAGGGAACAGGACAACGACGAGGGCGACGACCCACCTAACATTCTATATTTCAAGTCTTCGTCAACAGAAAGAAAAAAAGAACATTTTCTTTTATCCATCATTGTACTAGCGTTTACAGACACAAAAAGAAACAGCGGGGGTGGAAATTTTCTCTCCTTTACCAAAGGAAGCCAATGAGTGTATTACCTTTATATTCTCAGTTTTTTTCTCTTTTCATTTGTCTTCTACCATCTTTCTGACTAGTTGACCAATCAGTGAGGGGAGAGAACTCTCCATCTTAAATCTTCTCAACCTTAGGTTAGACAGGAGACCTCCGAGGAAGTCTATGGATAAGAAGTTCAGAACCATGGTTTGACCCTTCAAAATTGGATAAACATACCCATGATCTCCCTGCATGATGTCTGTATAAAGAACGATCTCTGCATTAAATACAAATTTCGAGTAATTCAATCAAGATCACCGCCACTTATCTGGTGCATGTGTGAATGCAGAACGACAGGCCAACTTTTAATTTCATAATTATCATATCATCTGGCAGCTGTTAAGGACATTAAACTAAAGAAAGGTCTCTGTGTCAATAGTGAGAACTTTCAAGGCCTTTTTAAGCTAACCCCTCAAGGCTCCGAAAGAAACGAGAGCCTTTCTACTGATCTTATCAGAACTCCAGAATTACTCCGTTCATCCGTGAGCATACAGATTCAAGTAACATGGCTTCAGATGGTCATGTCTCTCCTCCTCCTCCAAAACCTCTTGAACAAGAAATGAGGAATTCAGGAGTTAGTATGGCTCTACAGATCGAGCAGTACCTGCTGGAGAAGTTCAAAAGTGGGCTCGAACCTAAAGACAAGAGTCGCTCCAAAGTAGCATGGCACAGCCAGTTCGAGAAGCTGAAGGAACTGCTTGAAGGTCAACTCCGCTCGTCTTCGGGTGAGGGAAAATCGATTAGGGAAAATCTCTATTACCTCAACGATGTCCTGGCCGAGTGCCAGACACTATCGAAGAAGCAGATTCTGTCCAAGTACAGAATTAAGAGGAACCTGGACAAGATCGAGGAGGAACTTAGCCGGAACTCTGGTACCAGCCAGATTAGTGATGCTACTCAGGATAGCAATGGCAGAAGCGCAATGAAGAGTCCAGAAGTTTCCAGTCCAATTCCTCTGCGAGCAGATTCGGTGAAGGGATTTGCCACCGAATTGGAGTTACTGGAATCTCTGTGCAAGAAACCAAGCTCCAATGAATTCAAGGCGATTGGAGTGGTGGGGAAAGGAGGGATTGGCAAAACAACTCTATGTCAATTGTTCTTCAGCAACGCACAGAAGACTAGAGAGTTCCTTCCTAGAATTTGGGTGAGCTTGTGCAGAAAGCCTACTGAGAATTCCAAAAAAAAGGCAGACATTGTCAAGGCGGTGTTATTCCAGCTAGGTGTTGAAGAGGAAGTCAGTGATATCGAAGATAAAGATACAGCGGATGATAAACTAAGTGCTCTCGTTGCTTTGCTCCACAAGCATCTGTGGGGGAAGAAGTATCTGATTGTCTTGGACGGCATTTGTGACGCAGGCATCTGCAATGAGGACGATGAATGGTATTCCAATTTGGGCTCAAGCTTGAGCAACGAGGCTCCTGGGGTCGCCTTGCGCACGGATTGCCGAAAGGTTATGGCGGGAGAGTTGTTGTCACATGTAGGAATGAGGAGATGGGCAGGAAGATGGTTGGAGAGGACAATCTGCACCAGATAATGCTGCTTTCGAATCCTGAAATTTGCTGGGCGATATTCGAGAATTCAGCCAAGCAACAAGGAAAGCAAATTGATTCTACCGAAAAGAGCATCTGAAGGCGGATATCAAGAAAAATGTGCTGGCCTCCCGTTAGCTGCCAAACTAATGGGTCAAATGTATGAACCAACAGCTTCAGCAGCACCAGCAAACCCAACTCCACGACAGTAGTGAGACTGGATCGAAGTCTCGTGTTTCTTGCATTTCGCATGTCGTCTTGAGAAAAAGTTTGTTTATTACTGTGTAGAGGTGATACAATTTGGGCATTTAATCAATTATTTGTGTAAGAGAATCCAACAGTATATTACATGTTTGATTCTACCTCATTTTGCATCCGAGCCTCTCTGGTCATCTTATCACATGACAAAAATAATCACCACTACCTTGGTGTTTATGCTTCGGTAACACAAGGGCTCAAATCTCTGTACTCTCAAGCAGCTAGTTTTCAGCAGTTCTGAATAAGAATTCTACAAGTCTGAATGAATGATGTAATTAAATCTAATCTTCTGTGAGCAATATTCTGCTAAAGAATGTTTTAAATAAAATGAGCCAAATGTTTTTGTGTCCTGATGAGAAGCTCCAATGCACTCATATTATACAGAACTAGTACACATACAACATTAGTTTGCTCTTGTTTCAAAGTCACTTAACACTAGACATGTGCCTAAAAAACTGCATTATTCTGTTTCTCCATGATCGACCATGATTGCCAGGACCATCATCAGAAAGAAGTTATTCATAAACAGCTTGAAATGAGAGCGTCCACTCTCAATTATGTAAAGTGGGAAATCTCTTTAAAAAAAAGAATTGTGTAGATGTGTGGCATTCTGTTAGCAGCAACAGAAATTGATCACCACTTGGTAGGAATCTCCAAAGTCATGCAAAGCAAATTCATGAGAAGCCATGCACTTTCTGAAGATTTTGCTCCTAAATTTCTCTGCCTCACCTTCATGATCATCTGCAAGATTTCTATTTATGGTCCCTAAAGAATTTGTCTTATGACATGATGCTAACGACAGCTTTGACAAGGGAGGTGAATCAAATGAGAAAATCTTCAATTGATTCTAGCACGTGTATTACTCTGCTGCTAGGAACTTCTAACCAACAGATCAACATGGTTGACTCTAGACGGATGATGCTGTAACTTTGTAGCTGATGTATCCTCTCAGAATTTGCAATTCAGTCCTCCGGAAAGTCTGATTTTAAGAGCGCTCCTCATTTGAGGAATTTGAACCGGGAGAGTTTCTTTTGTGGGGAACAAATTAAATTTTATCGAATGAAGAGCTGTGACAAAATAAATCATTTGCAGTACATTAGGTTCATTTCATGAGCCTGATGTCCTCCGCATGCACCGAAATTGGAAAATGGGGTCCCATGCAGATGTATACGGTTTGGAATCTTTCTTTTTGGGGAAAATTTCAAATAGGATCTAAAGTGGGTACTATCAATTTTCTGGAAAGAACATTGCAGTTCCTTAACATGAAAGACATCTCTGACCAAAAAAAAAACATGGAAGACATCGAGACTGAGACTGATGTTTATACACAGGAGGTTTCTTGCTGGAATCAATCAGAAGCGTAGTTTTGCACTTTGTCTTTTCAAAACATGCCAAACCGTATGGCACTACATTCAAACGTCAAGGTGAATTGGGTATATGAAATCATCTCAAACAGTGTAAATTGTTTGCATAGCTGTAAGCAAGCCACTAGAACCTGACAACTGATTGCCAATTCTAATCAAATCCCTGACTCTTTCAGTAATTGCTTCCTCTCTCTACTCACGCAGCAGCATCCTCCTTCTCCCAACTGTATGTTTTGTGAGTCTTTCTCGATAAATTTCTTTCAAATGCAGTCTCCACTTTTGCAGGCTAATATTGTCTATCCAAGCCCAGTGCTGTGCTTTTGACAAACCAAAATTTCTCAACTTTTCAATGAGACACAGCAGATGAAATTATTGAAGTCTGCCTATCGTCTCATGTGAGCATTTGCTGCTCAAAATAAGACACTTATAGAGTAGTCCAAGAAACGTTCCTCCCTATGGGAAACAACACAAGAATTCAAGAACACTGTAGTAGTGATGAATGTATGAGGTTATCATAATTGTGACTAGTGGATGAGCATATGTCCTCAGGACTGATAATGGCCACTGTGAAATACACATTAGGGGATTCCTTTTTCTCACAGTTAACTAGTTATTATCAGGCAGCATATCTCCAAGTGTGTAGTTTACAGATAATCACTGAGATTAGCACTCAGAAAGTTAGCAGCTTCACAAAGTGAATGCAAAGAATCCCCTGATAGGAGAACTATGTAAGGTGGACATAAAAACAAAGCCAGACCATCCACAGATTTTATCTGAGCAGCATAACTTACAAACGGGCAATTATCAAAACTGCTTCACCAATCAGATAAATACAACAGCCAATGTGGTCTAGCATTTTCTGAATCCTGCAACCGATGATGGCTAGTAGCTGAACAAAAGCCAAAGAATTCCTTGACAGGAGAACTATGCAAGGTGGACATAAATCAAAAGCCAAACCATCCACAGAGATTTTATCCCGTGCAGCATAACTTAGAAACAGGCAATAATCAAAACTGCTTCATTGATCAGATAAGCACAACAACCAATGTGGTCTAGCAGTTTCTGAATCCTGCAACTAATGATGCCTGATAGCTGAACAAAAGCCTTAGATGGGTCGAGTTTGCTGCTACTATGTATGAACTAAGCAATAAGCATAGTTATCCAGTTTGCTTAAAATACAATACAGTCTCACTTTCATTTGGAGTGATGAAATTCCCCATAACTCCTGAGACCAAGCAAGATTTCATTCTCTCTGAATTTGACTGAAAGTTTATCATCAAATGTGAATTTAAAAGACTTCCATTGCATCACCAGAATGTAAACAAAGCAAAATGATACTCAAAACTGCAAACAACTACCAGTGGTGGAGAAGTTCCATAATGGTCATCGGGCAGTCCACTTCCTCTAGGAATGCCCACATTTGAACCACAAACTATTATCATTTAGTGGTGGAAGAAGAAACAGTGATATGATAACTGGCATCCTTACGTTTAAGAAAAGACCAAGACAAACCCAATCCCAGTTCTGCCATCTGTTTCCCTTCCATTTTCGCTTTCAACCAAACTCCATGCTCATCACAGGGGAACAAAGTGAGCTTGGGACATCTGACCTTCTCCAAGTAAATTAGCTCCGGAAATGACTTCTGCAGATCTCCCCAATCCATCTTCAGGTCACTTAAGAACTTCAGACACAATATCTTAACGTCCCATGTTATCCTTTTGTTCTGAATTATGCTTAGAGTCTGGAGATGTCCTCCACTTACGTAAAGAGACTTTTGCGGCTTCAATTTGCCTTCAATCAACCAAGAAGGAGCAGCAGTTCCTGGAAAGCAATGGAGCTCCAATTTCTGCAAATTTCTAGTATCTCCTGCATTCATCTGAGTAGTGCTTTTCTTTGAGGTTAATTTCCTGCTGAGTTTTCTCATGACTGCAGAAGCTGTCTGTGCTGGTTGATGAGTTTCATTTGATTGGCCCAAAATATTTTCTTGTGGAGTTTTTGTGCTATTTGGTTTGTCCGCCATCTTGACACTGCCTGCATCACTCAAGTTTGATGGAGAGTTCAGTTGTTTAGAATTCTTATTTTGTTTTCCCTCAAACCATTTCCCTCCCCACTCTATTGTTAACTTCTCGAGTTTCTCAAAACCTTGCAGTACCTTTAGCTCTGTGTCTGTTGGAAATTTTACATTCCCTGTATAGACGCTCAATTTTCTTAAGTTCGGCAATCCTTTCAAATCTTCAAGTGAACATGAGTCGCTGCTGATCACGTCACCAATGACAAAGCCCTTTAGAACCTGGAGATGCGTGAGTAAAGAAAGCTCTTTCGGAATGTGATCCAGCAAGTAGCACTGTGATATATCCAAATGCGTCAGCTTCTTGAGTGCACCTATGTTCTTAGGAAGCAACTCTAAATTGTGGCATGCATTAAGATCCAGGATTTTCAAGCTGATGAGCTTGCAAATGGAATTTGGGAGCTCCGTAATTCTAGAAATACCTTGAAGACTCAAGAATTGAAGATGCTTCATGTGCTTTAGCCCTTTCAAGAATTCCGAGTCCTCAACTTCTATATGATGCTTGGCAAAATCTTGCCAACTCCCAAGGTATAGTACATTGAGATTTTCCAGCTTCGAGAACCAATCCAGCTTAAAATCAGGATAAGGATCATTGACGTTGAATATGGTTCGCAGTTTGTCCAGATTATCCTGATTTTTTGTCAAACTCTCCCGAGAAGATTTTCCTTCACTTCTTACCAAGCATGCTCTGTAACACCGCAAGAAGTCTCCAGTAGGAACTCCCATCTGAGTGAAACTGAAAAACCCAATTTTCTCTGCAATGTCAATAACCACGAAGCGGACCAAAGGATCCATCTTGAATCCTATGACTTTGCGTTTCTTGAGTACGGGTTCGAGAAAACCTTTCGCAATGAACTCCTTGAAAATATCATCGACACTCTCCTCCCCAGGATCCACCAAACCCTCTCCGATCCACCAGTTCACAAGAAGCCTCTTCCTCAATAGAGCATTCTCAGGGAACACAGAGAAACACAGCAAGCATAGCTTCGACCTCGGGTCGAGACCCTCGAAAACACACGAAAGATCATTGAAGAACTCTTCGAGAGCAGGGGCGCCCAGAACTTTTTTCTTCATGCCTTCTCTCGGCGTTTCGCCAACAATGCAGTATGCGTCGAACACGAACCCCGCATCCGATTGATGAGCACCAGTATTAGAGGTGGACAGCTTACTGAGGGAAGGAATCTGGAGTTTCAGATGCGTTACCATATCGCTGATGGAGCGGAACTTGTCGAGGACTTGCTGACGGCTGGTCAAGCTCGTGCTTCTCTGAACATGAGCCATATTAGTCAGGATCTGATCCAGCGAACGGCGTTGTCCTTTAATGTTCTCAAACTGCTTGCCGAAGTCCACCTCCAACTTCCTGAACTTGGTCAGCGCGCGCTCGATGTAATTGAGGTCTCTCCGCAACTTCTCCGCCTGATTCCGCAGCGAGTCATCGCTCACACGAGAGCTCGCGCCTCCATTGCTGTCGCCGCCGGCGCCGCCTCCGTTGGCGACGCTGGGATTCCCGGAGCCACCGTCTGGAACCGCTTCAGCCTTCCTGCTGCCAACTCCCTTCTTGTCGTCGCCGGCGAGCATGCCGCCACAGCAGCTGACGGTTTCGTCTCCGCCGCCGTCCTTGGCATCGATCTTCCCCTCCTCGGGGGCGACAGCGCCGTCTCCGCTCTGGGGCTCAGGCTCAGGAAGAGAGTTCTTCACTCTGGAGATGAATTCGAGCAAACTCGATTGGAATGATGGGCTTGACGTTTGGATGTCTCCGTGATCTGAGAGTTGAAGTGGACCGTGGCGTCGCGCGGCGACGGCGGCGGCGGGGGAGGCCTGGTCGACGCCATGGACACGAGAGAGCTGAAAGGGGTTGAAGAGTTGAGTCGAATCTTTCAAGAATCAACGGGGCAGCGGCAGAAGAAGAAGAAGAAGAGAAGAAGCCAGCGGGTGGTGGTACGAAACCAAGGGAATGCCAAGTCAAGCCAAAGTCAACGGGTCTCCTCCTCGCTTGCTGCTGAGCTGGAGGAGGAGGAGGAGTCCAAGCTGACGTGGCTGAGGGAACTCAGAGAAAATATTGGGTGCACGCCCGCGGGCGGGGAGAGCGCAGCTTAACGCCACGTCACGCGAGCCGCACGTCGCCTGTCGCCATGCGATAACACGTTGGACTAGCCAAACAAAAAACTGGAATAAATGAATTGGAAATCCTAAAACCTTGCCAATAAAGTGCCATTTAGTCTTAAAAATTTCAAAAAGTGTAATCAAGTCCTTAAAATTTTTCAATTTAATCAACTAAAGTATTTTCATTAATAATACTTTCTGAAAGTTTTAAAACTCAATTGTATCTTCATTATAAATTTTAAAACTTAATTGTATTTTTTGAAATTTTTAGAATTCGATTGCATTTTAATGATAATTTTTAGGACGTAATTGCACTTTTTGAGAATTTTAAAACTCAATTGCAAATTTGTACCAAGTTTTAGGACTTTAAATGTACTTTTCTATGAAAAATATTAAACTTCCCATGTGAAAATAATATTATCATATCCAAGAAGTTTCATATGATTTACTAGAACAATTATTTTGCAATTACATTAGATGAAGAGTAAATATTAATTAAATGCATTTTTTATTGATCATCGTTGGCATTACGAAAACAAGACGCTTCAATAGAATAGATATTTTCTGTTCAAAAAAAATATATAGAATAGATATTTGTCATAGGACGAAAATTTATTTTGGACTAGTTTTTTCTCCAATGTTAGTGATTAGTAGAGATGCAAAATCCAACCACCTCATGATGAATTGTTTTCATTTTGATCTTGGTAAAAGTGTTCTGATAGGTAACTGCGGACGACATTTCACACAAAAAAAAAAATTATTCTTTTAAGTTACTAAAAAAGCAAATGGTTGTAGCTTAATTATTATAAGTGTAGTTTATTTTTTCTCAAAGCGTGGGGCACATTTTAGGTGGGGAAATGATAAAAAAAATGTCATAAACTTATTGTAATTGTGTTAATTAAATCCTAAAATTTTTTGTAACCAATTTAATCCTAAACTTTTTATAATAATACCAATTCATTCAATCCGGCCAAATTTGGGCCAACTAGCATCAGGTGTAACTTTTTAATAATTTTTTTTACTAATTTTTTCCTTTTTTTTTCTTTTTTTTTTTTTTTTTTCTTCCTTCTTCCTTTGCCAATGGCAAGCCTCGCCACTAGCCAATAACAACTAGCCGAAGTAAGAAGGAAGAAGGGGAAAAAAAAGAAAAAAAATTACGAAAAAAGTATCCATGTCACCATTTCAACATTGGCCGGCCAAATTTGGCTAGATGATTGAACTAGCATAATCGCATAGGATTTAAAATGGAATTAGCAAAAAAAAAAAAAAACACTTAGAACTAAATTGGCATAATTGCAATAGTTTTAGAACTTTTTGGTAATTCTCCCATTTCTAGTATTCAGACACACACTAGGAATGAAAATATGTTCTTTAAAGAATAAACCCTAAATGAAAGGCAAATAATTTTCAAAATGCAAGTAAGAACACATGAACTCGGCTAGACAAAAGTTCCTCACATAATCCAAAAACATGGACAGGGGTAGTGTCGCCAAAATTTCAATATTCTTTGCCATGATGTAATATTCTAAGATGGGATAATTACCACAAAAAGTTATAAACTTATTGTATTTATACAAATTTAGTCATAAACCTTTTAGTATGACAAACATAGTCTTAACATTTTTTAACAATTTGCCCATATAGTTAATCTGACAAATTTTAGCTATAAATTGTTTGCGTAAATGTCGGTCGTCCTACATGGCACAACCATAAATGTCAGTCATCCTACATGGCACAGCTGATATTGATGTGGATAATTTTTTTCAATTTCTATAGCATTTTTTGATTTTTTTTTAATTTTTTTTTTTTCTTTTCCTTCTTTTCTTTCTTTTATTTTTTCCAGTGGCAACGAGCTGCAGCATAGGTGTTGGTGGGGACCATGCCATGGGCGAAGGCAACCTTGCCCAGACCACCATGACTGCGGGCAAGGCCACCTTAGCCCATTATTTATTTATTTATATGGAATAAAGACAATAACAACTTGAACGGTTAACACAAACATCCAAACATTAATTTAAATTTTGTTGCCTCAGCATGTTTTTTAAGTGTTTTTCCATGCGCATTATTTATAGCTGGGATACATTCCAGATATTTGCGTTTTTAGGAGTTGAGTTGCAAATTACTAATCCTACAAAAGTCCAAGTATTCGACTTTGAAGCATGGCAATACAAGTATTTTTCAATATTTTGTCGAGTGAAATGTTTCTACCGTTTATCCAGCAGAAATTTCAAGGCTACTACTATTTTATAGTCGCTGTACAGTGGATGCATATGTTAATTATATAGGTCGGTTAAGAAATGCAAATTTTAATACAATAATAATTACAAGTTGATCGGTAGTTGTTTAGAGAAATAGGTGAAAATTACAATTTTAAATACCAAGTTTATGCTTGATTGTCTATGAAAGATACTAGCTGATAGGGGTAAGCACTAATCCGAATCTATCCTTGATCGATCGTACCTGATTTATTAACCTTACATAGATATGTAATACGTTAAGTAAACTCAATTTGATTACTGAGTCAAGAAAGACTCGCAAAACATTTGTTTGGGAGAAGGAAGGATTTGATTTGGACTTGGCAATTGGGTGTTAGCTTCTAGTGGCTTGCTTACAGCCATGCAAATTATTGCGAAAAATAGGTGATCGAACAATACATGAGCATTACAAGAAAAAATATCAGATACCAAATTTATGCAGTTTGATTAGTGCGACCTCCATCATAGGAGTGTAGCAAAAATGGAGATTGTAATTGCTCGAGTCACTTGAACACTCTCAATTTTCTCAATCTTTAATTATGTCAAGCAACTCTCATAGTATTTTGGCCTTACAATTTCTCACAATATGATCTCTCAATCTTTCAAAAGAATCACATAAAATCTTGACACAAGATTTTTACAGCTTCAAAAGCTCTGGATGTAAATCACGGGCACAAACTCCTCTTGGGTATTCTTCATTAAGAACACTAACTTCCTATATAGACAAGAATTGGATCCAAAAACAAGAAACCTACTTAACCAAGATAACCATCAAATAGGAAACCAACTCCAATTAAGAAAAACCATGTAAATTGTGAAAATTTTCTTTTTGGCCTCAAACTCGAGACATATTTCAACACAAACAATTCACACTATTTGAGATGATTTCATGTTCCGATTTACTTTGCCTTTTGAATTAGTAACAATATGGCTTAGTATGTTTCGAAAAGATGAAGTACACAACTACGCTTCCGATTGATTCCAGCAGGAAACCTTCTGTGTACAAACATTGGTGTTGGTGTCTTCCATGTTAAGGTACTGCAAGATTCTCTCGAGACAAATGATGAGAACGCAGAGGAAAAACTCACTCTAGTCGTGTCAACAGCTAGACTTCATAAGAAATCGACCGCACTCTTGGTTTCATTTCAATCAATCAAAGTGACTTTGAATCTCTTGAATTAGTTAAAACTCTGAATGTGTCATGCATGCTGACAAGATCAGGCATTCTGGATATAAAGCCATCCGCTACTCTTTCTTGCACAGTCACTGAATGAACCAAGCATGAAAAAGAAATCTCGTTCCAACAAGTCAACTCCAGTTTCTGGAAATACAGATTATCCAAAATCAAAAGACAAGTGTTTCTCGTGATGCTAAAGCAAACAGACGTTACAATGAACAACGAAGCTACACTATTCCTGCCGAATTCGCAATTTCTGCAGATCCCTCCTGAAGTTGTTTGTTCATAATCTGACCCATGACTTTGGCAGCTAATGGAATGCCGGCACATCTTCTGTAGAGCTCTTCTTTCAGTTTTTCGTCATGTGGGGGATCATTTCGACCGTGACTTTCCTTAGCTGAATCTCGAAATATTGACCAGCAAACTTCATCGTCTGAAAGTGGCATGATCCTATGCAGATTCTCCTCGCCAACCATTCTCATAGCCAATTCCGCATTCCTGGTCGTGGCGATGACCGTGCCTCCATACCCTTTTCGGAATCCATAGGCAAGGCGGTCTTCCCAGTTATCGCCATGGACCAAGTGGGAACCCAATTCATGGTACCACTCCTCGTCCTCACGAGCATTATCCAGAACAATAAGATATTTCTTCCCCCAAAGTTGCTGATGAAGCAAACCTACAATTTCCCTCAGATTACGAGCAGAAAATGCAGAATCAATGGTTTCCTCTTCAACACCTAGATGTGTCAACATTCTCTTAATTATTGCCACCTTTTGTTCCTCATCAGGCTGCCTCGACATGCTCACCCAAATTCTAGGACAGTACTTTTGTTCTTCTTCCTCGTTGGATTTCTTCATTTTCTTCCTTGTTCAGTTTCTGCGTTGACTCTTCCTTGTTCCTCTTCTTTTGCTCTTCCTTCTTGTTCGATTTCTTGATCTCTTTCTCTGCTTCTTTGTCAAAGAACAGTTGGCATAGTGTTGTTTTACCAATCCCGCCCCTCCCAACTATGGCAATTGCCTTGAATTTCTCAAAACTTTTTTTCTGGACTAAAGATTCCAGCAACTCAATTTCGACCTCGAATCCTTTGAACCTCTGCAGATGTTGCGACCAACCTGAAACTTGAAGGAAGCTATCTTTGCCATTCGATGAGCTTTCTTCAGTGTTACCCTGTGGAGTGTTGTTACTCCCACCTGTGTTCGGGTCAGGAATCCTCTGCAGATCCTCCTTGATCTTATTCAGACTCCTCCTAATCTGAATGTTGGCAATGATTTGCTTCTTCGATAGTGACTGGCACTCAGTCAGGACATTGTTGAGGAAGTAAAGATTGTCCCTGATAGATTTCTCATCCCGTATGGACGACTTCAGCTTTTCCTCAATCAGAGTCCTCAACTCCTCTAGCTGACCCGAGAAGGCTATTCTCGATCGTTTTCCGTCTTTAGGCTGAAGCCCCTTCCTCAACTTCTCCAGTAAAAAATCGTCAATCTCCCGAGCCATATCAACTCCTTAAAATCGCCCCTCCCAACTCGAATTGTTGCATTTGGCCCATTTTTAGAAATTTTCTTTGTTGAAACTTGATTTTGAAAACATATTTAGATTCATCTTATCAAACCAAACGTTTTGATGGGTGGCATGCCTTTGGCGAAGGCCAAATGTGCCGGCGATGAGCATTTTGGATTTGACCTTCCTTTGGACCGTTTTGGCCGTTTTCGTGATTTTTGGTCTGGTAAAAGTGAGATTTTACCACATATATGAATTCTACTCATTAAAACGAAGATTTTGATGGGTTGCACGCCTTCGGATGACGCTGGAAACCGCCTCAAGCATCGAGATGGAGCTAGGAGTCAGCACCACACATTGTCGTGCAAGCTCATCCACGTGCTCACACGCTCAGCGTATGACCACCTAAAGCAGTGGGTGACCTCATCAATGACGTCACCCCACCGACTCACGGCGTCGCCATGACCAGGATGACGTCATGCATGATGTCACTCCGCATCGATGACATCATTCTTCGGTGGGTCGACCCAACGTGGGTTGACCGGGTGACCCAACCCGGTTTGATCGGGTTGACCCGACCCGGGTTGATTGCTGACTAGTTGAACCAATCGAGTCATTGACCGGTCAAACCATTGGCTAATCAGACTAGCTTTTCAGGCCAGTTAAGATGCCCACGCATGTTGTGACATCCTAGATTTTCGACTTTGCTTTCAATTCATTGATGCACCGATAATGCTATTCTCTGAGCTAATCACTCACGAGATAATTAAACTATCTGAGGAAGCCATTAAAGGATTTTAAAACAATAAACTTAAGAATTTAACTAAGAATTGATTGCTCGACCATGCTGGTCTGCAATGGTCATTACGACACTGTCGAAATCGATCAGATATCGGAAATAAGTCGACTTGACTAAGATATGTGATCAAAGTGTGGGTGATTCCACCTTATTGAAAAATACCTATCGATCAGCACTAGACCGATTTTTCTATCGTTTTGGTATCCGGTGCCTATAATTGAAACCTCGAGATTTTCACGACCACCGAGGGTTGCTAATGTGTCGAAGATGTACTTTGTGACTCGAGATAAATCGATCACGGGTCAATTGCACTAAAAATTCCTAAAAGTTACCCGGTAGACTAGGTAACGCTAAAATCACATCAGATTGAAATTAACCGCGAATTTGAATCCGATTTCAGAAATTGAAAGTTATGCGATGTCACGATCTACTTTAGGAACGTCGACTCGTCCTCCGAAGAATTTTCGGAGATTCCAAGATTTTTATGGAAAATTGTTTTGAACAATTTGGAAAATTAACGGAAATTCAGATGGGCCAAATTAAAGGAAATTTGGACTTGTAAGCGGAGCTATTTGACGAGGGGCACTTGTAGAAATTCTACGGGCTTTTTCTTCATCAAATTGGACATTGAATTGGAGAATTTCGGGAAGAATTGAACCTAAAGTTGAGGAAATTCGGAGCTTGGACTAAGGGCTGTATTTTGGGGTTAATTTGGATAAATGGTGGGATTTAATTGTTGGAAAGTATTAAGGGGGACATACCATCAATGCAAGGGATAGATCCTTGACTTTGTTTTCCCTTTTTCTTTGTTCCAATCCTTTTCTTTGCCCATTCTCCTCTTGCACGCCACCGCCAGCTGCTCCTTCCGTCTCTATCCCCCTTCGTGTGACGCCCTCCGCTTCTACCTCACTTTCATTTTTTCTTCTCGCCAACCGAAGCTGCAGCTACCACATCCGAAAATCTCTCCCCCGCTCCATCTTCGACCGTCTGCTAGCGTCCCAGCCTCTACCAACACGCCTCTGCCAGCGAAGCTTTCCTCCACGCTCGGTCAACACTTCCCCCCACCAAAGCCTTTGGTTTGACAGAGCAACTCCGCTTCGCTACCACTTGGCCGTTGAGCCAACAAACGGCGTCCCCTCCTCCTCCTGTGTCCAACACCAACGATCGAGGCAGTTGCCTCTTCGTCCACAATCTCTTCTCTTATGGCCCAGCATCATCGAAGCAGCAGCCCAACGATTCCTTCACGAGCAGTTGTTCGACCAGCGAAGCTTGCACGTTCGGCCCAAGCTGAACAGCCCATCTTCAATTTCCAACGCCCACGACCCGCATCTTCAACAACCACAGCTCATCCCATGAGCCCAATTGCAGCCCAACTTCACGCAAGCCAGCCCACAACTCCAGAAGCCCAAGAATTCAGTCCAGTTGGGCCCATAAGCCCACAACTTGAAGCCCAGCCCAATTCATGTAATCCCAGCCCATCCGAAGACAAGCCCACTTGAAGTCCAGCCCAACTTCGGCGAGACCAATTCAACAACTAATCTTAGCTTGGGCTGAGATTTGTTGGGCCGGTTTAAGGCCCGATCCAAGCCTGTTGGTGTCGTTATGAGCCCAAGTTCGGTCGCCGTCGCGATGATCCGGTCTTCGCTTTTAATCAAGTGAGTTTTGCTCACTAATCCCTACTTAGTAGGCTAATGATGCTTAGGGGTTGATTAGATTTAATTAAGTATGATTAGGTGGATAGATTATAGTAGAGTAATTAAATTAGTGCCTTATCAATGCATGTTAAGCAAATGGTTAGTGATATTAGCAAGTAGACACATGTTATTATTTATTGAACGAGTCTCGGAAATTTTTCTAGTCCGTTTCGGCTTCCAATTAAGCATTACAAGCCTAAGTTGGATTTATTGCATTTATTTAATATTTTCCATAATTATTTAATTATTTATTTATTTTCTGGAAATTAGGCTAGGACAGCCGACGACCGAAATTTTATGCTAATCGTGATGTTGTGATATGTTTATTTATTTGAGCATTAAATCGTGCTGAATTAATTTAAAGATGATTTTATGATTTTATTCCTAAATTGATTAATTTTGGTAATTAATGAGAAAATTACCGGGCATTGATTTACAGCGCCAAAAAGATGTTATGGGCTATTGAAACTAGTGGGATGTTCAAAAAGTGAAATTATGATATTTTGGTTAAGGCCGACCGTGTTCCCACACACGGCTATTTTATCGAGAACGATAAAAGATGGAATTGATTGAATGGTCGGAATGGTATACTATATCAGTCTACGGGCAATATATCAGTTTAGCGAGAACGGTATACCAGTATACTATATCAGCCTATGGGCGATATGTCAGTTTAGCGAGAGCTGTATACCCAATTAGCTTAGCGAGAGCAATATGATCAGCTTAGAGAGGGTATTATTAGTGTACTATATCAGCCTACTAGCGATATGTCAACTTAGCGAGAGCAGTACACTATATATCAGCTTAGTGCGAGCTATACTATCTATATATCAACTTAGAGTGAGTAGTCCCGGACTATGGTTGGACTTATAGATAGTATTGATTGTATCGACCGAGGGAAAGGTCGTGGTAACATGTAATCGACTAGGTCAATTGATCAATGATTTGATCTGATTCTGTGAATTGATGTGGTTCATGTATATCTTATATATACTGACTTGCAAGATGGAACTAAGGCCAAGGTAAGTCCTCTAACCCGTGTTGTGCTTAGGCAGCCTCGAGAGTGTATTGATTTCCTAATCGGGTCTTAGGAGGTAGAACTTGCTGAGACATTGTCTCATTGGTTATTATATAACCATTTTAGGTCCCTAGTTGACATCGGTGAAGGACCTAAGGCCCAAAGTTAGAAGGTGAAGCCCGAAGAATTGGCGTCCTTGTCTGACTAAATAGTCATAGGACTATTCTATTTCGATGAAAGTTGATTCCTTTTTTGTAGACTTCGGTGTATAAACCTGGGTGTTTATAAAATGTCTTTTGTGAAAAATTGGTCCTACTTTTCTATCCTATTGTTTTATTATCTGGGGATTTTATATATGCTTTCGCATGCGTATTAAAAATGAAAGGGGTCGGCGATGCGTCCTGGAACGTCGCTAGTAATCGACCAAGGAGGGATGGGCACGTGCTCGGAGGATCGGAGCGTGCCACGTGCATCTCACACGCCACACATTCCGACAGCGCGTGAGGGTCCATGTTAGGGGTGTGCAACCGGACCGGGTCAACCCGGTTCCCGGATCGGCCCACCCGGAAAACGGGCCGGGAACCGGTTCCGGTTGAAACCGGTCCAGGAACCGGTTCCCAAAGTTCAGACCTGTTTGAACCGGTCCGGAACCGGTTCCGAGGGAATACCCACCCGGAACCGGATCGACCGGACCGGTTCGGGAACCGGTTTGAGAACCGGTTTTTAAGGAGCCCAAAAGTCCAAAAGACAACCCTAATTCGTTTCTATCTTTACTCTCGGCTCTCACCTCCGCCGATCCATCCGAGCGCTGCGTCGCTGACGCTGCTTCCGCTCGCCCATCGTCGCCTTCCTCTCGCGACACCCGCAGCCGGGAAGGCCCCCGGCAACACTGGCTTCGTCAACATCACCAACCTCCAGGGCGGCAAGGTGGGCTTCGGCGCCGTCGCCCCCGAGTCCAAGCTCGACTCCTCGTACACCAAGTCGGTGAAGTAGATCCCCTACAACATCTCCGTCCTCCAGATCAGCGCCCCCATCCTGGTCCTGGCCATCCTCGCCGCCCCGGCGCCGTCGGCCTCGGACATGAACGTGACGGCGCTGCTCGAGAAGGCCAGGGGCAAGACGTTCGCGGGCCTCCTCGTCTCGAGCAGCGTCATCAAGACGTACCAGTCGGCTCTGGACAAGGGCCTGACGGTGTTCACGCCCGATGTGAGCTCGTGTCGCTCCTGCTGTACCATGCGGTGGCGGACTACACCCCGATCGGGTCCCTGAAGACGAGCAACGCCCCGATCAGCACCCTCGCCACGAACGGCGCTGGGAAGTACGATTTCACTATGAAGACCGCCGGCGACTCCGTCGCACTCAACACTGGGGTCAACTCCTCGCGGGTGGCCAGCACAGTACCTCGACCACTTGTTCTGCTCTCAAAACTAGTTGCTCAGCACCGTGCCTCTATCTGCTTTCTGTTGAATACTCCTTCGTTCCTTCTCACAAAACAAAACCTATCGAGAAAGCTTTTCTGGAAAACAGATACAGCTGATGTAACTAACTTGTATCATTATAAGCTATTCAAATAGACATCCTGATCGAGCTTGCTCACAGAAGTGCAAAAAGTATAGTAATTAACACCTCTTTCGGGGTAGGGTGGAAAAAAGAAAGAGAAACTTCTTCTTCATGAGTTAAATTAGTCAGCCAAGCTATAGGGGATACAGTGTAATCTTTCTTTTTGTAATTTAAGCTTTCTTTTGGTCCTAATCATGATATCTGCTTGGTACTTATGGTGGAATCTTGTTTCTCATGGTTGTGTCAATATTAGCTGCATTGGGCTTCTTGCTTTATGGAGGAAGGTAATTATTAGAAGTTAATGTGCTGGTTTACTACTTAGAGCATCTGGAACTTTTATGTTCGCTTACTCGTGTGGTTTGATTTTCTCCTTGTGATCGGTGTGGTTGTCAAATAATTGCAGGTTGTTTTTCATGCTAAGGCGCTTTCCTATTGAATCTAAAGGAAGAAGGAAGAAGCTCCATGAGGTGCTTTTCCTTTCATTTTAAATCAAAACTTAGTCCTGTCACTTCTTTCGCTTCTTGCCTTTGTTTAAGAGACATATTTTAATTATTGTGCACATCTCGTAATGATTACTTTGGAGTTAAAGTGAAAATATGAACTGTATTGCTGGTGGTGGTGCTTGGTGCTGTCACTAATATCTTTGTTAGAAACTGGATATTTTTGGGATCGGGCTGTAGTTGTTTGTAAGTGAAGTTCTCTGTTCCATCAATTTTCACAAGCACTTTAGGGACATCTTCCTTTTTTCCTTTTTCCCTTTTTCTTGGTTCTGTGAAAGTTTCTTCATTTGACTGGATACATATCCAATTTATCCAACTTTAAGCAGTCTTGGTACTTTTATATTGGGTGTTTATGATATGACTTATGAAAGTTTTCAAGGATCATCCACCCCGCCAAATGCTATTGTATTGGATGTGTATGCGAAAAGCCAAACCAAATGTAGCTTTTGGATTGATTTTCTTGACTACCCGAAATGGGGTGTGCACCTTTTTGGCGGAGTTGGATCTGTCACGCCTAAATGCTTCACCTGCTTCCTTATCGAAGTTTTGTGGTAATCACCTACTTCCCTCTTTTCCCTCTTTAGTCTCTTCCAGATATGCAAAGTTTGTACTTGAGTTTACAACTTTCCAGAAAGGATAGCCTCATTTTTTCGTGCTTTTACTATATCAACTTCAGGCCGTTATTCGAAGCACCTATTATAGATATGTTGCCATGGGAAATTTGTTTGAAGCATGTGATCCTCAAGCTTGAGTCCTTGTCTTCTTTCTGGGTCCTAGTTCTCATTGTTCTTCTACATCATTTAACACTTGGGACTTAACCGGTACAATGTATTGGTGAATCATTGTCCATTTATGTCTATGGCATACGTAGCATGTCTATGATAGCAGTTCCTCACCTAAATTACTCCCCGCCTTTGCTTAAAAGAAGTATCAAAAGGACTATGAAGAGGAGTAGGAAGGCCAAAGCTATTTTCTAGACTTCATTGGTGAAATAAAACTAAGACAATCTTGTTCAAACAAAATTTGAAGAATCAAGATAGAGTAGTCTGCAAATGTTGTTGAGAGTGAAGAGATACCCAATATCTAGAGGTTATTGAAGTTCCTACTTCAATGATTGGCCTCTGTTATGGAATCGTTTTCTCTCAAGCCCCCTGCTTAAGGATGCTAGCTTCTAAATGCAAATCCGGTGACCATTGACTTCCTTTACTTTGACATGATTTGTTACTGTCTTTGGAAAACCAAGTGAGAGTTCTTTGCTTGTATCAAGGATTTCATTTTTCAGTAGCGGTAGGCATTTAGTGTCTTCTAGCTAATACCTCTTGCTGAAGAGATGTGGTCCTGCTGTTTGAGCAAAACTCATTGTGCGCGTGTTGAGCTACAACTGAAAATGCTTTTAAGGGGAGGAGAAATAAGATCCTGTACATTCATCACCATTATATCGATATAGTCAGGGTTGCAATTTGTTTCAAGAGCCCTGAATTTGCTTCCACTATGCAGGTCCTTTTATCTGCATTCGATTCAGACGCATCCCTCGACGTTTTGAATCACCCGATTCTAAATTTGATATATTACCTGGTACTTTCTTATCCCACTTCATTCTTGGGTTTGTTAATTTGCTCCATAACTGATTGTTTATATCCTTCAAATGGTCTGTTGCTCAAATAACAGCTGCTTGAGATCATACCTTCAGCTTTAGTCCTCTTTATCTTACGGAAGTTGCCTCCCAAGAGTATATCGGCTCGTACCATCCAATCCGCTAGTCAAAGTCAATCCTTTTTTGGTAGATAGTTATTCTTTTTGTCCTCTTGAAGATGGGATTTTCATGGTTCGACAGCTAGAGTTACCAAAGTTGAGTAATGGGAAGCGGAGCCACGAGGGAAAAAAAAAAAAAAAATTCCAGATGTATCATCATTCTGGAATGGCTCACAATGCCTGCAATTCTTTTCATTTATACTGTTGTAATTTATCGTAGGTGAGGTACCTTTCATTTACTTCTCGTTCTCCTTTTTTCAAATCCACTTTCTTTTGAGCGGGGTTCGAGGGGCACACAGCAGAGGCGTGCATGCTTGTATAATAAATCATGTGCAGATATTGGTCGGGCATTTGGAGAAAGAAAGAGTCAATGTGATTTCAGACATCAGGTCCTCGTGCTTCTCTAAGGTTAATATAAAGATACAACAATTTTATGCAAAACAGGTTCCAATATAAACAGGGTTAACCCTGTTCCCGGATCGGAAAAACAGGGTGGGTCGGGAACAGGGTCCAATGAAAACAGGGTCGGGAACAGGGTCCAAAAAAAAAGAACCGGTTATAACAGGGTCGGGTACAGGGTCCAGGTCTAGACCCTACCCACCCTGGACCCAATCACCCCTAGTCCATGTGGCATTCATTTGGCGCGTGGTTTGCGCCGACATGCTCATATTGAAGTTTTCTACATCATGAAAGGGGTCGGCGATGCATCCTGGGACGTCGCTAGTAATCGACCAAGGAGGGATGGGCACGTGCTCGGAGGATCGGAGCGTGACACGTGCATCTCACACGCCACACATTCCGACAGCGCGTGAGGGTGCATGTGGCATTCATTTGGCACGTGGTTTGCACCGACATGCTCATATTGAAGTTTTCTACATCATGATGTATTTATTTTATATGTTTGATGATTTTATGAATGTGAAAATGCATGTGGAACCCCAAACTACGTGATTTTATGGGATATTTTTGCGTATTTTTCATGTATTTCCCTATGGTTTCGGAAATACGTTTTGAATTCACATATATATCATCACATAAAGATTATGTAGAGTATTGATTCATTAATAATATATATAAGGTTTAGCGTGTATTAATGAATAAAGTAATGAGATTGGCATGACATATGATTTTAGTGACGAATTGCCCCTATCATCAAGTCTAAAATCACATGTATAAGGTGAATGTGAGTCATAAATTTTATATCCTTGGTATTAGAGAGTTTCAATGATTCAATTGGGTTGTGACCGCCAAAGTGGCACACTTGATTGGATTTGAGTAATATTGGTATCATATTATGATGGGATATCTCTTATTCTAATGCGTGATTATACTCCCAAATGAGGTAATTGTGTGCTAGTTCATGGAGGGATGCATATACAGCATATAGTTAAGGAGTGACTGACCCTAGTGGTTCATACATTTATAAGTGGTGAATCCGCAAAATGTTAAAATATATTCTCATGACTGCTGTCATGTGGAGAGTGTGCAATTGCATGTTATGTATTATGCCTAAATGTGCTTATAAGATGATGCGTGTAACTCTTGGGATGTGTACTTATAAGGTTTTCAAGATATATAGTACTCACATGATGCCAATTACTTGTTATTAAATTACATTCTCTGTAATGGCAACTCCGTTGCAATTAAGGTTCCTACAGGTCAAATTTTAAGTAGTGAAGATGATTTTTTGTTTGAAATGATACTGGTAGATGTTCATATTACTCTTATTGAGAATAAGCCTGCAATCTTATTGTTAGTGATATGAAACTAAAAAGTATTTGTTATTGCTTGGGAAAAGGGCAATTATATTTGTTCATTATCTATAAGGCGTTCCTTTAGGAATATTTTAAAATGGCTTACCAATTGACTGCACTACTAAAAGGATAATGAAAGCCTGGGTGGCTTGAAATTATGTCTTGTCTAATGCCGAGATTGTAATAAATGCAAGGACTCTTCGATATAAGATGTGATGGTTCTGATAAGGTTAAGGATTACATCATAAGAATGATAGATTAAAAGTCTAAAATCATACTCATAAAGGAATTCATGAAACAATCACTCACACTGACAATCTGGTCTCAAGATAACACCATTTAAGAGAAATTGTGTCATTTACTATCCTTGTAGGAAGAAATGACACATAAGGGACATTGTAATTAATATAAAACTTGGTTGTCTAAGCATGAGTCTAGAGTTGATTCATTGACATTCATTTATGAATCTAATTCCTATCAAAAGCCTCATCCAGTTCTTAGTGGCTAGATAGCAGTACAACAAATTATGTTGTTTACCATAAGGGGACTAGCAAGTCAAACTAATTGTGTTTATTTTACAACCAAACTATACATGCATTTTCACATAAAATTCCTCAAAAATATCTAAAGATTCAGAGGGTCCTACATGGAAAGAGATCACATTATTATACATGCATTATCACAGAAAATTCCTCGAAAATTATCAAGACATTCGGAGGATCCTAGATGAAAAGAGATCACATTACTCCCAGCTTCTTCTGACTCAGTATTCATCACGAAGAGCTGGCATGACATTATTACTCTGCTTGTCATGCTATGAGAGATGCCATTCGTCAAGCTCTTGAAGAAAACGAACAGAACTTGTCGGAAGCGGTAGACTTTTCTCGGCACTCGTGGAATCATGGCGAACCTGTAGACACACACGGCACCCAGCAATCAGTGAAGGAATCTTAGAAATCACAAGGCCATCCCTTCAATAGAGGAGTTTGTCCGGCTATTGAATTGTCAAGGTTGGCTGTCCAAGGCTGCTGCTTATTGAACTGTTGCCCGATTTAAGTCCGACTCCGTATTGACCATGGCTACCTTTTCAGAGTCTGTATTATGAAAGCCTTGAAGCTTTTGCTTTTGTGAGGGAGTGGAGAAGGGGGTAGGCAGGCCAGGAAGGAGCGCTTCAGTGGGGTGAGGCAAAAATTCGAAAGAATAATGGGACCTAGATGAAAACTACCGAAAATAATAAAAAAGAATTCAAGAGAAAAATCTTCCACTGATAGATATCTAAGTTATCAATGACTATTTAAAAATGTCAGGGGTAGATATTATCTAAATAACAAATATTTATAATAAATTAGTTTTGTAAATAAGCATTAAAATTATGTTATCTTTACATTTAAAAATATAAAAGAAGAGTTTAATATGCTTTAGAAGTAAGTACATTCCAATTACATTAAAGGAAAGCATATAGATAAAATATATTGAGGAATCATTAATTTACCACTTATCTTTTATGGAACTAAGAAAATGAGAAGCTTAAAATGGAAACTTCATTTATCATAGTACAGAGAAATGATGAATTGGTTTAATTTTGATCTTAGAAAAAAGTGAATGTGATAGAAACTATAGATGGTATTTCAAATGAAAAGAAAAATTATCTTTCAAAAATGCCGAATTTTTTTTAGTTTCCAAAAAATTAAATAGTTGTAACTTAATTATAGTAAATGAATTGTCTTTTTGCTTGAAGCCTGGGGAAATTTCTAGTGCTCATGATAAGCACTGGGAACGAAATCGTGTTCTTTAATTGAAGAAGAATAGACCAAAAAAAATGTCAATATTCTTTTGAGATGTATTACGACAACTACAGACTATAGTACAATAGAATGGAACAAAACTGCAATTTTGTCAACCAAGAGAATATTATCTAATATAAAAAAATATATGACTATATAAATATCTTTACCGAATCAATTCGTATCTTGATAATATTTTTCTCTCCACACACATTTAAACCCTTTTTTATCTCACACACACACACACACACATATATATATATATATATGTGTGTGTGTGTGTGTGTGTGTATATGTATGTATGTATGCTTGTGCTCTTATATCTCACAATATGATTTTATAGACCCAAAAAATAAAAATGTAAAAAAAGTTTCGATAGACTTTTCTCAGGATCTATAGAATTACGACAAACCTAGTCCTAAAGACACCGGCAACCAGGACTATTTTGACGAAGACCGAGACCAAGGAGCACCTCGCAATGAGTGTAGGAATCTGCTTTTGGAAATCACGCGGTGGTTGCTTTAATAATTTTTTTTTACAACTATTGAATTACTAAAGTTGGTTTATTATTGAATTATTGAAGTTGTCCGGAGGACGTTACTTATCGATTCCTTGTCTTCTTTAAGGCCAAGTCTGTGAACTTTTGCTTCTGTCCGTGTCTTTCAAAGAGTCTACTAAAGGTGCGTTTGGTAACATTTCCGTTTAAAAATTGTTCCTGAAAACAGAAATAGAAAAAAATGTTTCTGTTCCTGGGAACAATTTTTGAACAAAAAAATGGATTTGGTAAACTTGTTCTAATAAAAATGAACAAACACGTTTGGTAAATTTATGTTCTTTTTTGTTTCTTTTAATTTTTTAATTTTTTAATATTTTTATTTTCTTTTTCTTTTTTTTTTCGCTTTTTCTTCTTTTGGCCGGCCGCCGGCCTCAGCCATGGCTTGGGCGATCGCCGACGAGAGCCGGCGGCCTCGCCCGGCCACGACGGGGCTCGCTGGCCCCCAGCCGAGGCCGAGCCTCGTCGTGGTTGGGCGAGGCTCGGCCTTGCCTTGGTTGGGCAAGCTCGGGCTCGCCCGAATCCGACGAGCCCGAGCTCGCCCGGCCCTTGCCCCGTGTCGGCGAGGCCGAGCCTCGCCGGGGCCGGCGACGCCGGCGAGGTCGCCGGCCCGATGGTCGGTCGCCGGCCATACCGAGGCCGGTGACCAGCCAAAGAAAAAAAGAAAAACAAAAGAAGAAAAAAAAAAAGAGAAGAAAAAGAGAGGAGAGATAAAATTTATTCTAAAATTTTGTTAAAACCGCGTTTTTTGTTTCGCTTGCTTCATTTCAAATGTGTTCGAAACAAAAAATAGATTTGGAACAAAAACGTAAACAAACGTTTCTTTTTTTTTTTTTCTCTTCCAAAAAAATTTTTATTTATAAACTGAAATAAAGAACGTTAACAAACAGGGCCTAAAAAGCCAGCGTGTGCAATACACATTGATGTCAACATCGAAAGCAACTCATTCATTGTAGTCTAGGTCAAAGGCCAAAAGTAATTCCAAAAGGTGAGTACATATGCTATTTTCTTTCATGTCACTTCGTGCTAGTACTAGGCCCTGGGAGTCTATCAGCTTGAACATTAAATGACTCGAAGCCCACAAGCTATCGGGCCTCTATTTTCCTTTACTCTAGTATGGCGATGGTCTTGCCTCCCTAGTTGATCAAAAACTGGCATTTTGTTTTGCATGGTCCGACGCCATATCACGGCCTTGGTGAAGTGATATCGCACCGGTTGTGATTTTACCTTCGATTTTTTGACATAACGCCTTGATTCAGGAAACTTCATATACGGTTCTGTAACGAAGATTCATTGAATTGAGCAACTGGGGCTGTGTAGTAATCCAAAGAAAGAAAACTTTAAAACCTAGAGAACTTGTTTCTAAAGAACAAGCTATTGAGCAGCAGCCTCAGAAAAACGGTCCCTAAACAGGGCTTACATTGTCGGAAGCTCGTTTGTTACCTCTACAAGTCATGTTTGACTTGCCTATAGAAGCCAATATGTCATTTTTATGGCACCAATTAGGCGGTGGCGTTTGCTGTTGTGTAATCTCTACTCAAACTTAAAATAAGAACTGTAGAGGGAAACGCAAACAAAATAATTGATTCTAATATGGAAATGACAAAAACATTCAAAATCAAAACATTTTGACATCCCTAATAAAATGACATGTGGTCATGAGAAAGGGCGTTAGATATTACTATTGTTCCTTGTATCATGCATTTAATTCACATGCTAAGTTCCATCCTTGACTACTGCCATAGTCTTCTACGAGGAAAAATAATAAATTTCTTATTAGTATGGTCCATTGGATTTAACTCCAATATATTTATACATGACTTTCAGTGATGTCGGGCACATAGCATCATCAAAACCTTCATGAAAGAAAACGCAATTTTTTAGTGAATAAGAACAAGAAAGCTGCAACTACCGTATAGACCATGCAGACTCTACACCGCAGGACCAACAAGTCAAATTAATCCTGTTTATTTCATTACCGAACTATACAAGAAATCCCTATAATATACAGAGAAATTCAAAGGATCCCTATATGAAAAGAAATCACATCAATCCCAAATTCTCATGACTCAGTGCTTAGGAAGAGATGTCATCACATTACTCTGCGGGCATCAAGCTGCCAGAGATCTCACCCATCAAGCTTTAAAGAACAAAGACAAAGTCAGTCGAAATCGATAGACTTTTCTTAAGTCTCTTGAAATTATGGCAAACCCGGCCTACAGACACGTATCAGCCAGGCCTCAATTCAGCGACGACCCAGACAGCAATCAGCAAAGGAATCCGCTTTCGGAGATCATGAGGCCACTAGTTTCATAAATCGGACGAACAGCTTCATGAATTTGTCCGGGCCACTTGCTTATTTGAGCTATTATTATCTGCTTTAAGTCCGTGTCTGCATCGTTCGTAACCATCTTTTCAGTGTGAATTAATAAGCCCGAATTTTTTGGCTTTTGACAGGAGGGAGAGGTTGATGAGAAGGTCCTACAAGAAGTGGGAAAACTTCAAAAGAAAGATGGGACCACCTACATGAAAACTATAGAAAATGACACAGCAACTCGATAGAAACCAACCCCCACGAAAAGAGATCACATTATTATACATGCATTTTCACAGAAAGTTCCTCGAAAAATATCAAGAGATTCAGAGAAAGAGATCACATCACTCCCAGCTTCTTATGACTCAGTATTCATCACGAAGAGACGGCGTGACATTATTACTCTGCCTGTCACACTATCAGAGATGTCATTCGTCAAGCTGTTGAAGAAAACGAACAGAACTTGTCGGAAGCGGTAGACTTTTCTCGGCACTCGTGGAATTATGGCGACCCTGAAGACACACACGGCAACCAATAATTAGTAAAGGAATAGGGCGCGCACGATAATCATTATGTTCCAAAATAATTTTTGAATAGAAATAAATTTTTTTATTTTATTTTTAAGAGTTTTAAATAAAAATAACCATTTAATAACGACACAAAATTTTTACTCTAAAAATAAAAATTCGTTTTATAACGACATAATTTTTTCCTTTCGAACGGCGGTGGCAATCGACGGCGGCGGCGATGGTGGCGGCGGTGGTGGTGGCGGCTGGCGGCGCGCCGGCGGCAATGGGGGGTTGGCGGGCGCCGGCGGGGGCCGACGGGCGACGGCAAACGACCGACGGACGGTGGTCAACGGCAACGGATAAAGATCCAGGTTAACGAACAATGAAAAAAATTTTATTTCTCATTTCCATTCTATAAATAAAAAAGTAAAAAAATTTATACTTCGATTTCTATTCCAAACCTATTTCGAAATAAAATCTATTCTGAAATAAAAACGAAATAAATTTATCAAACTGGTTTCTATTCTAAAAATAGATCTGTAATAGAAAAATTATTTTTGAAACAAAAATTATGGTTTGTCATGCACTCCCTTAAAATCACAAGGCCATCCCTTCAATAGAAGAGTTTGTCCGGCTAATGAATTGTCTGTCCGAGGATGCTGCTTATTGAACTGTAGCCTGCTTTAAGTCCGACTCCGTATTGACCGTGGCTATCTTTTCAGAGTCTTTATATTTAAAGCCTTGAAGATTTTGCTTTTGTGAGGGAGTGGAGAAGGGGGTAGGCGGGCCAGGAGGGAGCGCCTCAGTGGGGTTTGGCAAAAAATTCGAAAGAATAATGGGACCTAGATGAAAACTACCGAAAATAATAAAAAGAACTCAAGAGAAAAATCTTCCACCGACAGATATTTAAGTTATCAATGACTATTTAAAAATGTCAGGGGTAGATATTATCTAAATAAAAATATTTATAATAAATTATTTTGTAAATAAGCATTAAAATTATGTTATCTTTACATTTAAAAATATAAAAGAAAATTTTAATATGCTTTATGAAGCAAGTACTTTCCAATTACATTAAAGGAAAGCATATAGATAAAATATATTGAGGAATCATTAATTTACCACTTATCTTTTATGGAACTAAGAAAATGAGAAGCTTAAAATGGAAACTTCATTTGTCATAGTAAAGAAATGATGAATTGGTTTAATTTTGACTTTAGAAAAAATGATTGTGATAGAAACTATAGATGGTATTTCAAATGAAAAGAAAAATTATCTTTCAAAAATGCCGAATTTTTTTTAGTTTTCAAAAATTAAATAGTTGTAACTTAATTATAGTAAATGAATTGTCTTTTTGCTTGAAGCCTGGGGAAATTTCTATTGCTCATGATAAGCACTGGGGACGAAAACGTGTTCTTTAAGTGAAGAAGAATAAACCAAAAAAATGTCAATATTCTTTTAAGATGTATTACGGCAACTACAGGCTACATTATAATAGAATGGCACAAAACTGGAATTTTGTCAACCAAGAGAATATTATCTAATATAATAAATATATGAGTATAAATATCTTTACCGAATCAATTCGTGTCTTCAGATAATATTTTTCTCTTCACACACATTTAAATCCATTTTTATTATATGTATGTATGTATGTATGTATGTATGCATGCATGCTTGTGCTCTTCTATCTCACTATATGATTTTACAGGCCCAAAAAAATAAAAATGTACAAAAAGTTTCAATAGACTTTTCTCAGGATCGATAGACCTAGTCTCGTAGACGGTGGCAACTGGGGCTCTATTTTGACGAAGACCGAGACCAAGGAGCACCTCGCAATGAGTGTAGGAATATGCTTTTGAAAGTCACGGGGTCGTTGCTTTAATAAAGTTGTTTTGACAACTATTGAATTACTAAAGTTGGTTTATTATTGAATTATTGAAGTTGTCCGTCGGAGGACGATACTCATCGATTCCTTACCTGCTTTAAGGCCAAGTCCGTGAACTTTTGCTTTTGTCCGTGTCTTTCAAAGAGCCTACTAAAAAGACAGAACGTGCCATATACGTTGATGTCAACATCGAAAGGAAGTCATTCATTGTAGTCTAGGTCAAGGCATAAAGTAATTCCAAAAGGTGAGTGCATATGCTATTTTCTTTCATGTCACTTCATGCTAGTACTAAGCCCTGGGAGTATATCAGCTTGAACATTAAATGACCCGAAGCCCACCAGCTATCGGGCCTGTGTTTTCCTTCCCTCTTGCATGGCGATAGTCTTGCCACCCTAGTTGATCAAAAACTGGCATTTTGTTTTGCATGTTCCGACGCCATATCACGGCCTTGGTGAAGTAAGATCGCGCCGATTGTGATTTTATTTTCAATTTGTTGACGTAACGCCTTGATTCAGGAAACTTCATATATTGTTCTGTAACGAAGATTCATTGAATTGAGCAACTGGGGCTCTATGGTAATCCAAAGAAAGAAAACTTTAAAACCTAGAGAACTTGTTTCTAAAGAACAAGCTATTGAGGAATAGCCTCAGAAAAACAGTCCCTAAATAGGGCTTACATTGTCAGAAGCTCGTTTGTTACCTCTACAAGTCATGTTTGACTTGCTAATAGAAGCCAATATGTCATTTTTATGGCATCAATTAGGTGGGGGCGTTTGCTGTAGTGTAATCTCAACTCAAACTTAAAATAAGAACAGTAGAGGGAAACGCAAACAAAATTATCGATTCTAATATGGAAATGACATGACATCCCAAATAAAATAAGACAACGACTCGATAGAAACGCCCCCCCCCCCCCAAAAAAAAATCGAGATGATTAGTGACCATTTAGAGTTGTTATAATTAGCTTTTATTAAAAAGCCTTGAAGTAGGAAAAACAAGTTTAAAAGTATTAATTTATTAAGAATTTATTCACTTGATGAGTTTATATTAACACGTTGAACTTGTCGATAAAATAACACATTGAACTTCATGTATGAAAAGAAAATTATGGTATCGAAAAATTTTCCTATGTTATTTGAAAAATTATTTCGCAATTGCATTAAAGAATAGCAAATATAGATAAAAAAAAATAAAGAATCATCGATTTGCCAATTATCTTAATGAAATTACGAAAACAAGATGCTTATATAGAAAAGATATATATTTTTTTTTTTTTTTTTATCATAGTTTGAAGAAATGTCGATTCAGTTTACTTTTAATTTTAGTAAAGTAATTGTGATAGTAATTATAGAAGGCATTTCAAATGGACAAAAAACCTTTGAAAAACACTGAACTTATTTTTTCAAGTTACTAAGAAATTAAATATTGCAACTTAATCATAGTAAATGGATTGTTTTTCTACTCGAAGCATGGGTAAATTTCTATTACTCATCATAAACATTGGCACAAAAACGTGTTCTTTTAAAAATTTACACCAAACTTTAAAAATTTTCGATGATGTGAAAATTAGGTTGGGGCAAATATGGCACGGAGATACCGGTTTCACACTTTTTCTGATATAAAAATTAATTTCGTTTTGGGATAAGTATCAGTTCAGGGTTTAGTTTGGGTTAACTGTGGTTGGGTTTCTAGCTTGAGATTTTCAGTAATACTACCCGGAAAAGGATAGGTTGGTTGGCCGTGCTATATGGGGAATGCAGAAGGATAAAACGAAGACCTTCTTTTGTATTTCCGAAAAAAAGCAAATACGAAGAAGACGACCCAGCAGACTGTTGTCCACTGACTCTGGTGGGAGTATATGATAGTGGAAGCGCTAAATGAAGAAGATGCGCGAGGTTGACTAAGCCCAGAGAGAGCTTTCAGAGGGATCCGTGAGAGTTGCTGTGTCTTGCCTTTCGCGGTCTCAGCTTCATGAAGCTTTCAGGTTCTCGTTTCTCTTCCTTCCATTATCTGGTTGCAAGATGGTTTGTTCATTTGGCTGGATGAATTTTCCTTCTCTCGTTTCTTTCTTTCGGTGTTAATTGTGTTCCGAATTGATACTGTGTTTCTTGAGTGTATCATTGCTCCATAGCGAATTATTACATCTTGGCTGATCTTGTTGCGTTGGAACAATGGATGGGGAATTTGAGAGTTCGAAATACTGATCCAAACTGCCATACTACCAGGTTCCTCATGTCGGGAAAATTTGATTATTCATGAAGTTAGAGAAGTAGTATTAGATCTTTGATACTTTGATGCATGATGACGATTACTATTCTTAAAGTATTATTTGCCCCCATTATTGTTGTTGTTGGATTTAAAACAAATATACTTCCAAGATATACACCAAAACCATGGAGAAACGAGTTTAATAGTTACTCAATTTCTCTCTTGGAATTTCACATTGAATGTGTTGTTAAAGTGGTTTGTATGAAAACAGAAGAATAGAGAGTTCCAAATAAGAAGAAGTTATGAACAGTTGTGGTTATAATGAATATTGTGTGATTTAGTCTCTATTTATAGACAATCAATCAACGTATCTCTTGAGAATAAATATCTTATCCCCAACCATTACCACTCTTCATGTCACAAATAACTTCCTTTTATAATCATCAATAACCTCTTTTTAGGGCCAATAGTCATCTTTTTTTTTTATAATCGAGAGTTACGTCTTTCCTTAACAAAAAGACACTTCTTCTCTTAATTAAGAGACACCTCTTTTATGATTACAAACTATTTTCAACACTCTGTGCATTTGCTTTTGATGTGGTTGTTATCTTGAATATATACTCATGGTTCGTATGTGTTAGTATCCACATTCCATTAGAACAGTACGAAAAGAATAGACTTGACCTATTAAGTTAAAGGCTGAAAATGTATCAAAGATGATAGACATGTTGAAATATTCAATTCTGACCTAATCAAACCCGAACGAAGGAAAACTGATTTTGGATTATCCGAAATCCGTTGGGCACTAATTAAATTGTTCCCGACTCGTGTTTGAAGAAAGTGGAGCGTGATGCCTTGTCCCTAGCGAATTTATCGTCAGGAATGAGTCGATCTTGAAACACATGACTTGTAGTGAACAAACATGTACAATTATCGAAATAGCTTGTTTGAGACCAATTGCTGCCACCAAATGTTGGAACTTTAGCCCAAACATGCACAGTTTTGCAGCTGCAGCTCCACTTTCGGAGATTTATTGTTTATTGGAGGGATGGCTCTCGAACAACCTTTTATATGTATGTATGTATGTATGTATATAAAGGGAAAGCGATGGAGATCTCACCCATGGAGTACAGTTTGAATGGGTGAAGTGGAGAAGTGTCATTGGGGCTTTGGGGCTTTGGGCAACTATGGAATGCCATTTAATTTGTCGAAGGAAAATTTTTATAGGATGACAATAAGGCCAATGAAGTCTTATGGCACGAATTACGAGGAAAATATATTGTGACTTGCACACAAAATGAGCGTAGAGGATGGACATGAGAATGCTTTATTTCATTAATAATTACACACAAAACAAAAAATGGAAAGGAACATATCCAAGAAAAATTGGTATTACCTAATCGAGGATAAGATGAGAATGTTGTTCAAGGTGGATTCATCATGTCAAATTGAAGATTTTCATATGCTTTAGTGAGGAGATATGAGCAAAATGTGTAGACGAAGTTAGAAGGGGTTGAGAAGGATGTGAAAGGAGACTAATGAAAACATAGAGCATTTAGAACCTCTAGAGAATCTAACATGTGATCGGCACATGGACGAAGTTAGGTACTGTTCATTGAGGGGGAAAAATGTAGACCCAACAAACTTTCCATTAAAATAACAAACTTTCCATTAAAATATGTCTTGACTTTGAGTTTGAAGCGAAAATCTGAATTTCGAAAATAAATTAAATTGAAATCGAAGGAGAGGCACACAAATTAGTCTTCTGGTTGGCGTCAGATTGTTAAAAATAAAGTCGGTCAACAAAATTTGAAAGAGGATTAGTCCAATTTGGACTTGGGCTGACCGTATCTCACACGGACTTCACTTCCATGTAGAATTCTCCCACCGATTATCCCTTGAAGTATTTTATATATAAATATAAGGTTGTGGGAATTTTGGTTGCGCCGGTTGATGCGTGGGCAGCGTGGGTCGTCGTGCAGTTGATGAAACTTTAAAGCAACGAATCTGTATAAGAGGTCTTGAAGCGCCGTTTCACAAGTGCTTACCCGTGGACTTCTCCATTGGCTTCGTGCGATTAGACCAAGAAATTTTAGTGTAGAAGTCATATTAAATACTTGTGATAAGAATTTATATATAATTCTTTCGTGAAATTGAGAGATTGTTTAGCGAGGAATTATTGAGGCTAAATACTACATGAGTTATTGGGTATAATTAGAGGTTGGAAAACATTTAAAGTGTTTAATGACTCGAGTATGTAATTTCCGCTGTATCGATTGATTTATAGTGAAATTTATCGCTGCTCTCTCCGTAAATATAAATCACTATGATCAAACCATATAAATCTAGAATCCAATTTATTTTCTTTATTTAGTCTATTTTATTGTTGGATTGTTCGCTTTTTGCAATACTTCCCATGGTCCCGAGCAAGAAAAGTCATCAAGTCCTATTGATTTTCTTGATTTATGCAATTAAGGCATACTAAGATCCGGAAAGAGAGAAGAAAATGAATAAGAGAAGAGTATTGTATGGCTTAGCAACTGTTCCACCATTAGTTCTTCTGTCCGTGTGCGCCTACAAAGCCCTGCAGAGGAAAAGACACGCGCTCCCTTGGAACTACGATGTGTTCTTGAATTTCAGAGGCCCAGACACTCGCACCTGCTTCGTTGATTTCCTCTATACCAGCTTGGTAGCTGCTGGGGTTCATGTGTTCAAGGAGAACGACGCGCTCCCGGTCGGCGAAGAGACAGGCCCTGAGTTCCTCCGGGCCATCAGAAGTTGTAGGATTGTGATCCCCATTATTTCTGAACAGTATGCACAAAGTAAATGGTGCCTTCGTGAACTCGTCGAGATTATGGATTGCCACAAAGAGCATGGCATATCAGTCTTCCCTGTATTCTATAAGGTGGAACTCTATCATATAAGAAGTGGATCAGGTAATTTTGAAGAGGCTCTATCGAAACACATGAGGGTCTGGCCAGATGAAGTGGCAGGATGGCAGAAAGCACTGACTATGGTAACGGGGTTAAAGGATGGATATCGCATATCACTGCTAATGGGTATGTATGTATGTATGTATGTATGTGTATGCATTTACGAATCTACGAATCGAACCCCTATGCTCTTAGATCGGACTGGATGATGCGGAATTGCAGAGTTAGGGGAAGGAAGGCTATAAAACTAACTTTGATTTATATACAAATATGTGGTGGATAGGAATGAAGCAGAGCTGGTGAAAATTGTGGTCGGAAGGGTTTTGAGTGAATTGAAGACAACGGGGATCGAAAGGCTCCCCCTGTTTCCTATATTGATGTCTAATCACCACATAAGATCATGTAAGTATTCTGTGTTCATCATGTGAGAGCTTTGGCTTCCCTTAATTCCACATAAAGTCATAAGGTTGGCATGGTTTGTGACTACCGATCTTGTGGCTTTAAAAGTCACTCGGTCTTTTATTTTCATATGATTCGTAGGGGCTGCATCTCATCATCTCCCTTGGTGTGTCTTACTGGATAACAGGGTATCATCACCATTTGGAGAAAAGGAGACTGCATAGCCAAGTGTTCTTGGCCTTTCGTGGCTGTGATACTCGAGATAGCTTTGCTTCATACCTATACATCAAACTTGTGGCTGCAAAAATCAGGGTGTTTTATGACGATGATACGTCCCTCGTGGGTAAAGTCATTCTAGAGGAGCTTATAAATACCATCGAACACAGCAAAATATCCATTCCAATTATCTCTCGAAATTTTACCTCCTCTCGCTGGTGCCTCCGTGAGCTAGAACACATGGTTAAATGCAATAAAACAAAGGGGCAAAAGATACTGCCCATCTTCTACAAAGTGAATCCATGGGACGTGAAACATATCTCTCCTTGTTTTGAAGTGGACTTTCGTAAACATAAGGAGAATTACCCCAATGAGTGTGAGGGTTGGAAGCGTGCCTTCAAGGAGGTTGCATCCTTTAAAGGATGGGAATCGGAGAAAATCGCCAATGGGTACTTACTTTCATTATTCACATAAAAATCTTAATTTGGTCCTATTATTGGAAACTTCTTATACTACTCAGAGCTCACTTCAATTTTGTTTGGCGATTGGAAGGCATGAATCAGAACTTGTGAAACTAGTTGTCGGGGAGGTTTCAAGGTTGTTGAAGAATTCCCAAACATAAGATGGCCATCCCCATCCACTGAATATTGACTCATTCCTAGTGTAAGGAACAACTCATTTTTATCACTTGTGTTTCCTGTTTTACAAGAGGATTTTCCAAGACCATTAAACATGTCATCATTTATTGTTCATCATCTGCATTAATTTTCTAAAGACTGGCGAGAAATTCTTTTGGATTCAGATGCAACACGGTTAATGGATGTCTCATGTTCGGATTTACAGGTCTATTCTGTTACAAATAGAGAGTATATAGAAAGAAGTGTAAATGAGAGCAGGGAGACCAAGGGAATGAAAGGCGGAGAGAAAATTTTCAAACAATAGAAGGTCCAGTAACCTTAATTAGTTATCTGAAGGTGGCATAAAGGAGTTGCTATTGAGTGGAAGTAAAATGTGATCTCCAAAATGCAGATTGCCATCTAATTAAGTCAAGTGCATCTTCCTTACTCAAACTAGTCGAGCTCGTTCCGGCAATAAACAAGATGAGAAAACTAAAATGGAAATAGCTGCAATTCGCATTCACATAACTTGAATTATACCGCAGTGTGATGGATCGCTTGAAGATAATATCTCCTTTCTTCGCTTTCTTGTATTTTTAAAACTGAAACCTGATCATGCACGCATGGGAAAATAAGCCATTTGATACCTAGCTAAGGTTCTTGAGAGGGGCTTTTCCTTAGGAATGGAGAAGGCAACAATTAGATCTGTTCAATGATTCAGCATGTCGCTCTCCATGTTACTTGTCGAAAAAGTTGTACATATTTGTCGCCCTCAATTTCTATAATATCTGATTGTACTTTTCTTTGGATATGAGAATGGGGTTATTTTACCACGTATTAGTTTTCTTACGGAGTAGAACAAGCCACTAGGAAAAAGAGAGTACGTTATTTCTCTTCTTCATACGATTTCAGTAGGAAACTAACTTGGTTCCATCTTCCCATCCATTACAAGTAGGAATGACATAATGTGACATGTGAGTAATTACAATAGAATGAGGAGCTACCACATTGAACTTGACAAATTCACATGACTTTAACGATCTTCATCTCTATGGAGAAACTTCAATTGAAGTCACCAACCATGGGAAGATGAACTTCATGGCTTTAAATATCATAGCACTACTAGATTCAAGTCAATCTTGATTAGCTTCGCCCATTCAATTGATAGGTGAATAATTGTTTTCATCTTTACATTGGAAACATCAAAGTATGTTAGATTTGAATTGACAAACCCAGTGATCTTGATCCATAGAAATTCAGAATCTTTTCTGCATACAAGACACAGAAAATGCTCATAACTTTCACCTTTTTAGACATCGAAAGTTTGTTCAATTCTGACAATTCCAGTAGCTTGCAACCTCTAAACACTGAAACTCTATTGGATTATAATCATAGATGACATCTACAACTTTACCTGTGGAGTTTGTCATCTCCCAAATATTGAACTTTTTGTTGCATTTTGTATTAGAAACTAGCTATACCAAACCAGTTTAACTTGTCCTTTGCCAAAGTAGAAACATCATGATCACATGTCTCATTTCTTGACAGCTCGAAGTTGTAGGCCCTAGAGGACCACCAGATGGGCATGGAGTCATGAAGATCATCCCCATTGTTTCAGGCTTCAGTTTTCTGTACTCTGCTGGATCCACCAAAGGCTAATTTGTTCTGTTTGTTTCTTTTTGTTCTTAGTTTAAATGAGCGTTGCTTGGCAATAGTTGAGTTGCAGCTTTATTTTTGGTACTTTGGATGTAAGATATTTGCCCTCAGAGCTATGAATATTATTCCCTGGATTTGTTGCTGAACGATAATTCTCTTGTGACCCCATGCAAGGAATTTAATGAACAATTTGAGCTTTGAGGATATGCTTGGTGAATATGTTTCGGCACTGAGATTTACTTTTGCAATTAGAGATGAAATAAGTCACGAATGAGTGACGGTTGTAAAGTGTCTTTGATAACTTAAGAGTATCATCAGTGTAGCTTGCGTACATTGACAGAAGTTTTGAGTAATTACCGCATTGGGTACCTCCCTCTTATGCAGGGGAAGCTTATACTGCATTCAAGCTTATATTGCACACGGCAGCAGTACCGATAACCAAATAAATCAAAGGATTGTCCTCCGACACTTTTCAGTCCACCGCAACTGCTTTGACTAAAAGCTCTCTGAAAAGGAAGCCACATCGACCGCTTTATTCTTCAGGCGGCGAATTTGCAACTTCACATTTTCCGGAGTCTTCGTTTGTGCACTGACTGCACCAGCTAGCCCCTCCCCTGCTCAATTTTGAATTTTCTCTTGCATTTCTTTTTTTCTTTTTTATTTTTTTTCCGTTGGATCGTTTTGTCTTTGGCTGCAATAGCACGCAAGAAATATTTCCTTTTTCCTTTTTCTTTCCTGCTTCTTCATGCTCGAATCACGTGGCATTGATTTTTGTTTCTAATTTGTGTTGACACCTAAATTTTGATTAGGTTTTTTTAATTAATTAGGCTTTAATTTTCTTTTATTTTGTCATCTTTTTCGAATAATAAATAATAAAAACGAAACAAGAAAAAACAAACAAAAACAAACAAAAACAAGAAAACACAAAAAAGCCCAGGCCCTTCTTTTCTCTCGCGCGGGCCCCCATGGCTTGGCCCACGCGACGAGGCCCTTTTCCCCTCTTCTTCTTCCTTCCTCCTTCCTCCTCCGCTTCTGCAGACCACGAGCTGCGATGACAACATGTGACGAAGTGAGGCAGTGATGGGACACCGGTTCGGCCGCACCTAGGCCATGCGTCGACTGGTGGCCGAACCTCCGTCGACCGGCACCCCCTCCGCCTATAATAGGCCCCCCAACGAAGGCCAAAGGAGGAACAACAAGCACGGCCAAGGGAGGATCCAAGGTAGCCAGCTCTAGTCGCTTCCCACGAGAGACATCGGAGGAGGTCCGAGAGCCAGCCAACCCAGATCCAAATCTAGCCGGAGGAGGGGAATTCTGAGCAGAGGAAGTGAGATCTAAGGGCGAAGGTAGGTAGAAAGGCCGGATCTAATCAAATCTGGCAGACGACGCCGCTTCACCGCCACCTGCCGAGCCACCATCGCCATCCTCGACGTTGTCGACCACCCATGCCGAAGCTCCAGCCAGCCGATGTGCCGTTGGAACCCTTCGACGCTGTCTGACGCAAGCCAAGACCCTTGCCGAGCCGCGCCGCGCCCTCTCCACAAACAAGTATCAACCCTGCTTGGCCATCGCCGTTTCCGCCTAAAACCCTGGTCGCCACCCCTGCCTATCACCATAGCCACCACCGTCACTCCTCAAAGACCCAGCAGCCGCCCATCGTCATTATCACTGCTTGGACCCTCTTCCCCCCGTCTCCGCCGTAGCCGCATCAACCCGGCCGTCGCTCGGACACCCCTCTCATAGTCTGTCACGGCCGTTGGGCCGCAAAGCGAGAGCGGCTACGAAGTCGGGTCAACCGGGTCAGATGCGTAACCCGGTACCCTAGGGTTTCCTCAAACGGGTTGGGTAGTTGGGCCAGCTTTGGAGCTTGGGCCGGATATCGAATTTTTAATTAAAAGTAGGCCAATTCCGGCGTGTGGGCCGAGCCTTTTTAGAAAAACAAAAAATCCTGGGTTGGGCCTACGTTGCAGGCCTGTCCGGGTCAGACCCAAACCTGGATTCGACCCGGGCCGTTTATAATATAATAATATTTTAATAAAAAAATAAAAATAATAATTTATTTTCCAGAAAAGCCAAAAATATAAAAACTCATATTTCCTCAAAAAAGCCAAAAAAATCAGAAAAAGCCAAAAATAATTTATATTTTTCATAAAAAGACCAAAAATCTAAAAATGTTTTTTATGTTCAAAAATGTTTTTCCTCCACAAATGCATGGAAAATCCCTCAAAAATCCAAAAGGCCTTAGGGTTTAAACAAGATTAGGTACCAAAAGGGTATTAGTGATTAACTAGTGTAATCAAGTCCCCGATCTGGAGCGAGTATTTCTCTCGATACTTTGCTTGGGTTTCTAATCAATTCACTCCAAATCGATTAGTGGTGACTTTGTTTTAAAATTAACTCACAAGTTAAAAACTTGGACTATTAAGTTGTGAATTGGTGGACTTGGGAGAGTTCGAGCTAAAATAGACCTAACCGAGCCATTAGCCTCCGCAAGGCACCCACCCCGAAACGGGCGCCGGAAAAAAAGAGGTCGCAACAACTTGGCGACTCCTTTGGGGACTTTGAGGACTTAGGCATTTTTCATCTTGTTTAAACACTTTATTGACTTGTTTTTGCTTTTTTATGTAGGCCAGTAGCTTAGAGGTTCATTTTAATTTTGGTTAAAATAGAATGCTTTGTGATTATAAACTGTTGTGCATGCTTTACTGTTTCAGCACTACACATGGCACACACAACCCGGCCGCCGGACCTAGGCCGCCATTGGATATTTAGGATGGTGTTAAGAAACATACGACCATGAACGCGAGATTGCGATGTAGAGGTTGCCTTTCTTTTCCCCAAATTTCTTTAGCCGAGGTTAAGAGGGAACGATGCCAGCACGAGATTGCGACAGGCAGACACCCTTTTAATCTCAACAAACCTTCTTAGTTAGAAATCGAGCCACACCTATCATGCCCATGTCTATGTGATTGTCATCAATTTTCTCGCTTGAAGTAGGTGTTTTTTTTTTTTTTTTTTTTTTTTTTTTTTTTTTTTTTTTTTTTCGTGAACCTTGCAATTTACTTACCTTCTTGTATATATTGAGCAGTCCATGATTAGTCTAGGATTTGATACCACAGTCATTTAAATTTGGAAGTAATTGTCATAAAGTTTTAAAAAAAAATTGCAAAGCAAATTACTTTCAGTTTGAGTTCTTGTTTTTTTTTCTCAAGCATGTTACAAAATTCTTTTCCGCAAGGATTTTCGTTTGCTTCAAAAAGGGGAAAGAAGTCTTTTTCAAAATTTGTTACACTTCATGCTTTCTTCACCTTTCGAATTGAATATCTTTTTAGTCTATGCTAACATGTCACATGCCCTTTTTCAATCCATGCTTAGGAAATCCTCTACCTTTTCATGAATAAACAAAAAGAGTAGGATTAGATCATCATCATGGACTGACTCCATATTTACACCTTGTCTTCACACATGCTTGTTTATTCATGGGTAGGTAATCACAGAGCGTCAACATTCGCCAATCCAGACTCGCTCAAAAGCAAGAGCAAGAATGGCCGAAGAAAATGTACCAAGCCATATTGCGGTCATGGAAAGCGAAATGAAGCAAGTCTTCAATGTGCTTCAACAACTTTTAAAGCAGATAGACTCCATCCAGGGTAAACTCACTCCCGCCCTGGCCTCAATCGAGGTATTGTTGCCACAATCATCTACCAGGGATGATCAAGGTGGAGATACTGACGATAAGATGCCCAAATTGGAGGATGATCCGCACCAAACCACAATTGAGAAAGCGAAGATAGACAATTTGTCTAAAACTAAGCATGACAAACGCCTCGAAAAGATTGAGCAGAGGCTGAAACAATTGCAAGGCCTCCAAGATCCTACTTTGACGGACCTCTCCATTTATTCCAAGGTCAAAATGCCGGAAAAATTCAAAATGTCTGAATTTGAGAAGTATGATGGCACGACTTGCCCGAGGGCTCATTTGCAAATGTACTTGGTTCGAATGACCCAATACGTTAATAAAGCACCATTAATGATCCAGCTGTTCCAATCAAGTCTAGTAGGCCTGGCCTTGAGGTGGTACATCACGAAGAACATGAACCTCCTTGAAACATGGAGCGAAGTGAGTGAGGCATTCCTCAAGTAGTATAAGTTCATAACGAACATTACCCCTTCTTGTGAAGATCTTGAGCATACCGAAAAGAAAAAGCATGAATCGTTCAAAGAATATACTATTAGATGGAGGAATCTAGCTGAGAAAGATGTTTATCAAAACCCTCCCCTACGAGTACCACAATCGAATGGTAACCACGATCGTCGAATCACTTAATCAACTCATTCCAATAGGGGAGCAAATCGAGATAGGGTTGAGGGATGGTTGGTTCACTAAACCTGCACCCATGAGTAGGTTCAGCATGAAGAAATATAAAGAACCCCTAGTAGATGTCAATATGACCTACAATCATTCTCCAACAATTCAGACAAATGTAGGACAGCAACAAACCACTAGCCGTCAACCGTCCCAACGTTACAACAACAAGAGACAATTTACTCCTCTTCCTGGATCTCCATCACAGGTACTGACAGTCCTCTGGAAGAAGAACCTCCTTTCAATTGAGCCAAAACGACCCAACGCTGAAAGCTTTTCCAACTACAACCCATCAAAGATATGCGACTATCACATGGGAGAAGTGGGGCACTCGATTGATGAGTGCTTGCCCTCAAGAGTCGAATCCAGAACCTATTAGACACTAAAGCTTTCTCATTCCAGAGCAATCCACTCCCTGATCACACTAACAAAGTAAACGCAGTATTCAATTTTGAAGTCAGTCAGATCAGAAACATCGAAGCTTATACCGTTGACATTTATCAAGGGCTGGTAGAGGCCGCGTATTATTTAGGCAATGAAGTACCACCCTTAGCAACAAAGAAAGAAAGGCCATATGACATGACCACCGTGTTTGGAGACCTTTTCATGGGCGCTATCGACAAAGGACCGTTAGGGGAAATGGGTGCAGGCCCGCTCAAGTAGAACCCTCTTTAATTTTGTTGCATATTCCCCTACGTGGGAACTTGTACTTTTTTCTTAAGTCTGGCTTGTTTTGTTTTCAACATCAGTTCCACTTGAGGAACTAACTTTTGAAATTTCTAAAATGTAAATCCACCTATTACTAAATAAAGTTGAAGATATTTTGAGGGCATGATGAGACACACCAAACCAACCCAATGATGCTATCCAACCATGAAAAGAAAATACCATCCAAGGAGAAATTTGAGGGCTGGGTTCCCTCATGCTTCCTCCCCCCAAATACATGCTTTTGAAAACAAAAATATTTCATTACCAAAAGCTTTTGTCAAAACAATCATGTTTATTTTTCTGACTTATTCACTTCATGTCTCATAGTATCGCCCCCATCTCCTTTGACTTAGCATAACAGGGGGCATTTAAAGCTGGCACATCATGTGAACTAGTTGAGTTAGAAGACACTCTTTCAAGAAAGCAGTGGCAAAACAAAAAAGGGGGGATCATCCCGTTTCAAAGAGGGGAGGAAATCCAGACAATCAAAGCAGGTCTCTAGCCCCCTATTTTTATGATGACATTAGGGCTTAGAAACCTCACTTCTTGCTCTGGACGCATGCTCTCCCCAAAAAGTGATTGCCATCAGAGAATTGGAGGTTTTGATTGTCCATCTCAGATTCCATGTAAGCTTGAGGTACATGACTTTGCCAAATGCTGCTAATGTTCATATGGTCAAAGATAGAAGAAAAATTCCATAGAAGGAGGGTGTTGAAGATGAATCAACAAACATCAATAGCCGCAAATGAGGATGGCCAATCAAAAAAGACGTTGAATTATGTCAAGACCAAAGGCTGTCATCGACATTCAAAAATCCCTAGGAATCAGCAAATACAAACTCTGGGGAAGGGTAACTTGATATCGTTTCCATTATGCCCTCTCTCTAAAGTTCGCTTTTGACATATTTTCCCTATCGGCATGAAGCATCGGGATTCAAGAGCCGAACTTAATGGTTAGGTTTGGCAAATCAATACTGGCCAAGCTTGTACATGGAAATGACTCACATCGAATTCACTTGACTTCGTGTAAAAGGACGTGTCATCCAAGAGCTAATTTAGAGAATAATTGACCTAACGAAGCAAGGGACGTAGGACTTCGTGTCCCTCTCTTACTTCAGGTCCACCCAATCATTTGCAAACCAGTGAAGGGTAATTTTTTATTGCTTCCAATTACTCGACTCTTGAAAGAGTTCATGACTAAACACATTCCCTATTGTATGTTGCAAGATCACCTAACCGTCAAAGATGCGGAAAACAAATCAATAAGAGGCATGTCAAACCCTAATGAGCTCTCCCAAGCAAAATGGCATCTCAAGTATTGCCAAAACAAATGACAAAAACCTTTCAGGCTTCAAATCACGTGTGATCTTGGCCCTACTGATTGATCTATTTCCACATCTTCTCTTCTACAAGGGCAAAAAGAAAAAGCACTCATCAAATCAATGATTAGATTCCCAACCCCAGCTGATCATTCTTGTGTCATCTCTCTATTCAATAGGGACGATCCATCGACACCCCTTTGTGAATAACCCTTTTGATATTTAAGATTTAACATATTTGGAAACACCATTCTGTTAACCCCTAAAGCTGTCAATAGGGTCTTTTTCGAGTCAAAACCATTCACTTGTTTTGAGAGTTCGAACTCCATCATATTTAAAATGTTGCATGCCTTTTCCAAATGGATTTTGCATAATGATTTTGTCTGTCTAAATCACTGATTCTACTAAGGATTATTAGGATAGACAGCTAAGTGAAGAATACAAGATTGATTGAGCAGGCTGGATGAGACGCGTCAAAATGATGAAAGGCAAGCCATATCCTACACACAGTCCCCCATCTATACACTTGTGAGATGAGTGCAAAAGATTCCATGACTGTAGGATAAAGAGTTCTCTCGCGAATGGTACGATAACCAAAACAGTGAGAGGCATTTCATTGCTCACCCCTTTTAAGCCCTATACACCAGTAAAGTTTTTGTCCTACCCCCCATCAAGAACCACCCCCACACTGGGGCAGATCGGAGGCGAAGCAGCATCACAAGGTGAGAAGAGGGATAGAAATTTTCTTGCTCACACTTGCATCAATCTTCGGGTGTCTTTATTGCATATCAACACTCGAGATAATTTAAGTGCCCTAGAATGACGAAGAGCAATTCTTTCTCTACGCACTTGTATTCATTGTACAACCCAATTGAGTTTGTAATTTCACCCTCACATGGAGGCAAGACAGAAGTTACTGCCATTCGAGTAGCATAATCAAGAGCGCCAGCAAAAGATGAAGACTCAAGAGTCTAACAACGGCGTTTGCTTGAACTAGCCTAGATCAGTTCCTCAAGCAACAAAAATGAAAAAAACTAGGGGCATAAAAAGTAGTGTACCTGGTAAGAGCAAGGTTAATGTCCATGAATGAAAAATTGGAATAATAACTAGGGGCATGGAAAAGTAGTGTGCTTGGTAAAAACAAGGCCAATGCCCCCTAGCCAAAAAAAAAAAAAATACAATCAATTGTATTCCCAAGAGAAGTTGCTATTGTGGTTCGATTGATAGAGCCTCCATTTGACAGTGAGAAGAAAAACCGGTGATAAAGGCCAAGGTGATCACCAGCTTTCACCCTTTTACACATGAGTCAAGCCTACATTGTGTTCCATTGTAAAAGTCTCGTGAGACTAAGGGCACTTCAATTAACGTAGGATTTCATATGTTTATAAGCATAGCTTGAAGAAGTACGAGCAAGACTATTCTATATCTTTTCGTAAGGTTCCTGACTTGTAAACCCGGAGATGATCATGCGGTGTTCCATTCAAAAGCCTTGACCGTGATGGTCCCCGTTAATGAACCAACAATCAAGCCTACATTACGGTCTCAACAAAAACCTCTCATATTGGTAAAGTCGTACCACTTGGGAGAATGCTCGAACCCCTGCTGACATGATGACAGCGAGATAGTGTGGTCCTCATAAATCATGCATCAATGGTCAGGATAAAATAGCCTTTCCCCTAAGAGTGAGTGGAAAGTCCTTTCAGACTGAAAGTCCATCATTTGGCATGCTCAAGATATCTACATTCTAAATGAATGTTGTCTTTCAAAATCTTTCCCAGTGGAATTCAGATGATGCAAAACTAACAAGATTGTCATGCATGAATCACATTTAAATTCATGAATTTACAACATATACAATCATGTGTGCATACTAGCAGACATACTCTCAGAGATCAGAGATATCGCCAAGTAAACATATCCCTATCTCCCTTTGTCTTTAGGTACCTACCACTGTCTAGGTACTCTCTCATCGACAATCGACTTGTTCAAGCTGTCTTCAGAGTGTAGATGCATGTGACTGTCTAGTTATTCCCTTTACCAGGAGATGAGAGACCTTCATGAATATGCTAGGTACGTCCTCGATATTCCAAATTACCAGGAGGTGGGAGACCTTTATGAATATGCGAGGCAAGTCCTCGATATTCCCAATTACCAAGAGGTGAGAGACCTTCATGAGTATGCGAGGCACGCCCTCAATATAGGAGAATGCGAGGCACGCCCTCGATATTCCTAATTACAAAGAGGTGGGAGACCTTCACGAATATCCAAGGTACGTCCTCGATATTCCCAATTACCAGGAGGTGGGAGACCTTCACGAATATCCCAAGTACATCCTCGATATTCCCAATTACCAGGAGGTGGGAGACCTTCACGAATATCCCAGGTACGTCCTCGATATTCCCAATTACCAGGAGGTGGGAGACCTTCATGAATATGCCAGGTACGTCCTCGATATTCCAAATTACTAGGAGGTGGGAGACCTTGATATTCCCAATTACCAAGAGGTGGGAGACCTCGATATTCCCAATTACCAGGAGGTGGGAGACCTTCATGAGTATCGAGGCACGTCCTCGATATTCCCAATTACCAGGAGGTGAGAGACCTTCATGAGTATGCGAGGCATGCCCTCGATATTCCCAATTACCAGGAGGTGAGAGACCTTCATGAGTATGCGAGGCACATCCTCGATATTCCCAATTACCAAGAGGTGAGAGACCTTCATGAGTATGCGAGGCACGTCCTTGATATTCCCAATTACCAGGAGGTGAGAAACCTTCATGAATATGCGAGGTACGTCCACGATAATCCCATTACCAGGAGGTGGGAAACTTTCATGAATATGCGAGGCACGTCCTCGATATTCCCTTTTTACCAGGAGGTGGGAGACCCTCCCAAATTGCTCTAACATGTGACTAAAGAAATGTTCAGGTCCTAGAAAAGCGATTCCCCGTCAAGGCGATCGAAGAAAGGTTCGAGTCCTGGAAAAGCGATTCCCCGTCAAGGCGACCAAAGAAAGGTTCGGATCCTAGACAAACCACTTATTGCTCCAATAGGCGACCGAAGAAAGGTTCGGGTCCTAGACAAACCCCTTACTACTCCAACAGGCCATCAAAGAAAGGTTTAGGTCCTGGAAAAGTGATTCCCCATCAAGGCGACCGAAGAAAGGTCCGAGTCCTAGACAAACCACTTATTGCTCCAACAGGTGACCGAAGAAAAATTCGGGTCCTGGAAAAGCAATCTCCTCATGTCACTAGGCAAGATAATGCTTTGATACTTGCCAAACTCGAGGTTTGCACCCTATCTCACTCACTCGGTAAGTAACTACATGTATCTTCTTATTTGTCTTAGTATGTGTAATGTTTATATTGCTCATTTTTTGCATAGGACACTAGGTCTCAAATAAGATATAATCTATTTGCATATGCATGGACAAGATTTAGGTGTTAGTTTGTCTTTGAACGCAACCTCTACGAACTCATCTTCAAAGAGGGACAGCTGTTGACACCTAAATTTTGATTATGCTTTTTTAATTAATTAGGCTTTAATTTTCTTTTATTTTGTCCTCTTTTTCGAATAATAAATAATAAAAACAAAACAAGAAAAAACAAACAAAAACAAGAAAACACAAAAAAGCCTAGCCCCTTCTTCTCTCTCGCGCGGGCCCCCATGGCTCGGCCCACGCGACAAGGCCCTTTTTCCCCTCTTCTTCTTCCTTCCTCCTTCCTCCTCCACTTCTGCAGACCACGCGTTGCAACAATGACGTGTGACAAAGTGAGGCAGCAATGGGACATCGGTTCGGCCGCACCCAGGGTCGGTCGGCGCCGTCACTCCCTCCGCCTATAAATAGGCCCCCCGACGAAGGCCAAAGGAGGAACAACGAGCATAGCCAGCTCCAGTTGCTTCCCCCGAGAGACATCGAAGGAGGTCTGAGAACCAACCAACTCGGATCCAAATCTGGCTGGAGGAGGGGAGTTCTGAGCAGAGGAGGTGAGATCTAAGGACGAAGGTAGGCAGAAAGGCCAGATCTGATTAGATCTGGGAGACGACGCTGCTTCACCGCCACCTACTAAGCCACCATCGCCATCCCTGATGCTATCGACCACCCACGCCGAAGCTCCAGCCAATCGTTGTGCCGTCGGAACCCTTTGACGCTATCTGATGCAAGTCGAGACCCCTGCCAAGCGGCGTCGTGCCCTCTCCACAGACAGGTATCAATCCCGCTTAGCCATCGCCGTTTCCACCCGAAACCCTAGTCGCCACCCCTGCCTATCATCGTAGCCACCACCGTCGCTCCTCGAAGACCCAGCAGCCACCCATCGTCATTACCACCACTCAAACCCTCTTCTCCCATGTCTCCGCCGTAGCCGCATCAGCCCGGCCATCGTTCGGACGCCCCTCACGTCACCCATCGCGGCCGCTGGACCGCGAAGTGAGCTGCGGTTGCGAAGTCGAGTCAACCGAGTCGAATGCGTAACCTGGTACCCTAGGGTTTCCTCAAACGAGTTGGGTCGTTGGGCCGGATATCAAATTTTTAATTAAAAGTAGGCCAATTCCGGCGTGTGGGCCGAGCCTTTTTAGAAAAACAAAAAATCTCGGGCCAGGCCTGCGTCCGAGTCTTGGGCGAATGGCCCGAGTCGGACCCAACCCTGGATCAAACCCGAGTCGTTTATAATATAATAATATTTTAATAAAAAATAATATTTTAATAAAAAAATCAAAAAATAATTTATTTTCCAAAAAAACCAAAAATATAAAAACTCATATTTCCTAAAAAAAAGCCAAAAATAATTTATAATTTCATAAAAAGACCAAAAATCTAAAAAAAAAAAAAAAAATTATGTTAAAAAATGAGAAAAAGACAAAATATGTTTTTCTTTGACAAATGCATGGAAAATCCCTCAAAAATCCAAAAGGCCTTAGGGTTTAAGCAAGATTAGGTACCAAAAGGGCATTAGTGATTAACTAGTATAATCAAGTCCCCAATCCTAATTTATTTGGTTGCGCAGAAGCGAGTATTTCTCCCGATACTTCGCTTGGGTTTTTAATCAACCCACCCCAGATCGATTAATGGTGACTCGGTTTTAAAATTAACTCACAAGTTAAAAACTTGGACTATTAAGTTGTGAATTGGTGGAAGAGTCCAGGCTAAAATAGACCTAGCCGAGCCATTAATCTCCGCAAGGCGCCCGCCCCGAAACGGGCGCCAAAAAAAAAAGAGGTCGCAACAATTTGTTGGTAATGTCTACCTTCTTTATTTACTCGACGAATCCCTAGGGGTGTCGTTGGCCAAAATCAAGTCCCATCGATCCCCATATGTCGAAATATTTTACTAAAATGTGTTTTTCATGACATGCTGTAGAAGCAATTTATATTGTTGGGTTGTAGAAAATAGTAAATAGACCATGTCACATTGACCCCAACTGCATGTTAAATACATATGAGTTAGTAGCTGTACTTCTAGAAAAGGATTTGAGAAACAATTGTCAACTAAGAAGTACCGACACTCTCCAGAAGCCTTTGTGTCGTGTCCGACACTCCGACACGCAATCAACGAGTGTCGGGAAATCCGAAACGTGGTCAATTTTTCTCGACACGCTCCGACACGCGAGTCCAAAATTCCGACACGCACGGGGTCAATTTTAAAAAATTTCAATACTTGAGGGGTTAAAATATAAATATATGAAAAAATAATGAAAATAAAAAAAATAAAGGAGAAAGAAGAAAATTTTCACTTTCAAGTTTCTCACTTATAGGTTTTCACATTCCCATGAATGATACTGGAACGCCCCTCTTCTCGCTAGCGTCGCTCCGCTGCCCTCGCAAACTTAAAGTCGTGATTTTTTATTTTTTTTTTTGCTTCTTTCTGCCTCTCGAAAGTATCGCTTGTGAGTTATCTCTTTTGGTCAGATTTTCCATGGCAAATTTAGTTATTTTATTTTCTTTTGGTCATACTTTGAGAGTTCTTGTCTTGAATTTTCATTTTTCTCGAACCTTGTTTTGCAAAGGAGCTCCAAGCCAATCTATATCATGAACTCCGAACTCGGTTTGGAACTATAAAAAATCTCATTAATTTTCGACAAGTGTAAAAAAAGGATATGTTCCTTTAAATTTACTCTTTTGTGTTTGTAATTTTTGAATTTCTCATTTAATCTCTGTCAAATTAAAACAATAAATGATATTAACAAATGTTGGATTAATATGTTTAATATAAATTAATTCTATGCTCTTTTTATTATTATTATTTTTTTTTTGCATTTATATATAAAAATATGTATTTAATATATAACGTGTCGGAATTCTCTATTTTTTTAGAAATAACATGTCGGCGTGTTGTGTTGTGTCGTGTCGCATGTCCGTGTCGGTGCTACATAGCTAGTAACTATGGGCAGTCTCTAGACATGACCTTTATAATTATCGCGACCCAATTTTTCGGGTTCATTACCTAAAACTAGGTTAATGAACTACTAAATCTTTAAGCTTAGCTCGGGCTCTCCCAAGCCCATACAAATTCACGACTTAGGGTTTTAACATGCAAAATATTATTATCTAGGAGTCGCCACTAATCGGTTTAGGATAGGTCAATTAGACACTTAAGTAAAATAATGGGAGCATTATTTTACTCCTACGAACCAGAGATTTTGGGTACGGGGACTTGGTTACATTAGGCTATCCAAGTACCCTTTCGGTACCATTTCTTTTTAATTTTCAAAAAAAAAATGTTTGGCAATTGAATTGATTTTTAATTTAGCTTCCTAACATGTGAGGTGATCATACATGTGTGCATACCACCAATTTAATACTCAAGAAAGCAATTAAATAATGCAAAACATACCTTAAAGGATGAAAGCATCTGTATTGTTAAATTAGAATTCACATCAACAATCCTAGATATTATTTCTAATTAACATGCAATTTTTACTTTTTTGTTTTCACTTTATTTAATTAAAATCATGACTTATGCAATGCATGTCACTAACATGAAATGATATGATAACATGACCAAAATTGTACCACATAAATAAGCATGCAATCTATCCTAAAGCATGAAATGAATTCATTCTAATTCTTTTATATTTTCCATGAAATTTGAAATTAAAGAAATGCAACAATTAAATATGCAATTTAAATTAACTAATTCTAATGACATGCAATGCAATGCAATGACATGATGTACAAAATTATCTCAACTAAAATGACATGCAACATGCAATTTAATATGTGAGTTATATGTCACGCGACATTTATTAAATGACTTAGTCTAATGACATGAAAGTTCTAATTAAATGAACTTAATAAAAACTAAATGACGTGCATTTGATATTTCTATTTTTTTGAAAATGAAACCTATCTTAAAAATTGAAATTAACTTATGCAAAGACAAATTTTGTATTTTCTTTCATGAAATTCGAATGCAAAAATGATCTAGATAGAATTTTAAACTAAGGATTAAGTCATATTAAATCCTAATTTAAACTAAAACATTATATTAACCTAACATGCAATCTATCTAATATGCAATGACGTGCGGAGCAATGCCCTAATTCTACATGACATATGCATGATATTTTTTATTTTTTATTTTTTTTATAAAATTCGAAATTTAAGATTGCCAAATAATTAAACGTGCAACTAACACCCTAAATGAATGCAATCTATATTCTAGATATGCAAAATAACAAGAAATATTCTAAAACCAACTGAAATCCTAATTCAAATATCTTTTTGATTTTTCTTAGTGATTTTCTAAAACAAGCATTAAATCTAAACAAACAAGATATTCAACAAATAAAGGATTAAAATAAACGAAAAAATAACCCGTTATCTCATGAGTCAAATTAATGGTTACTTTTAACCTTGAACATTAGACAAGAAATCAAAATAATGAAAAATCTGATCTGAAATCTTACGGATCAAATTAATAATTAAATTAATTTAACAATTAATATATTATAAACAAACCCCAAGAGTTAATACAATTAAAAAAATGACTCGAAATCTTACGGGTCAAATTAATAATTACAATAAACCTTAGGGACAAATCCTATGGATAATGCCTATAAGAATTATAACCTAAAAGTCACCTCACAATATTCAACTTAAACAATAAAAATAAAACTTACTAAAGGTAAAGTAAAATAACATAAAATAAAAAAAATAAAAAATAAAAGAAAAACAACCTAAGGGAAAATGGAGGGGCAGCCAAATCGTCAACACGGCAAGGGGAGTCGCCGGCAAGGAACTCCAGCGAGGGTGGTGCGGCGACGATCGGCACAGAGCAAGGGCCTCGGGTCTCCTAGCGTCGGGAGGAGACGAGCAGATCTGGACGGAGGTGAGCGGCTTCGCGGCTGAGGTGTCGGGCCGGTCTCTCGGAGGCAACAAACGGAGGCGCGATGGCGTGGCTCGGGCGAAGGCACAGTGCGGTTCGACGGCGGAGGTAGGCACTAGCTACAGGCGCCGGTTGGAGTGGGTCGCAGGCAGAAGGGCTCGCAGAGGACTCCTTAGGTGTCGGGTTGCTCGGGGCGGCACGGGTCGGAGTGGCGAGCGCGAGCAGGGGCTTCGGTTGCTGGTGCGAGGCCGACTTGGGCGAGTGGGGGCGTCGAGCTTGGCTGCTGGAGCAATGGGTCGCGGGCGTGGCAGAGATGGCGTCACTCGGGCAGGGGACGCAGTGGCAGAGCTCGGACGACGGTGGCACAGCGGATGGGGCTCCAGTGGTGGCGCGAGTGTGGCGACGTCTAGATTTGAGTTGCTGCAAGCTGCAGCAACGGCGTCGGCCTGGGCGAGTGGATCGGCGCGGCTTCGGGATTTCAAGGGGGAAAACTCACTTTTTACTTTTGTTTTTTTGCTCTTTTTTTATCCAAAAAGAACCCCCTTTTCCTTTTGTGAACTTTCTTTAAAACCAAGTGAAAAAGCCCCCCCATAGAAACCATACGTACACACCTTTTATAGCAAAACAAAAATGCGATCTCAATAAAATATTTCGAAAATTACCCATAACCTCCGAATCACAAAAATCCTTATCTCATCAATATTCTACGCCGATTTCATCATCTATTGATAAAGATAGGATTATAATGCGAGTTTTCTTAATTTCCAAAAATCATAATAATATCGCATCAAATCTTAATTTTTCACAAGATAATTGATTAAAAAAAACAACGGGCATGGGTTAATTTTCTCCTTTCATGGGCCCAGCCCGGCCTGCCGAATTAGAGCTCAGAAATATTAATTTGAACCCATCCACCACCGATCCTAAAAATAAAAATGCAAAACATGTAAATTAAAAATAAATGCATATGAAATTATATGCTATGCAATTAATTACTTTTACTTTTTTTTAAGGATAAAATTAACCCCTAATGACTAAATGGGTTGTCAAAATTTAGGTGTCAATAGCTGCCCCTCTTTGGAGGTGAGCTCGAAGAGGTTGCCTTCAAATATAAATTGAGACCTAAATTTTGACTATGCACATGCATTGAATGACTTTTTTTTTTTTTTTTTGGGAAAATGAATTCCATTTTTTAATGCAATTTATATGATGCATGGAAACACAAATGAAAAATGAACCTACCTGGAATAACTTACCTTCAAGGAGGGTAGAATAACTCAAGATAGATTGGTGTTACACGTCCAGGACCCGTACCATTCTACGGTCGCCCAGAATAGTAACATGGCTTTGTAAAGAAAACTGCTTTCTCAGGACCCATACCATTCTACGGTCGCCTAGTATGACAGAGTTTGGTTGTGTCTAGGATTCGTACCATTCTATAGTCGCCTAAACGGGGATTTACCTTCTAGGACCCATACCATTCTACGGTCGCCTAAATAGAGAAATAAGTTTTGTCTAGGACCCGTACCATTCTATGGTCGCCTAAACAAGGGTTTACCTTCCAGGACTCGTACCATTCTACGGTCGCCTGAATAGGGAAATAAATATCTTGTCTAGGACCCGTACCATTCTACGGTCGCCTAAACGGGGATTTACCTTTCAAGACTCGTACCATTCTACAATCGCCTGAGTAAGGAAATAAGTTTTGTCTAGGACCCGTACCATTCTACGGTCGCTTAAACGGGGATTTACCTTCCAGGACCCATATCATTCTACGGTCGCTTAAACGGGGATTTACCTTCCAAGACCCGTACCATTCTACGGTTGCCTGAATAGGGAAATAGGTTTTGTCTAGGACCCGTACCATTCTACGGTCACCTAAACGAGGTTTTGCTTGGCAGGGACCCTAACCATTCTTCGGTCGCCTAGTGTCGCAATCTGGCAAAAATCTTTGGGGACAACTCCATCGAGTGTCAGTGTACTCAAAAAGGAAAATACCTACACAACGACAAGTATTTAAGGTATAGATAGAGATATACTTACCTGAAGACATCTCTGCTCATTGGGGATATGTCTCCTATAAAACATAGTTGTAGGAGAAGTAACATGTATTTGTGATTACAAATAAACATGCATTAATTCAAGCAAGGTTCATGCGTAATGATTTCTATTAACCATGCATCACCTAATTCCAATGGAAAGGATTTCAAGAAAAAAAAATCCAATCCGAACACATGAGTGTCATGGATGTGTCAAATGAGGGATCATTTAATCTGAAAGGACTTTTCACTCATCCTCATTAAAATGGGTTGTTTTATTCTGACCTTTGATGTAGGATTTTGACAATCACTTTATCTCACTGTCAGCACGCCAAACAAGAGTCTAAGCAATCTTGCAAGTGGTACGACTTTACTAATCTGAGAGATCTTTAACAAGGACCATAATGTGGGCTTGGTCAATGACTTAACAAAGGGGACTCTTTGAGTCGAGGCTATTTAAAAATGACATTTCGCAATCATCTTAGGATTTACAAGTTAAGAAACACATGAAATGAGGCAGAAGTTATCTTACTCGCACTTCTTCAAGTGATGCTTTCAAACATATGAACTCTTACGTTAATTCAAGTGCCCTAATCTGAAGAAACTTTGCAAGGGACGTAACGTAGGCTTGGTTCATGGGTTGAGAAATGAATGGATCATTAGGCTCAAAAAAGTGTTTAGGAGATTAAAGTTGGTGATCATCTTGACATTTCCAACACTTTCCTCTCCACTGTCAAAGATTTTTTTCATCAAATCTCCATTGATTGCAACAGCATTTGAGTTTAGTACCGCCTTTTGGGGATGCGACTCATCATATCAAGAGTTTGATTTTTTCTATTGCTGGGCATTAGCCTTGCTTTTTACCAGGCACACTGCTTTTGCATGCCCCTTAGTTCTCACGCATTATTTTTATTTCCTTTCATAGGCATCGGCCTTGCTTTTACCAAGCACACTGCTTTTTCATGCCCCATTTTTTAGCACTTATTTTCTTTTAACAGAAGCTCCATTTTGTCAACGTTCTAGTTCATGCTACTTGGATGTTCTTGTCTTGCCCCAATATGGGGGATGATCACCAACTAGGTTTAATATGAAACGAATTTATAAGCTCAAGTGGGCTATGCAATGGATAAAAGTGTATAGGATGGAGAAATGACTGCTCCTCATCATCTTAGGACACTTTGAATTATCATACGAGTTACGATGCAAAAACAATACTCGAAGATTCATGCAAGTATGAGTAAGAAAATTCCTATCATTCATCTCAAATTTTGTCCCAATGTGGGATGATCACTTCAGGGACGCCATAAAGAGCAATTATGTCACGTTTAACAAATTTCACAACATTGCGAGTGGTGACATTTGCAATGGATGTAGCTTCGATCCATTTGAAGAAATAATCTATCGCCACCAAGATGAATCGATGCCCATTTGAAGCCTTGGGATTGATTGGGTCAATCACATCGATACCCCACATTGAGAAAGGCCATGGCTCGGAAAACTGGCGCAACTCGTCGGAGGAACATTTATCTTATTTCCATGAATCTAGCAACGGTGACAACTCCGAACATGCTGGATGCAATCACTTTCCAGTGTGAGCCAGTAGTAGCTTAATCTCATGATCTTTTTAGCTAACATGTGTCCATTCATATGAGGGCGACATACCCCTTCGTGCACTTCTTGCATGATTTGAGTGGCCTCGACTGCATCTATACACCGCAACAAGACCGAATCGTAAGATCTCTTGTACAAATTCTCACTACTGACGAAAAAATTCGAAGCCATCTTCGTGATGTACTTCCTATCAGCCTGAGTGCTTCCTTCGGCGAATTCCTGCTTTTTAATGTAATTCATGATATCATAATACCATGGTTTTCCATCGGGTTCTTCAATCACGATCATACAATAAGCTAGTTTCGATAAAACCTCCATTTTCAATGGCTCGACCTCTAACCCATCAGTGACTTTCAGCATAGAAGACAATGTCGCAAGTGCATCTGCGAATTGATTATGAGACCTCGGCAAATATTCAAACGAAACTTCCTTGAACTCCTTTATTAGATCTTCTAAATACTTATGATACTGGAGCAATTTGGCATCTTTAGTCTTCCATTCACCTATGGTCTGTAATATGATCAACGCTGAATCTCCGAACACTCTTAACTTAGCTACACTCATCTCAATTGCGGCCTAAAGCCCGAGGATGCAAGCTTCATATTCAGCCACATTGTTAGTGCATGGGAATATCAATTTTGCAGCTACCGGATGGTGTTGTCCATCTGGGGATATCAGAACTGCTCCAGTACCAGAACCAAACAAGTTCACAGCTCCATCAAAGAACATTGTCCATGAATCTTCACTTATGTTCAGGACACGGTCATCTAGGAAACTGTCATCATTATTTGAGGCTCCTGAATTCTTGGCCAATAGATCAGCAATCACTCGACCCTTAACCGACTTTTGTGGCATGAATTGCACATCAAATTCTAATATTAAAATCTACCATTTAACCAACTTACCTACTAAAGCTGGCTGATCAAATAAATACTTGACAGGATTATTCTCAGTTACGAGGAACGTTTGGTGATGTAGCGTGTACTGTCGCAATCTATGCAATACCCACACTACTGCGGCACAAGTCTTCTCCACATCAGAATATTTTAGCTCTGATACCGTGAATTTTGTACTCAAATAATAAATGGCTCGTTCTTTTTTATCGAGAGGAGTTTCTTGAGCCAACATTGCACCCAGTGACTCACTATGAATAGTGAGGTAGAGAATCAAAGGACGCCCTGGTGATGGCGGGACAAGCATCAATGGATTCATCAAGTAATACTTGAATTTGTCGAACGCTTCTCGACACTCATCTTCCCAGTTGACTCGTGCATTCTTCTTTAAGAGTTTGAAGAATGGCCTAGCGGTTTCAGAAAGTTGTGAAATGAATCGAGCGATGTAATTCAACCTCTCCAGAAGGCTCCGGACTTCTTTCACTATTGACAGGGTCGCAACTCACAAATGGCCTTAACTTTAGCTGGGTCGATTTTTCAATCCCTTTACTGCTCACAATGAATCCAAGTAGTTTGCTAGATGTTGCTCCGAACACGCACTTAGCGGGATTTAGCCGAAGCTTGAACTCGCGAAGTCGATCAAATAGCTTCTTCAAGGTCTCGACGTGACTTTTCCCAGGTCGGGTTTTTGCAATCATATCATCACACATAAACCTCAATCTCTTGATGCATCATGTCATGAAACAGTGCTATCATGGCTCGCTGGTAAGTTGCCCTTGCATTTTTTAGTCCGAAAGGCATAACCTTATAATGAAAGGTCCCCCACGGGGTGATAAATTCAGTCTTCTCTTTATCTTCCTCCTTCATCCTTATCTGATTGTACCCTGAAAAACCATCCATAAATGAAAATAATTCAAATCCGGCAGTACTATCCACAAGGACATATATGTGAGGTAACGGGAAATCATCCTTTGGGCTAGCCTTATTCATATCCCGATAATCGACACAAACTCGGACTCGACCATCCTTCTTCATCACCGGTACTATGTTAGCTACCCATTCTGGGTATTGTGAGACTTCAATGAATCCCACCTTCAGAAGCTTCATCACTTCCTCCTCTATCTTCTTTGAGAGTTCGGGCTTAGTTCTCCGCAGCCTCTGCTTCTTAGGTGGCACATCTGGATTAGTAGGTAGGCAATGCTCCACAATTGAAGGGTCCAAATCAGGCATATCAGCATAGGTCCATGCAAAGATATTCTGATATTCCTTCAGTAGTTGAATCAGGCGGTCGGCCTCATCTCTGGGGAGACTTGCTCCAATTTTCACCTCCTTGGCTTCTTCAGTGTCACTTAAATTAATAGTGACGGTTTGCTCGGATGTTGGAGCCTTAGCCTTTTCATGTTGTTCCCAATTACATTGCACTTCACTAAAGTCTTTGTTTGAGTCTTCGGGATCATTATTATTAGCACTTGTTGTATTAGATTGGACTATCTTCACGCCTTTGCAAGTCTCAATATCGTTCCTAAAACAGGAAGTAGATGAATCAGAAAGACAAATAGGGTAACCTAGATTTTTTGGTTTTTTTTTTTAAAAAATTCTTTGGTAAAAACCATTTTTAGACATTTTGACATGAGAAAGCATGATGAAGCCCAGGCCTCAGAATTCTCCTTGGATTTTTCTTTTCTTTTATCGGCTGGATATCATCACCGAGCTGGTTTGGTGTGCCTCATCATGCTCTCAAAATAAAGGTTGTAATTTCATTGAAAGTCATCAATCAATTATAATTTATTGAATGGAAAATGCAATTCAAGTCCTAAGAAGAAAACGAAAAAGAAGAAATCGAAAACAATCCCTAGAAAGCAATAAAATTTCCGCGCAGGGGAATGTACGAAAACGGTAAAAAAGTTACTCTTGTGGGCCAAGACCCATCACTTCAGAGGATCCTTCATTAATGACTCCTATGATGAGGTTATCGAATAAGCTTGCAACTCGTTCCAACCCATCTTCAAGGTTTTCAGTCTTCAAGGGTGTTGGATCATCCATGCTATCCCATCCATCTGGGACTATCTCACAAGGATCAACGCAGTAGCTGGGAGGGGCCGAATACTTCACCAGGTAATCAAATTTGCCGCTAGGCTGCTCCAGGGTATCTACTTCATCCTGCATCATTATGGGAGGACCAGGGAATGTCTCATGACTGTTCGGGGGTAGCGGGTTTTGCCTCCCTCGCCTTTGATCAGATGGCGGGTTCTATCTTCCCTGCCTTTGTCCTCTTGAACTTCCCCCACCTCTTCCATGGTACCCTAAACCAGCATAATGGGACCTCTGAGGGGCTTCAATGGGGCTTCAAATGCCTTGACCATCCCTTCCAAGACCATTGCCAGAAAAACCGTTTCCGACCATTACTCTTCCTACCATGAGGGTGGCATTTGAAACTTTAGGAATGGGCAATGATGAACCTCGAGAAGCATGTATGGTAGATACCAACTCAAATAAGTGGTAACTTGATTCGAGCTCAGAATCCGGCTCTACATAGGGGATAACCGTCTCATGATAGATCCAGTGATCTTCTTCACCATACACGGTGACCGGCTTCCTTTCGATCACAAATTTTACAGCTTGATGTAGACTTGAAGGCACTGCTCCTGCAGTGTGCATCCAGGGACGACCCAGCAGGAAATTGAATGCAGTAGGGATGTCCAACACTTGAAAGGGAATGTTGAAGACGATTGGCCCTATCTGTACGTCGAGATGGATTTCTCCGAGCACGTCCTTCTTTGTGCCATCAAAAGCCCGTACTAAGGTCATCGCAGCATGTATCCTTGACGGGTTTACTTTGAGGCGGTGCAGAGTGGCTAATGGACATATGTTCAAAGCAGACCCATTATCAATGAGCACTCAAGACACATGAGAAGACTTGTGTTTAACGGATATGTAGAGTGCTTTGTTATGTCCCCAGCCTTCGAGAGGGAATTCTTCATCGGAAAAGGCGATCAAATCCTTGAAAAGGACCGATCCCACAAATTCTTCCAACTTATCTGTCTCAACTGTCTCTGGCACATGAATTTCACTCAACAATTTCATTAGTGACTTTTGATGCATAGAGGATGTTTGGAGAAGCTCAAGCAAAGAGATCTGAGTAGGCATCTTTCGCAATTGATCGACTACATTAGACTCACTTGCTTTAATCACAACCAGAAATTCTTTAGCCTCTTCATCGGTGACTGGCTTTGCAGGTTGAGCACTGGCTTGACCATAGGTTCGACCAGACCTTGTGACAAGGTCAACATCTAAGTCGTAAGACCAAGGTACTACTTTGTTGTTGACATACTCATATGGTTGAGGTATCTCGATCACAATCTCCTCATCAAATGCATTTTCTAGCGGAGGCATGCCCGCGAGCAAAGGATCATCTTCTTCCTTATCGGCATTGAGCGCAGCCTGCTCCTCCTCCCAATCGATGATGATGTGAGAAATAGTGGTCACTACGCAGTTACAGTCCGCATATACGATAATGCCGTCATCCACCATTTGGGCAATTCTTTCCTTCATCAACGATAGAGGAACATTTTCTTGTCCTGGATAATATCCAGCTCTCACCAGTCCATTGTAAGCATCTACCACGTGCACCTTTGAGTCCTTGATTCGACCAACTTCAGGTTCTAGGATAGCATTCACCGTACCTTCATGCTCGGGTAGCAGATTCTTCTGTAAGTTCGGCAAAGTAGTTTGAAACGAAAAGACTTTCGTGTCTAAGAGGTTTTGGATCTTGTGCTTGAGGGTGAAACATTCATCAGTTGAATGCCCCAGTTCACCATTATGGTAGTCACACTTCTTCGACGGGTTGTAACTACGATTGCTTTCACAGTTAAGACGTTTTGGTTCACTAGTGAGCAAACCTTTCTTTCCGAGGATTGTCAGCACTTGGGATGGAGACCCAGGGAGAGGAGAGAATTCCCTTCTATTGTTTGCTTGAGCAAATGGTTGACGGCCAGCGGTTTGTGGCTGTCTCGGATTCATTTGGATAACCGGGCACGTTTGACATTTTCTTGGCCATAAGCCACATTCACATCCACAGCCACTTCCTTCTCCTTCTTCCTTCTCCTTCTTGGCAGTGAATCTTTTATTAGATGGCTCAGTAAACCATCCTTCCCTTATCCCCATCTCGATTTGTTCTCCTACAGGAATAAGCTGATTGAAGCTTTCGACATACGTACTGGAACATTCGATTACGAAACTCAGAAGGGAGGGTCTTGACGAACAATTTCATCAGCTCCTTATTGGTAGGCTCAGGAGTGATTTGAGCCGCCAGGTTTCTCCATCCTACAGCATATTCTTTAAATGACTCGCTCTTTTTTCTTTTCCATCCGCTCCAGGTCTTCTCGGGAAGGTGCAATGTCCATGTTGAACTTGTACTATGTGAGGAACGTGTCAGCCACTTCGTTCCAGGTGTTGAGGAGGTTCACATTCTTCATCACGTACCAGTTTAGTGCGGGTCCAATCAAACTTGCATGGAACGATTGGATCATGAGGGGCTCATTCTTGACGTGCTGGGCCATGCGCACATGGTACATTTGCAGATGAGATTTTGGGCAAGATGTACCATCATACTTCTCAAATTCGGCATTTTGAACTTGCTCGGCATTTTGACCTTCTCATAGACTAAGAGGTCGAACGGGAGTGAGCTTTGTGATTCATGCAGTTGTTTCACTTTCTCTTACAGCTTTGCAACATGCTCATCTTGATCTGTCTTAGGAACATTGTCAAGCTTGACTTTTCCAACAAGGACCGAGTCATCATCCAGCCCGGGCATGTCATCGTCGACCGTTTGAACCTTGTTTGCTTGCTTCGGGACAACTATTTCGGGAAGAGCAAGTGGAGCTATTGGATTGGCTTGGAGGAATTGGAGTTGATCCGTCACAAATTGTATAGAGGCAAGTACTTGTTGAAGTTGAGTCTCCACGGCGGACATACAATCACGCATTTTATTTTGATCGGCCATTTTAGCCCTTGATCGTGTAATAATAGGCGATCGTGGTAGATCCGTTGTCACCTAATAATGAAAGAGGTAATGTAAGAACCAATGACGAGATAGGAAAATGGCCCACGACAATGATCTAAACGCCTGATTTTATTCAAAATTTACTTGAAATATAAAGTCAAACTTCCTAACAATGAACTAATAATTGAAATTCAAGTCCCTAAACATTGAACTAAAAATTGAAAGTATTGAATTGAAAATTGAAATCAAGATCCCTAAACATCAAAATTCAAAACATCTCATTTTATATGCTTTCGGGATCCCAATGTCTTGCGAAGCTTCTTATTTTCAGTTTCAAGCATTTCCACTTTCCACTTAAGATGCTCAATTTGTGCTTGCTGAGTAGGTTTCTCGGTCACATCGGGGACCACCGGGCGTAAGGCAACGGGAATCCGGTGTTGTTGGATGTAGAATGTTGAGGCATGGTGGATCTCCTCCTTGCCTTTCAGTCTCTTGGGCACCAAAATCTTCTCTAGATGGCATTCCTTCCATGTAGCAATGATCATCTGAACCTTGTTGAAATAATCATAGTCCGTGCTAACAAAACGAACTTGAAACGATTCTGTTTTAAGGGGCAGAGGAACTTCTTGAAGAGCTCTGTATTGACGGGCCACCCTATATGGGTAATGGAGGTAGCTCCAAAAAGGCCCAGCAACGGAATTAGCCCATCATACTTGTGAGAGAAATGAGCCTCCTCAACATGAAGCCATTTAGTATACCATAGAAATGCCTTAGGCTTAGGATTTTTCAAAAAATTAACCCAACGGGCGTATTGTTTATTTTGGGAGAAACGTTCCAAAACCGCAAATTTTTGTATGGGGTGCCTTAAAACATCAATTTTAAATTGTTTCATAAGGTGCCCAAAACCTTTTATGTGTGAGAAAAACCATATTTGCAAAAGTTCAGGGAGGGCACGCATGGTCTTTTCTTCATTTTGCTTGAAATGGTTTAATGACAAGAATATTTCGGCTAAAATCATATTGACATAATTTAAGCCGTTGCAAATACGATTAACCACCCATGAAATTGAAGGATTAATAGCATTTCTTCGATAAGGAAAAGCGATTAGCCCGAAAAATGCTAATATGAAGATTCTAGCTTTTGAAATCATTGATTGATTTGCAAAACATTCTTCCAAAAATGAAAATGGGCATGCAAAACAATTGGCTTTGATGACCTTCCTAACTCTTCCAGTTTTGATTTCTAAAAACTGTGATAATTCGGAAATAGAATCTATACCGATAGGCGGTCTAACAAGTTCCTTTTCCAGGGGCATTCCAATGGCAACACTATATTCTTCAAGCGTTGGAGTTAGCTCGAACTCACCAAATATGAAGGTGGAAGTTTGTGGACACCAAAAGTGAGGGAGTGCTTGTATCACACCACAGTGGATGTTGATCTCTAATAGCGGGAGAAGTCGGGGATCTTGGCTTTCACATATCTCTGACCATCCTAATCTAACTAGTCCAACCACATCTTGAGCTCTTTTTTGGGAGTGGAAATGAATTGTATGTTAGTTTTCCCCATTGCATATAAAACAAAATTGACGACAAAACCTATTGTCATGGGCCAACAAAAATTACAATAAAGTAAGTAAATTGCAAGAATTTAGACAACTTACTTTCACCGGAAATAGATGACAATCACATAGACACACACATGAAACGTGAGGCTTTATTTCTATCTAAAATGCTTAACAAAGTAGAGCTAAGAGGGTGATCTGACCGTTGTAGTCTCGCATTAATATATGGTCCCCTTAACCCTAGGCTCAGTCGAATGGAATGTCCAATAGTCACGCAATCTCGCAGATATGGACAAAACACATTCAACACCATGAAAAACTTTCAGGGAAGAGAATGTCAACCTCTACATAGCAATCTCGCTTTGGAGGAAGTATACTTCTCAACACCATTCTAGAAATCCTATCGCAGCCCAGATCCGACCGCAGGTTGTGTGTGCAAATGGTGTAGTGCTAAAGCAATAAAACATGCACAACAATTTAAATGCAAACAACACTTCTAATTGGGAAAAATAAATCATTCATCCCTTACTCTAACCTGCAAGACAAGGGTTAGCAAAGACTACTCCTCATGTACCTCCCATTTGCAAGAACATTTAACACCTTAAAATGTTAGGGATGCACTTGGGATCCTCACTGCCAGACAAAAACATTTTTAAAGTAAAAAGAAAAATTGGCCTAAGTCCACTAAGTGTTTTAACACAAGTCCCCAATGGAGTCGACAAGCTGTCGCGACCCAATTTTTCGGGTTCATTACCTAAAACTAGGTTAATGGACTACTAAGTCTTTAAGCTTAGCTCGGGCTCTCCCAAACCCATACCAATTCGCGACTTAGGGTTTTAACATGCAAAATATTATTATTTAGGAGTCGCCACTAATCGATTTAAGGTAGATCGATTAGACACCTAAGTAAAATAATGGGAGCATTATTTTACTCCTACGAACTAGAGATTTTGGGTACGGGACTTGGTTACACTAGACTATCCTAGTGCCCTTTCGGTACCATTTCCTTTTAATTTTCAAAAAAAATGTTTGGCAATTGAATTGATTTTAATTTAGCTTCCTAACATATGAGATGATCATACAGGTGTGCATACCACCAATTTAACACTCAAGAAAGCAATTAAATAATGCAAAACATACCTTAAAGCACAAAAGCATCTGCATTGTTAAATCAGAATTCACATTAGCAATCCTAGATATGATTTCTAATTAGCAATCCTAGATATGATTTCTAATTAACACGTAATTTTTATTTTTTTGTTTTCACTTTATTTAATTAAAATCATGACTTATCCAATGCATGTCACTATTCTAACATGAAATGATATGATAACATGACCAAAATTGTACGACATAAATAAGCATGCAATCTATCCTAAAGCATGAAATGAATTCATTCTAATTCTTTTATATTTTCCATGAAATTTGAAATTAAAGAAATGCAACAATTAAATATGCAATTTAAATTAACTAATTCTAATGACATGCAATGCAATGCAATGACATGATGTACAAAATTATCTCAACTAAAATGACATGCAACATGCAATTTAATATGTGAGTTATATGTCACACGACATTTATTAAATGACTTAGTCTAATGACATGAAAGTTCTAATTAAATGAACTTAATAAAAACTAAATGACGTGCATTTGATATTTCTATTTTTTGAAAATGCAATCTATTTTAAAAATTGAAATTAACTTATGCAAAGACAAATTTTGTATTTTCTTTCATGAAATTCGAATGCAAAAATGATCTAGTTAGATTAAAATTCTATCTAATTTAAACTAAGGATTAAGTCATATTAAATCCTAATTTAAACTAAAACATTATCTTAACCTAACATGCAATCTATCTAATATGCAATGACGTGCGGAGCATGCCCTAATTCTACATGACATATGCATGATATTTTTTATTTTTTTTATTTTTATAAAATTCGAAATTTAAGATTGCCAAATAATTAAACGTGCAACTAACACCCTAAATCAATGCAATCTATATTCTAGATATGCAAAATAACAAGAAATATTCTAAAACCAACTGAAATCCTAATTCAAATATCCTTTTGATTTTTCTTAGTGATTTTCTAAAACAAGCATTAAATCTAAACAAACAAGATATTTAATAAATAAAGGATTAAAATAAACGAAAAAATAACCCGTTATCTCACGGGTCAAATTAACGGTTACTTTTAACCCCGAACACCAGACAAGAAATCAAAATAATTAAAAATCTGATCTGAAATCTTACGGATCAAATTAATAATTAAATTAATTTAATAATTAATATATTATAAACAAACCCCAAGAGTTAATAAAATTAAAAAAATGACCCGAAATCTTACGGGTCAAATTAATAATTACAATAAACCTTAGGGACAAATCCTATGGATAATGCCTATAAGAATTATAACCTAAAAGTCACCTCACAATATTCAACTTAAACAATAATAATAAAACTAACTAAAGGTAAAGTAAAATAACATAAAATAAAAAAATAAAAAATAAAAGAAAAACAACCTAAGGGAAAATGGAGGGGCAGCCAAATCATCGACACCGGCAAGGGGAGTCGTCAACGAGGAACTCCAGCGAGGGCGGTGCGGCGACGATCAACGCGAATCAGGGGCCTCGGGTCTCTTGGCGTCGGGAGGAGACGAGCAGATCTGGACGGAGGTGAGCGGCTTCGCGGCTGAGGCGTCGGGCCAATCTCTTAGAGGCAGCAGGCGAAGGCGCGATGGCACGGCTCGGGCGGAGGCGCAGGTGCGGTTCGGTGGCAGCTAGCTTCGGGATTTCAGGGGGGCTTTGGTTCATCACTCGGGCGGAGGCAAGCACTGGCTACAGGCGCTAGTTGGAGTGGGTCACAGGCGGAAGGGCTCATGGAGGACTTCTCAGGCGTTGAGTTGCCCAGGGCGGCGCGGGTCGGAGCGGCGGGCGCGAGCAGGGGCTTCGGTTGCTGGTGTGAGGCCGACTCAGGTGAGTGGGGGCGTCGAGCTTGGCTGCTGGAGCGATGGGTCGCGGGCGTGGCAGAGATGGCGTCACTTGGGCATGGGACATGGTGGCAGAGCCAGACAACAGTGGCACAACGGATGGGGCTCCAGTGGTGGCGCGGGTGTGGCGGCGTCTAGATCTGAGTTGCTGCAAGCTACAGCAACGACGTCAACCTGGGCGAGTGGATCGGCGCGGCTTCGGGATTTCAAGGGGGAAAACTCAACGAAGAAGAAGCACAGTGCTTCCTCTCCCCTTTCACTGTTTCACTTTCACTTTTTACTTTTGCTTTTTTGCTTGTTTTTTATCCAAAAAGAACCCTCTTTTCCTTTTGTGAACTTTCTTTAAAACCAAGTGAAAACCCCCCATAGAAACCATACGTACACACCTTTTATAGCAAAACAAAAATGCGATCTCAATAAAATATTTCGAAAATTACCCATAACCTCCGAATCACAAAAATCCTTATCTCATCAATATTCTATGCCGATTTCATCATCTATTGATAAAGATAGGATTATAACGCGATTTTCTTAATTTCCAAAAATCACAATAATATCGCATCAAATCTTAATTTTTCACAAGATAATTGATTAGAAAAAACAACGAGCTTGAGTTAATTTTCTCCTTTCGTGGGCTCAGCCCGGCCTGCCGAATTAGAGCTCAAAAATATTAATTTGAACCCATCCACCACCGATCCTAAAAATAAAAATGCAAAACATGTAAATTAAAAATAAATGCATATGAAATTATATGCTATGCAATTAATTACTTTTACTTTTTTTTTAAGGATAAAATTAACCCCTAATGACTAAATGGGCCGCCAAAATTTAAGTGTCAACAATAATTAAAGAGGAAAGTCGGGGAAACAATCGGGAAAAATGTGTTCCTTTCTTTGCTTATTTTTCTTTTTTAATATTTATTATGATTGTTAGAATAATTAAATATTAAATCACGCATTCATATCACAGTTTAAATTTTTAAAATAGTTAGCAGTAGTCTCACAAAATCTCATATGGTATCAGAGTTGGAGGTCTTAAGTTCAAATTTTTCTAGGCTCCATTTACCTCTCTAATTCAATATGTCCATGCCTAATATTAGGCAACAAGACTAGAGTAAGCGTAAATGCCTTTATTTAATAGCTTAAGCTTTTAGAATAGTTAGTAGTAGTTTCATAAAATCTCATATGGTATCAGAGTTGGAGGTATTGAGTTCAAATTTTTTTAGGCCCCATTTGCCTTCCCAATTAAATATGTCCACGCCTAATACTAGGGAAAAAACAAGAGGAAGCATGAGTGCTTTCATCTAACAGCTTAAACTTTTAGAACAGTTAGTAATAGTTCCACAAAATCTTATAATAGTAAAATGAAAAATACAAATTGTGCATGTATGACCAAATATAGGACTTTAAGAAACAATTATTGTAACCAACTCCGACTCAAGTTTTTATGTTCAAGTGCAACAGTACAACTGTAAATAATTGCATATGTGAACTTTTCCAAAATCAAACTTCTTTTTGCAATTAGTACTCTGGTGAACAACTATCATAACAAAAGATTTCCTCAGTACTGCAGAATTCTTTATACACATCATGTTGAAAACTATGTGGTTAACCAATGCAAGGGGTGCATCCAAGTAAAAGCCTTAGAATTTTGACATTGGCATATGTTTAAAGCTGACAAACTTCATTAACTCTCGCAATGAACTTGTTGGAAGAATTTTGAGTTCACCGCAAGACAACCATGAAGTGCTATTGTTTTGTCCTAACAGATTAAAAAGAACTTAGGGTCCGTTCATTTCATGAAAAATTGGCCATTTCCAAAATATATTTTCCCAGAAGTCGTTTTCCAAGAAAATGACTATTTTCTGGTGTTCGGTAAGGAAAATCTTTTCTAAGACTTCACCACTTAGGAATGCATCACTTACCGACCTATAAATTTATCAAATATGAACTTGCCTTTAAATCCAGGCAACCTTACTTCATATCTTTGTTCCCTCATTGTCAACAAACGCTCATCTACTCAAAAAAATGTTCGTATGGATTTTAAAAAGAAGCAAAGCATGTACAGCCCTCATGAAAATCTTCCAATTGAGTGGCCTGTTCTCCCCTTGCGTTTTTTATGTTCTAATAAACAAAAGAAAAAAGAAGCAAAGCATGTAAAGCCCTTTGCTTGAGTAATGTACAATTGTAGGGTAGAATAAATAAAGAAAATGACAAGCAAAAGTGTAGAGCGTGAGCTTGAGATCGACGAGCTTGAGGTTCGCTTGGCAATGGCCAACGGCTAGCCAAGAAAGAAGAAGATGGGAAACAAAGAAAAGAAAAAGAAATAGAAAAGGAAAAGGAAATTAAAAATAATTCGAATTAAAAAGAAAAAGGAAATTAAAAATAATTCAAACAAAAAAAGAAAAGAAGAAAAAGAAAGGGGAGGAGAAAATGAGGATTTGTAGAGATGTAAGATAAGAGAAATCAAATGAGGAAAATGTTTTTCACTTTTCAAAAGTGGAAAACATTTTCCCTTAATTTAGAAGAATTTTTTCCTTTCATGGAAAATATTTCCCCCAAGGAATTCATTTTCTGTGAAATGAACGCTGGAAAATCCGGAAAACATTTTCCCAGAAATTATTTTCCATGAAACGAACGATGGCTTAATAGAATGTGGAAGTAAGATTATAAACCCCTGCATACTGAGTATTCTAACGACATGGCGGAGTATGGTGATTACTTTAGTTCTCCATTTTTTATATATTGGATTTGAGATGATTCTGCAAGGATTTGAAATCCACATGGTTACACTACAATCATCTTATTTCAATTAGAATTTATCGGGCACGTTCGTTATAGGTAACACAGTCATTCTTCTTATATTGGGGGCTCCTAGAGGCTAGAAGTAATAATGCGATATCGTGTTTGATGAGACAATAAACATTTTTACATAGGCAGGTTTCAAGAGTGACCAAATTTTCTTCATTAATGTATTTTTATCCCCTTTTCGAAGCCCTTGCAGTTGAGATTTGACAGTGCATGCTTCACTATATAAAATGGTTTATGTGGAATTGTTGAGTCAAGTTTGCTCCCTATGGTTTACTTAGAAGCATAGTTCATCAAAATGGGACAGAACAGAAAATCATCCTTAACCAATGTCCTATTTGTACAGTTGCATTTGCTGGCGATGGCCAACCTGAAAGATTCTCTGGAAATTCAAGAAAAGATTTTAGGTTTTCTAAGTGAAGATCACGTGAAAACAGTCGTCCTTTTTGGAGAAGCTGGAGTGGGTAAAACATGGATGGCAAAAAAGGTAAGTAATTCTGCCAGCCACAATGACTCCTGCTATGGAGCTATTTGGGTCCGAGGATGTAATTACGGAGGCAAATCTCTTGTTGAATAATTTGCCATTCAGCTGTCTGTAGTTCCTTCTGATGATGAGTGGGAGGAAGATGATAATACTGAGATGGAGCAGCAGGAGCAAGAAAAGGCCTTGGAAAATCTGAAATGGAGAATACAGGAAAAGCTTAAATTGATGAAAACTGCAAAACTTGATCAAATGAAAACTTCAAAGCCTGAAGAGGAGAAAACAGCGAAGGTTGATCAGAAAGATGCTCCCGGAGATGGAAAAGGTCCATATATTCTTGTAGTTCTGGATGATTTTGATAACATGGTCATCGGAGAATTTATTCTGATTTAAATGACCTCCTCCAAGGGCACCATTTTAAGATTTTAATCACTAGAATTAGCAATGACAACTGTATTGGCGATGAGGGAAATGATTTTACAATTTCGCCAGACCATATAAAATTTTATGAAATGAAATTCCTGTCTAATGATAATTCCTCTCGTTTACTGTGGAATAGAGTCAAGGCAGACTTTTCTAGGGCCTTGTGCAGGCCGCCACCTTCGGTGAGCGGGGAGACTACTGGATTTGAAAGACTGTCTGCAGCTATTGGAAAAGGTAGCCAGGGTCGTCCTGGAGTAATTATCATGATTGCAGAAGCTATCAATCGTGTTAAGGACTCTGAATTGGACAATGCAGTTGAAGAAATGGCCTCTATAATAAAATCTGCTGATAATGCAAAATTATGGTAACATGTGTATCAGATGTTGCCAAGCACCCTCAGTAAGTGCTGTTGGCACTGCAGATACTTGTTTGTCCATCATAATAAGATCCACTACAATGAGCTGATAGCTCATTGGTTATTGGAAGGCTATTTTGGTCACCATGATCATTATGAGACGGCCTATGAGGAAGCACATCATACTCTGATGGAGCTCAAAGTTCGTGGATTTCTAAAAGAAAAAGAGGACAGTTATATTACTATGGACAGTGATGCTTTGGGAGTAGAAGATCACCGACGTGATGGACTCAGCGGGTCTGCACATGTTGGTGTGGCTAGTGTGCTGGGTGATCATAGATGGGCTGGTCTTGGGAGGGTTATACAGGCGATGGGATGATAAAGACAAGTAGTAAGAAAAGCGTAAAGACGGGTAGTAAGAAAAGGGATGAGATGTTCACACTCTTTATAGATGGTGCTCGATTTCGCAGGGAAGTCCCTGAAACATTTTTCCAACACAAACAACGACTTAAAACCCTGGTCATCATAAATCCAATGTTCAAAAAGGTGCCCTCACCACTTGCAGAATTGAAGGAGCTTCGAGTACTTGTTCTGAGGGGCTGTCGTATATTGGAGAGCGTGGATGAGATCCAAAAACTTACAAACTTACTAGTTCTTGAGATATCTGGGGCTCGTATGGTGAAGAAAATCCATGATGATCTATTTGAGCATATGAAAGATTTTAGATCTCTTAACTTATCTGAAGTTGGCATCGAGTGGCTTCCTGCGTCTCTCCTAAATCGGAGCGAACTCCGTTGGCTCATTCTTAGAAAATGTCCCAATTTAAACCAATTGCGTGATACTGGTTTATTGAAGAAAAGGAAGCGGCAAGCGAGTCAGTGCTTTTATTGGCAAAACTGGAAGTGCTTGATTTCTCTGGTTCAGACTCTTTCTGGAGTATCCAGGTCAAGAACCTCTATCCGCTGGAAAAACTTCAAATTCTCAATCTTTCTAAAACCAGGATTGGGCGCCTCCCCTTCTTTCACGATTTGGGGGAGTTCACTCGACTCCTCTTAGGTGACTGTCCATTCCTGGCAAGACTTCCCACCCTAAGACCATTAACTAAACTTAAGATTCTCGATCTTTCGAAGACAACATCTTTGAAAGAAGTACAGGACGATCCTCAGGAAACCAAGACTGACTTTAGAGTTATGGATCTTACAGGTAGTGCTGTAAATAAGTTTCCTCACAACATCAGCAGCCTATCTCATCTTCTCTTGAGTTGTTGTGTTTGTCTTTGCAAATCACCATCTACGCGAGGCCTCCCAGGCCTTGAGGAACTGAACCTTTGTGATGCCTCTGCACTGGAAGAATTTGAAGACGGCTCATTTGAACATCTTAATTCCCTTCGTCGACTCATCCTCTCGAATACTAAAATCAAAGCTCTGCCATCACTTTCTCAGCCTTCTGAACTTCGTTTGCTCTTGCTAAAGAATTGTAAGTTCCTTACTAAGTTGCAAAACATGCCTTAACTTCAGAAACTGGAAGTTCTTGATCTTTCGGGATGCTCCGAGTTGGTGATAACAAGCAATGACTCCTTTCGGGGCATGTCTCGCCTGAAGACGATCAACTCTCAGAGACTAAAATCGAAAGCCTTCCACGAGATTGCTTTCCTGTCAGCCTCCGTCACCTAATAATAAGAAATTGCCCCCACTGGAATAACCTTCCTTCCTTGGAAGCTCTGCTCAACCTAGAGGTCCTCGACATAGAACTTGAATTTCTGTGCCACATGAACAAACTAAGGATTCTGAACCTCTCTGAAATAAAATTTGAGGAATTGCCATCTCTGTCCCACCTCACTAACCTTAGGGATCTCTCTCTGAGAGGCTGTTCCTGTAAAGTGTCGGAGCTGGATGCCCTAAAGGAGCTTGAGCTGCTGGATCTATCAGGGACCAAGGTTGAGTCTTTACCTCCGCTTGAGACTTTTAGCAAACTCCAGCAACTACTGCTAGGAAATTGTGCTGATTTTAAAAGTTTGGAAAATTTGAGGTCTCTTACCGAATTGGAGGTTCTAGATCTTTCAGGGACAAAGATACAATAATTTCCCTATGGAATCTCAGATCTGACAGGTCTGAGGAAGCTCAATCTGCAGGATATGAAACATATGAAAGAAATTGACTGGAGCAAGATAAAGTATGTTCCAGAGGAGTTCAACTTGGGAGGTTGTGGATCCCTAAGTTCTGAGATTGCTGAATCTTCTGACTGGCCTTCCATATCGATTTGTGGTACCAGATTTTTCCAGTTCGTGGAGGAGAATCCCATGCTGTGAGATACATGCTTCCAAAAATTCCACTTTTCTGTTTGGCTTCCCAAAAATTCAGATGGAAGGATATACGACCTCGGAGACGGGCCTACTGAAGGACATCGAATCTCAAGGAAGATTTCCTCATCATAAAGAACCTGGGCAGTATCTGGAGATCCATGGATCCTATAGCGAATTCCATCTACCTGAGCATGTTCTTGAGCATGCTGATCACATATCGCTAACAGATGATAGCTCTTTGAGGAACTCATCTGAACTTGTTAAAGAAAATTGAAGATCAATAAAGAGCTGTTGGCTTGATAGGTGCAATATCAGTAGTATAGTCCATTGTGAAGGTGATGCCAGAGCTTCAGGAAAGCTTGACTCTCTTTATCTGTGCAATCTCTCTTCCTTGGGATGCTTATGTGATGATTCAGTGCAGTCTGAGGTCTTCGGAGGTCTTAAGCACTTGTATATAGATTGTTGCCCGATGCTCGTCAGCATTTTCCCATTGTCCAAGCTGCCAAAGAAGCTTGAAACCCTTCAAATCAAATTTTGTGAGAAAATGGAAAGGCTAGTCAACCCTGATATGCCCGTAGAATGTAACTGACAGACGTTGGATCTTCTGGAATTACCAAAGCTTAAGAGAATCAGGGTTATGATGGTCTCCCTGCGAGTACTGAAAGTGAGACAGTGTCCGGATCTGGAGAATTTAGAGGAAGTGCTTGGAGGAGCTGAAAACTTGGAAGTTCTCCATATTTTCCACGCTGCTATGCTAGAGAGGATATGCAGCCAGACAATGAAGCCAGGGAGCTTCAAAAATCTAAAACAGCTTAAAATAGAATCTTGTCCCCAACTGGAACAAGTTTCTCCCTCATCCGAATTACCACCAAACCTGGAGATTCTTGAGATAGACTCGTGCTACAGCTTGAAAACTATATTCAGAGGCAGCTCGGCGGGTACTTCATTGAAAAGATTAAAACTCTGCAGCTTGCCTAGTCTAAGCAGCACTGTGTTCATAGTACCACATCAATGTCATGTTGTCAGCAACTGCCAAAATCTGCAAATAGACCGATCTGGTTAAGTGCAAGGTAAGTTCGTAGATACGTAGAAATTGATGTGTTGTCATCTCATCATTGTGTAATTCCTGGACTTATCCATTTTGCAGGCATTTCCTGGGTCATGAATCTCTGAAGATTTGTCGAATGCAAGTAAAATTTCACCTGAAATGTCCTGACAACCTTTTTTCTACTGTAATATATTAACATTCATGGTCATCGTCTCACTGGCTGTAATGTCCAACTACACTCGCTCCAACTTAAGATGCATATGTTTCCTTGAGGGATGTGATGCAGCATAGAATTAGATACTAGAAGTGTGACTTAAATTTTCCATATGAAGGAGTCTATGAAGCCTGCATTGTTCTATCATGTTTGGTTTCAGGTTCCTCATTTTGAATGGATACTTCCATATTTCTACTGATTCGAAGCCCCAAGTAGATTGAGAACTTTGCGATGGTGGCGGTGTCATGCTTCTCTCCTGGAACTCGCCAATTTTAATTCGTTACATATTGAGGCTCTTAGTTACACTTCTGAACTGAATTCAGGTTTCATTTGAGATCATAGCTGATTTTGTTCATAAGATGCCACGCTAAACGTTACTCAGATCTTAAGAGAGAATGTATTATTAATGAGGCATCACTCGAGAAAATCATGTGCTGATGTATTGGGAAGATGCAATAATTTCTACTATTACCAGAATCCTATATGTAAGAACTGCAGTTCTTCTCCCTACAATGTTTCCATCATGATATTTATGGAGAAGCTCCCAAATGCGAGAGGTTAAGTGAATATCATCATGTCATGAAGAAAAAATTGCACTTATCACCATGAATTAAAAGAAGTACACGTCACTAAACTCGCATTACACATTTATATAGGATGATAATCGCTGTGAAGTCGTATGATATTCTTCTTGTCAGATAGTTCAGAAAAAGTCGACACTGAGTAACAAGCTCGAGTTTGTTAATGGGAAATTCTTAACTCGTTTAGAAAGGTAAATAATTTATTCTGTGCATGGTGAACCGGTAGTATTCTAATTACTGAGTGGATTTTCAAACTATTATTTCCAGAGTATTTTGTGCAAGGATTGCTCTTACTTTGTGCTGCTCCAGGCCTAATGAGACATTTACTTTAATAAATGTCGTATCTTCTAATCAAGCAACCTACAATGATGTCCAACGTGGCCGGCCTCAGCCAGATAAGATTTCGGGACACAAGCGCTGAGGCAAAGAAGTTCTTCAAAGAGGAGGGAACAGAGGCAGTAAAGAAAATGAAGGATGCCTGCCACAAAATCATGGACGTGGACACGAGTGCCAAGGGTGCAGAGCCAATCCACGTGAAGGCAGATCAGAGTAAATCAGTCTTGTTCGATGGATGCATCTCGGCCAAAGAGTTGAGTAATCTAAAGCTAGTAAAGTGGAAGATCATGAGTAGAGTGTGGGTGGAGTTGACGTGCTGTGCAGCAAGTCATTGCAGAGCAGAGGCACAAGCCCAAATACCTAGTAAAGGCAGTGCTCGTGACTTTTGTTTGGCTCTTGATGGCAATGGAGAGCAGCTTCAAATCAATGAAGGCCATGCTAGAGCAAAGCTTATCGTGAGTGGTTAGTGCCAGTTTGTGATGTTCATCTGTATCCTTGTTTCATTTATATCCTTGAAATCCTTTTTCCTTTCGTTTTGTAGGGTAATGTTGTTAATGTGATGTGTCTGATTATCCTGATTCACAGTGGAGTTGGATCCTGGAATACCTTGGTTTCAATGAGAATGCTGCTCCTTTCTTCTGAAATGTTCCGCCTTTAATATCTGAGCTTTACCAGGCTACTTATGTCCTGCATATGAACTCCAAGAGAAATAATATGCTCAGTGAAAACTACCAGTTGTCTACCAAGCGATGCATCCAAAGTTTGACGTCGGGCACAGGCAGACGCATTTCTAAGACATGCAATCTGACCTTGCCACAAACGCTTTGCACGCAGAATTTGGTGAAACATTTCAACCTTCTAGTTTTATTCCACACCGCATCACTAAATGTTGTTGAATGATCAAGCACAACGGGAACTTAGCACATATCATGCTTCCTCTGGTGTTGACTGATAAGCAGCTATTCGAACTCTCATCGAAAGAAGAATGCTTCTCGATGAGCTTAGAGAAAGGACCAGCATGCAACACAGAGTTCCTTTCCTTCCAAATGCAGTGAATGGCCCCATTCCAAGCCAACTTCAGGATTCTTTTATCAAGGAAATGGCCTTCCAAGAATTGCATAACCCAATTAGACCCAGAATTTCCAGTCCCCAATAGCCTTTTGCGCGCCACACAGATCACGCAGCCTTAAGAGAATAAGCCAATGCATCCGCCATATGTCTCAAGTCATACGTGCAGTACTTTGTCCATGAAGTTAGCACAAGAGAGGATTTCTTTCATGGTATCTCACAGGTTGAAACGCAACATATGAACTCAACCATAAATTTCGAAGTTTGACTCCTTTTGTGAGCTTGGCCGTGTAGTTTTAATTGTCTGACTTTCTTGAAGAACCAGTATATAGCAATTTAAGGAAAACATGGTTCACTTCATGCATCTCTCTTTTTTTATTCTTTCCAATCTTCGATGAAAGGCCAAACGGTGAACATTGACTTTCAAATTTGTAAATGACCCAAGAGAGTATGAGAGTGGACTGGTGAGATAGCACCAGCGCAGGAAGAGGGAAGGAAGTTTACTAATCACTTGCATCCATTAGCGTTCATACGGCTCAAGTCCAGCACATAGAAAAAGCACAAACACATGGAGGTCGAACTTAATTTTTTTTTTCTACAATTTAAATTTATAGGTTTATGAATCGATGTTAACTCATGAGCTCGATTGGCAAAAGCAGAGTCATGACTAGCGATCTCAATTAGGGTTTGGAATCATCAATTCATCAATTGGAGCCGTTGATTTTGATTTGGAATTTTTCGGTGAGAAAATCGAAATGACAATTGTGTTCAACAAAATGACACGTCATTTGCCATGTTGGCCACCCGTCCAATTCAAAATATTCCAATATTCCACGTCAGAGCCAACCTAAAATTTTCTAGGTTCCGAACAGCGAGATCAATACGTGATTGAGGCTTTTCAAGAATATTAGTTATTAAATTAACCAAAATAAAACTTTAAATCCTCGAGTAGAGAACGCCAACATTATTATGTCTCAATTCTGCACTAATTCACCATAAATGTTCTCCGGCAAATTTGAAATTTGAGGGAAAAAAAAAGACTTCTAGAGCACTCATCAAAACACAAACACCTCTAGAATTTGGATTAAAAATTTCATTAGATGGGTACATTGACATCGCCATCTTACAGAAAAAGGATACACTGAGAGCAACTGGATATCTTAATTGAGTGAAATTCGAAATTAGCCACCCCCATTTTCCTCTAAGAAAATAAACATGTTGGCCGACACAAAACTAGAAATTCAAGATTCAGGTCTTCATTGCAGGTCTCACCAACCCTAAACCTGAACCACTCCCCAAATGTTTGAAGTCAGTCGCTTCGAGATAATCCCCATGTCCAGCGAAACCTGTCCCTCCCTTTTCCAACTTCACCAAATTCCTCTCTTTGCACGGCTTATCGCAAACGAGACAAACCTTATCGACGACAATAAACTTCTCTGCACATTTCTTGCAGAAGACATGCCCACAGGAGCTAAGCGCAGCTAGTGACACGGTGTTGGTCAATGTGACCTTGCAGCTAGGGCATATATACGTCTTGTCCAGCGAGTTGGGTTTCTTCTTCTCGCTGGTGTCTTCCACGAAGCAAATAGGAAAAAGGGTCTTCAGCTTTAGTTTCTCGTTGCCTTCTGGGCAGACTGTGCTGGTGGATGGTGCTTCTACCTTACGAGGAGCTTCTGGAGTAGCTGAGGGCAGCCAAAACGCCTTCATGGTCCGAAGTGCTTCCTCCTCATAAGAAGTAACCTTGACACTGTTTGCACCATGGAAGCCATTTTTGTCTTGGCTGTGATTTTTATCAGTGTATTGAGGTACTGCACCATGGTTTTGTTGATCAAATGCATCAAGTTCCCTAGCTTTCTGCTGCATTAACCGCTCTTGCTCCTCTTCTTTCTCATGCTTCTGCTGAGCTTCATGAGCAACTAGTTTTCTGCCAGTTCAAGGAGACTTTTAGCATGGCACCAGCAATAGGGAGGAAAAGGTAACAATAAAATGTCGGATGTCAAATGTTCTCTACAGTTTTTCCCCACTTTTTGTAAGATCAAATCACTCGGATAGTTTTAAATCCAAATAGTATGGTTAGCCATAGAAAACTCCCACTTTCTTTTTCTAAGTCTCAATCAAGCATCTCTTGTTATCTCCTGATGTACATAATTGTTTTCCCAGAGGCACCTGCACTCAAAGCTCATACCTGATGCAAATGACGATTGGAAGACTTCTAGACTTCTATTGATTCAGACAGGAATTACATACCACAGAATGCTTTCACTACTGAACTATCTTTTCATGAGGGAACAGCTCAGCATACATGAAAGTTTCAACCCTACCATCAACCAAATAGTCGGAAAAATACTTCATCTTGCTCTCTGAACCAGCAAAAAGAATTTTAAATTACTTCTAGGTCAATAGAAGAAACTATATCCCAGCAAAAGGCACCACAATCCCTCTCCCACCACACTACAAACTTCTTTCTCACACGAAAGCCTACGCACACAGAGGCCCAGATGCACGAAAATGGAAAACAGATATGCTCTTTCAAAATTATGACATGCCCAACTCAACAACCTAACCAGCAGTACAGGACTCTGATTGCTAGAACAATTTAGCTCCTACCTGAGGAAGACCTATCTTGGGGACCGATAACCTCTAGCTACACTTTCACTAGTTCAATACTCTCGAACACAACCCAGAAAAAAGAGCAACCTTTGTTGGTCTCTGTCTTTTCAGGTTATTATCCAGAAAGTTACATCTTTAAACATGGAGCTGTTGGTCCCAATTAGCATAATTAAGCTGTCCAACTACTAGCACCGACCCATAAGATCGAAAAGGAAAAAAAAAATTAGAGTAGCACGCTCATCGCGAACAATGACATAAGTATTGCTGAGCGAGTTAAAGAGACACAAAACAGCCTCCATCGCAGCGATGCCTCAACCTAGACTGTGACATGGTTCAACATCTCAAATTGACTTGCTTGAAGTCACATGCCCAAACCGTCCAAATACAATCTACGCAAAGAGTACGGATTCAAGAATCCAACTATCCCGGCGTATCAGCAGTATGAATTTGGCATTAAACTTCGATCCGTCAGACGCCAAGCAGGAATCGAACGAGCCGAATTTCAATTTCGCAAATTTGAATACCCCTGAAGGAAACTGAACGCCCCCAAAAAGCCCAAACACCATTCCACTTCAAACCCTAACTCGAAGCAAATCAAGCACACGCCGCATCGAGAAGTCAAGATCAGATTTTTTTTGTTCACCTCTGGATGTCCTTCTTCTGGGAGAGGAGGCACTCGAGGATGCACTCCTTGCAGAAGACGTGGCCCTTCTGGCAGCAGAGCGGGTCGATGAAGGGCTTGAGGCAGAGGCAGCAGGCGTCGAAGGGCTTGATCGAGTCCCTCCCGAGCCGCTCCTTCTGGGTGCCGTACCCGAGCTTCCGCTTCTCGTCGTACGTGAAGAAGGCGAGGTCGTTATTGTTCTTCGAGTGTCGCTGCGGCATCGCGTCCCTCCCGAAGCAGCAGATCGAATCGCAGAGGAATTGAGGAAGACGGTTGCAGAGGGGGAATTTGGGGACGAGAAAAGGAGCTAATCCGTGCCCTAGAAATTCAACCCCGCACCGTCTTATGAAGCCGCTTTTCCTTTTTTGCCCCCCCGCTTTCCGTGAAGATTTTCATTTTAGGTAGTAGTGTCAAAAATCGAATCGACAATCGAACCAAACCAAAAAATTCGATTTTTTGGATTTGATTATCATTAAAAATTTAAAAAAAATTATCAGTTTGGTTTTTAGCGGTTAATCAAATCGAACTGAACCAATAAATCGATAAGAGCTTATTTTTTGGAAACGAAAAATATATATAACAGAAAAAAACAAAAAAAAACAAAAATTGAAAACCGAAAGCTGAAAATCAAAAACTGAAAAATCGAATCCAAATTTCAGTTTGGTTCGGTTTGATTTTTCAAACAAATCGAACCATTGATACCCCTAATTTTAGGGCAATCCTCGAGAAGTGTTTTGTCGTGGTTACATTAACATTTGAAAGGCTCGCTTCAAGAAAGTCTTAGACAATCACTGGGGTTTGCCCTAATGGCAACCCTTCCAATATGGAAAGGGGAGGTGGGGAATTCGAATCTCCATCTTCTCATGGGAGATTGGGGTAAGGACGATTTAGTTTCAAGAGTGGGTTTCGACTCCCACTCCTGCAAGGAAGCAGGACAAAAGTCTAAGAATGAGAATTAGAGTAGGAACAGAGTAGGACCGACAAAAAAAAAAAAGTCCTAGGCGCTTTTTCCACTCTTTTGATAGCTTACACTCAGTCGACGAAAAACGTTGTGTTTTGGCAATATTATCTCTTATATGGCCCACCACTTTTATTGCAATTCTCTAAAATTGGTGTCATTTTCATTTGGTCAACTCTTTTTTTCTTTTGCTTGTTTTTTCCTTTCCTTGTAGGCCCTACTTTCCTCCTTTTTTTTGTATTGGTTCTCTGAATTTCAACTTTACAATCCTGCGAAATCTCACGGGTGGCTTGCTTTCATACCAATAAAGATCGAATGCGCAAAAACAAGGGAAACATACGCCGGTAACCCAAACAACTTCCACAAAAAGATCACTCTCCATGTTGTCGTCGATTGCCCTAGGCCATCAAGTTCTCGAGATGGATGTCTAGCCACCACATCATTAGCTCATCCATAATGGCTTGGTCCGATGGTCCTCAAGGCCAAGGCCAAAGTGTTCATATTAGGAGCGATTCTCAGTGAGTTTTTAGGATGGCGAATGAGACAGGAATGAATCGAACTGAATACCAAATATTGAGAGAATATGCTCAAGATATATATGAAAACTAGAAATAACTCATGGATAACTTTTGACGTAATAACAATGTTTAACTTTGTAACTCTACATGTGAAAACACTACTAGAATGGGTGATCTCCTAGAAAAGTGTTTACTTGTATGCTAAATAACAAGTCTGTGAAACTGATATAAGACGCATCAATGTAAACAATATGTTAAGTGAGTTAATTTATAGATAGCACATTGTCCCAAAATGACAAGCTAGACATGTTTGTCGAGTTCTTGGGCCGAAACGATTACATCAACTTTATAGTCCTCGTGCCCTACCCACACTAGACAACCAATTGATGATGTAGTCAATAGTGTCACATACATCCTTGAACTCCAAATAGGATGTTTCAAGGGGGCACAAATCGACCGGTCGAGCTCTGAAACGCAACAATCGGGCAATGAGGGTGGCGGTTGGAAGAGTAGGGTGAAGATGGACCGCGGCTTGTCCCTAATGAAGTCAAAGAACTAGTCATATTTGACCTTACGGGGTGGCTTCGAAAATAAAGTTGAGCCCAATGTTTGTGCTAGCGAAAGTGTGGAAGACGGCGGGGTTGGCATGATAGATATTCACCTTTTTAATGCCCCACGACTTAAGAAAAGAATGACTTGTAAGAGAGAAAACAGAGAGACGAGAAAAGTGTTGCAAAAGCCGAGAATTGAGAAGTACGAGGTGTGGAAAGAAGATGGAAAGAAGAAGGAAAGTGAGATTCTTAAGGAAAGGAAAAGAAGAAATAAAATAAAAAAATTGATCAATCAGAAAAGGGAAGTTGTAACGGAATTGGTGGGGGACGTGGCCTAAAGTATTTTGGGTAAAAGCAATTCAAAAATATATTAGAAAGTACTATTGGTATAATTGTCCTTTGGAGAAAATTATATCTCCAAAGTCTTTTGATATTCTATGCGGCTAATTTAAGGTTTTTACTTTAATTCGTTTGAATTTGGAAAAAACCAAAATAATGACTACAATTGTACGATTTGAATAATAAGAAGAAAATGTAAAAGAACCAAATCAACAAATTTATAAATGTAAAACTTTTATATTTCCTTTTGCTTAAAAAAGTCAAATTTGACAAATGTAACAATGTATTAAAATGGATTTGTTTTTTTTTGGATCGAGGTAAAATTTCGATTAGAACTTTGCAGATTTTTTTTTTCAATCAATTGTTTAAAATTCTAAATTATTTAGTGAGGTATGGGCAAAAAGCTTGACTAAATAGAAAAGCAATTCTCCAACTCCAAAATTCGACTACCAAAGCTGATGTGTTTGTTGGAGCCGACGAGAGTCTCAATGTAAGAAATTTCACTATCGCGTCGATAGACTTCATTGCTCAAATTCTTCTTATGATCTTCATCATTAATATTTTCAGTCTCATGCTTTAGTCAATGGTTTACTGTGTTAAAAAGATTTCTACGTCAAACTGTTATCAATTGGATTTGATATCAAAGGGATTTGATTGGAGAAATTATGCAAGTCCACAAAGTAGATTAGACAATTCAAAAGTTGAAGAATTTACTTGGAAAAGAGTACTCATTTTCAAGGATCGAAGATGGAATTTTACCTTGGATCAATTTACCAATGAGCATTAGTCAACTTTACAGTCCCGTGAAATCTCAAAGGTGGCTTGCGTTCATACCAATAAAGATCAAATGCACATAAACAAGGGAAATATATGCTAGTAACCCAAACAAGTTCCACAAAAAGACCATCCTCCATGTTGTCATCGATTGCCTTAGGCTGGCAAGTTCTCGAGATGGACGTCTAGCCACCACATCATTAGCTCGTCCATAACACTTGGTCCGATGGTCCCCAGGGCCAAAGGGTTTCGACTAGGAGCGGTTTCCAGCAAATTTTTAGGATGATGAATGAGATAGGAATGAACCGAACTGCACACCAAACATATAGAGAATCTGCCCGAGATATTTATGAAAACTAAAAATAACTCATGGATGATTTTTGACGTAATGACAATGTTTAACTTTGTAACTCCAAGGTTAAGTGTCCACATGTGGAAACACTATCAGAATAGGTGATCTCCTAGGAAAGTGTTCGCTTGTCAGCTAAATGACAAATCCATGAGACTGGTATAAGACAGGTCAACGTAAACAATATGTTAAGTAAGTTAATTTAGAGATATCACATTGTCCCAAAATGACAAGCTAGACATGTTTGTCGAGTTCTTGCACCAAAATGATTAACATCAACTACATAGTCCTCATGCCCTACCCACTAGACAACCAACTGATGATGTAGTCAATAGTGTCACATACATCCTTGAACTCCAAATAGGATGTTTCGAGGGGGCACAAATCAACCGGTCGGGCTCTGAAACGCAAGAATCGGGCAATGAGGGTGGCGGTTGGAAGAGTAGGTTGAAGATGGACCGCGGCTTGTCCCTAATGAAGTCAAAGAACTAGTCATATTTGACCTTACCGAGGTGGCTTTTCGAAAATAAAGTTGAGCCCAATGTTTGTGCTAGCGAAAGTGTGGAAGATGACGGGGTTGGCATAATAGATATTCACCTTTTCAATGCCCCACGACTTAAGAAAAGGATGACTTGTAAGAGAGAAAACAGAGAGACGGGAAAAGTGTTGCAAAAGCCGAGAATTGAGAAGTAAGACGTGTGGAAAGAAGAATGAAAGTGAGATTCTTAGGGAAAGAAAAGGAAGAAATAAAATAAAAAGAATTGACCAATCAGAAAAGGGAAGTTGTAACGGAATTGGTGGGGCACGTGGCCCAAAGTATATTGGGTAAAAGCAATTCAAAAATATATTAGAAAGTAATTTTGGTATAATTGTCCTTTGGAGAAAATTATATCTCCAAAGCCTTTTGATATTCTATGCGACTAATTTAAGGTTTTTACTTTAATTCGTTTGAATTTGGAAAAAACTAAAACAATGACTACAATTTGTACGATTTGAATAATAAGAATAAAATGTAAAAGAACCAAATTAACAAATTTATAAATGTAAAACTTTTATATTTCCTTTTGCTTAAAAAGTCAAATTTGACAAATGTAACAATGTATTAAAATGGATTTGATTTTTTGGATCGAGGTAAAATTTCAGTTAGAACTTTGCAGATTTTTTTTTTCAATCAATTGTTTAAAATTCTAAATTATTTAGTGAGGTATGGGCAAAAAGCTTGACTAAATAGAAAAGCAATTCTCCAACTCCAAATTTCGACCACCAAAGCTAACGTGTTTGTTGGAGCCGACAAAAGTCTCAATGTAAGAAATTTCACTATCGCATTGATAGACTTCATTGCTCAAATTCTTGTTATGATCTTCATCATTAATATTTTCAGTCTCATGCTTTAGTCAATTGGTTTACTGTGTTAAGAAAACTTATATGTCTTATCAATTGGATTTGATTGGAGAAATTATGCAAGTCCACAAAGTAAATTAGACAATTCAAAAGTTGAAGAATTTACTTGGAAAAGAGTACTCATTTTCAAGGATCGAAGGTGGAATTTTACCTTGGATCAATTTACCAATGAGCATTAGTCTACAAAGAATTGATTTGCTAAAGTATTGGTCACGTGGGGTAAGTTTACAGGACCTCATCCTACACCCCATACGACGGGTATCCACGCCTTTGAAAATTTCAATTATCTTCTCCAAAAATTAACAGAAAAATAATAATTACAATATGTTTCTACTTGGACAAGGCCCTAGCAAGAAGGCTCGTTAAACGAGTCGCTTTCCTCAGGTTGCTCAAAGGATTAAAAAACTAAAAAAAGTATCTTGCGCGAAATAAGATAGGCTAAACCGACATGGAGCTCACGATGCTGAAATTGGAATATCTAGACGGCCTCACATTCCATGAAAAATAGTTAATGTGCAGAATTCCGTACGCGCCGAACCAATATTCCTATCCACCCGAAATTCCATTTAGCAGAAATATCCATAGGTTCTTTAAAGTACATTTGATTCCCTCCAGGATTCGAACTGCCGAATGGTTTTTTGTACAGAAGGGACGTGATGGAGCAGACCAGATTGCCATTTTGACCATAGGACCAAGTTATAGCATTTCCATATGTATATGTCGACCTCGGATTATCGAGTTATAATACTAATTAGTTCACAACGCGTCATCTTGAAAGTTTAGTTTTTTATTTTTTATTTTTGGTCAGACATCTTGAAAGTTTAGTTGGATGGTTCGCGATTGAGATACGTTTTGCAAGTGATGCGGTCGTGATTTCATGAGATGATCGAGTCGTAAAGGAGAATAAAGCGGTATCGGGCGGTACCATCTGCAAATTTTATGTATTAAAAGGAGGAAATGGTAGATCAGTAGCAACAAGGCAATGGAAAAAGTTCAGGGATCAATGGCTTCCTCCAGCATTTCCTTGGAACCCTTCATCAACCCGGGGCTCAATCTGAACATGAGCACGCAGAACTCCTTCTCGTCCAGCGTCCCGTCCCCGTCGAGGTCGCCTTCCTGCAGCATCGACCGGACGTCGTCGTCGCTCATGCCGCTCAGCCCCAGGAGGGCCGCGTTCCGCCTCAGGCTCTCCAGGGTGATCACACCCTTCTCCTTATCCATCAGGAGGCGGAACCCTTTGCTCAGCTCCTCCATGAACCCCCGCGCCCCGAGCCTCTCGACCATCACGGGGAAGAAGTCCTCGAACGCCACCACAGCCCCGCCTCGCGTCGCCATCGTCGCTTCTGTCGTAAGTATCGAGAAGAAAAGAGTAAAGAACCACAGCGCCCAGCCACGTTAGGGAAAAAGCCGATGCGTGCGTGTGTATGCAGATGCCCTGGACGGGGAGAGACGCTCACTATATATAGGAGCTGAGGAAAAGAGGAAGGAAGGAAGAAGGAAGGAAGGAAGGTGGGGACGAAAGCATCGAAGATGACAACGCAGGTACAGATGAGAGAGGCGGATTCCTCATGTGAAAGATGGTTGGCGTCATCGGATGCTCATTTAAGTTTTTCATGGAGGGTTTCTTCTCCTGACGAGAGAGAGAGAGAGAGAGAGAGAGAGAGAGCCAAGCTTCGTCGAAGTTGCAGGGGAAGGTGCGGTTCGAGGGTATCCATGGCGGAGCAGAAAGTTTCTCTCTTTCCTACTTTGTATGGATTGGCTGGGTTGGACGGCAATTCACGATAACGCCATCTCAAGTAAGAACGCGAGGGAGATCGAGACAGATCTGGTCAATATCTTAACCACGCATCTTTGCTTACGTCGGTAGCGCGGTCTGGATTTTACCTGAACGTGTTGGCAGGATTACCAGACGTGCCTGGCATCCCATGATGTCCAGTAAATTCGATATTAAAAAAAAAAAGGGATGTTTTTTTTTTTTTTTTATTCAGGGTTTCAAAGCGTGGGGAGAATGGGAAAAAGGAAAACCAACGGAATGGATTTGTCCGTGGCTTCGGCCACCGTCGTAACATTAGCGTAGCTTGGTGGCCCCAACAGCAACGGCCACACGGCAGTCGCTGCTCTCAGTTGATCCCCCCACGGTGGCCGTCAACATGCGTTACATCAAAAGTCACCTTTGGAGTTCTAAAGCAAAGTTTCCCGTTACGTCAAAATGTGCCTTCATGAATTAGTTTCAGTTTCCACACGCACATATATTTTAGAATCGCTATCTCTCTCTATATTCGGTACATAATTCGGTTCATTTTTACTGTATTCGCTATCTTAAAAGCATGTCAAGAGTTGGTCTTTGTCCCCCTAGCAACCACTTCCGCCCCTACCAGAGTGAGTCATTGCATTCTCTACATCGCTCGCCCCACCACGGTGGTTAGTGTGAAGGACTACCACTATAATCATTATTGCCCTCGTCAATGGCGATGGGTGGCAATGTGTAGTTTATAGATTTATTTAGCAAATACAAGATAGGATGTAAGAAATCCAAGGGATTCCTATCCTATCTTTCCCAACCCATACTACATTTGGGAAAATTACCAACAAAGTCGTAAATACGGCGTTTAATTAAGTATTAACTTTTCAATTGTGCCATTTTTTTTTTTTTATCAATTTTGTCTTAAATCCTTTGACAATTTGCTATTCTAGTCCTGCCGGCCAAATTTGGCTAATAAGTGTTAACGTCGACACTAACCATCTTACATGCATTATTGACACTAATGTAAATTGTTTGAATTTGTTGGTACTTTATTAGTCTTTTCTTTGTTTTTTTTTCCTTTACTCCAGGTTGGCAAAGGTTGGCGACCCTTGCTGATATGGACAAGGGTCACGAGCTTCTTGCTTGTGGCCAACGAGGGCTGTGACGCCCTTGTCTCCTTTGCCTATACTAGGCAAGGACTGTTGGCCTAGAGCAAAAAGAAAAGAAAAGAAAAGAAGAAAAGGAAAATGATTTTCTTACAAAAATTAGAAGAAATTAAAATAAATTACTGGCCGCACATAGGACACATAACATCCACATTAATAATTTCTAGCTAAAATAGGCCGAAAAGATTGAATTGACAAATCATTGTTGATTGTTGAATTATTGACTGTATAATAAATTTCGGACTTTCTTTAGTAATTTTCCCTACCCCGTTTTATCCAAGCGAACGACTGCAATCTCACCATTTCGCAATCCGCGTCCCAAACGTCAAACCCCCAAACTTTTCGGATAGAACCTAGTGGCATAGCGGTCCGAATAGCTCGATTTGACTTGGACGATGACGAATTTCAGAATTTTTATTGGGCGTCGACAGACAAGACGGATTATTTAATCTTGAGGTCTCCTCTATCTTTCTCCCCAACTTACTTTTGGTGCACCTTTTTTGACTAGTTCCAAATCCCAAATTGCGCCGTGTGGATTTGTCGCTAGGGACCCGCCAACAAAACGACCGTCGAACGTAAAGGTCCACGCCACAATTTCACCTTCTTTTCGACAAATCAGAAATACTCGAGTATTTTGTACGATTTTTGCTATATTTCCATTCAGTTTCATCCATCAAGAAGAAATTACCCGGTCAGTCCTACGTCTATTGTATGGAAATTGCTAACTTCATCTACTCTTCACTGACAATCCAAAGCGGCATGGTGTAATATTAGCAAATTCGATGAAAATTGATTGGAAGGACTGCTGTTAGAATTTTGCGCAAAAATGAAAAGTTTAGGATTGATTTGAGATTTGTACAATAAGTTTAGGACTGATTGGATAATCTCCTCCATCCATTTAGCAATTGGAGTGCGCTAACACCATGAATGTGCTAATCCTCAGGGAGGGTGATCTATAGAGACTAATAAATGGGGCTTGTACATAAGTAATTCAAATCTTCCCTTCTTAATTACATTTTGTGGTCCACTAATTCACATTTTTCATCTCCATTTTCCTGAGCTGGTTCTTATATATAAGAGTCATCAAGAAGCATGTGAAGTAGCGCGCCCGATAATCATTTTATTTTTTATCATAATTATTTTTCTGTTCCCTGAAATAGGTTTATAATAAAATTCCATTTGGTAACACAATTTTATATTCATTTTTTGGAACAAATTTTTAATTTAGAAATAAGTTGGAAAAGAAAGGCATATTGAAAGAACCCGTAGGGCTAAAAGAATCCCAGCCTAAAGACACCGCCAAAAGATTCGAGCTCACTTAAATTAATGTCGAAACACATTTTGCACGAGCGGGTCTGAATTGCTTTTTTCCTCGGGGACTCGGATCTGATAACCACACATTTTGATGATGAGCTTCCCTAAGCTTATGTCGGCAAAATAAATGCTTTTTCCATGCCCATTTCTGCTGTAATGGAGCTTCAAGCACACGGACAATTGGGTGCCGGTGGTCTGAATGTACCAAACCCTCTTCTGACTATGACTTCTAAATTGCGTTGATTCTCTTATTCTTTTGGCATTTGCGTATTTTACCTTTAAAAATTCATGTTTTCCACCGATAGTGAAGTCTTTCTATAGGTGGGATAAACCTCATAAACATGAATATCATCCGTATATAGTTTTAGTTAATGCTCCATTCATTTTGCGAAAAATAAATGATTTAAAAAACAATGTTATAAAACTGATAATCTATATTACTTGAAATAATTAATTAATGATAAATATTTTTATTCTCATAAGTAATTTATGTCTAAATATCTTTGTGTAGGATGAAAATATTCTTTCTTTATTCATTTTTAAAATAATATAAGCGAATATTTTTAAAAAGTATTTTTTAAATCATTTATTTTCCGTAGAACAAATGAAATCTAAAGTTTACACATAACTGATGTTCACGTTATAATCCATTAATACACTTAGATTCACTGTTGCTGCCTTTGGGTCTCAAGAATCACTCTTTTGACATATTCTCGCCCACTTTTTAATTTTGACCCCCACAACCACATTGTTTCTTGACCCAATCGATATTTAATTATGTATTTTCGCTAGTTTACGGCTTTAATTAGTGTCTTTTTTTTTTACGCTTTATTAAGTGTCTACCAAGTAAATTACTCTTTTCCTTTTCTCTACATCTTATAATTTTTATATTTAAATTTTATTTTCTTCTTATTATTATTTTTTTTAAACTCGCCCAGGTCCAAGTCATTTCGGACCAAACTTCTCATGCCCGAAGGTCCGGATCGGCGGAAAGGAACGATGTAGCTCGATCTGGTCCGAAAGCCACGCTTCTTCGCCTTGCCATTTGTTTTGCACATCGTTCGGCCAAAATAGTCAACTTGGCATCGAGTACTTACAGAGCTAGTTAGATTCCTTCTATCGTAAAGGAAGAGGATCAGCTGGATTGGTGCACATTCAGATTCTCGGTAGCGCTCCGACGGACCAGACATGTCCTTGACAAACCGAAAATGGTCTAGTCACATAATTAGTTCTTTTTTGACCGCTTTCTGATACAGTCGGTTTCGTGTTGACCAAGTTCATGTCGTGTCAGGTAGGTTCCCCGCACGGATTCGTGTTCTTCTCATCTCATGTGTTGTTTTGCAGAAATTACTGGGGAAAAACCTAGGTGGAGTGATTTGGACATTGACGAGGGCTGCGGAGAGTTTTTTTGCTGACTTTTGAATAAAGAACGACGCTAATCAATCACGGCCAGTTATGTAAAAGGGTATTTGAATGTAAAGACAAAAGGAAGATAAAGTTGAGCAAGTGATGTTCGTTAATTGTTTGGCGGTCCCTATTACAAACTATGGTGTTACAAATTATGGTGTAAGTATACATACCTAATGATAATTAAGGGTGATTATAAATAAAGCAAACACATCTTAAGTGACTCCTAAAATTTAGCAACATTTATTTACAAGCACTAAGCAATCCCACTGCTTCAACAGTCATTACTTCTCCACCCTTTCATGCGTAGCAACACCATTACTTCTGCAACTTGCGGTTGCAATTCTTGACGGATGTAACAGCCCATATTTCTCAACCTTCGTAGTCAATGGCTTCCAAGATCTTTAGCTCCTCTACATCATGATCGTGTTAATTCCATGTCTTCATGGTCAGCTTACCCAAGTGAATTGCGTCCGAAACTATTGGGCCCATTACTTAGGTAGTTACCTGGCACCCTACCCATCATAATTCGTTTTGGTTGTGGCCCTTTTATCGGTTAAATCGAACTTTATTGACCGACATTATGCCTCTGGACTTAGTAATTCTCCTTTGTTTTTGTCATTGGCAAATACTCACTAAGAGCAATTTTAACTATATTGCATCTCGCTCAATCTTTCTCAACTCGAGTCGATAGCAAAAGACTTGAGCAATTTTTGGTGTCAAACATGTATAAGTTCACCAATGTGAAACAATTCAGCAGAAAAACTCGAACCGTTAGATGAAAATATGGTTTAACATTTAAATATTCTAATGTTCCCTCGCATGCATAAGCTAGACTTTAATCACTATATTAGAAAGTTCAATCCAAAAATCTAAACTGTTAGATGAATGTGTAATTTAATATTTAAATATTCTAACAATCAAAATACAAAAATGCATTCTGAAGCAAAAGGCAAAGGGCTCGTGTGCTTTGATTACCAAAACAAAGCAACGACCGGTGCTTAGCATTTGATGTAGTCGATGTGGTGTGGGAATGACTTAATTCTCAGCTGACAACTACATCCATCGTCCTCTGAGAGTACTAGATGACAAGCGTTTTTTTTTCCCATTGGAACGGTGACAAGCATATTACAGCGGGGATGATGCAGGAAGTAGGAACCGTGATTGACAGTCCATGTACAAAGTCGTCTTCAGTCGTCGTTTTTATGTGTGACGTGCAATGGTGATTGCGTGTGAAAGTCGAGGGCGCTGCCGTCGTGCGGCAGTGGGCTCCGCATGGGGTAGGGGGCGAGGACGGGTTTGTTTGAAACTTTGAATTGCCAAGAGAGTCTAATAGTTGTCCGAAGAGGCATTTTCTCGTGTACCTCTTTGCTCATCTTGGTCGAGCATTTAAAAAAAAAAAAAAAAAAAAAACGAAAATTTTACTTCAAGTTGAAACAGAAAAGTCAACTTGATTAAGGTGGGAGAGTGCTTGCCACGAGAAGATAAATGAGGAACGATAAAAAAGATCAATTTTTAATTGAAGGATATTCTGTTCCACTATTTATAAAGAGGTGGCTTTAGCAATAAATAGGGCAGAAATAGCACCTCTCTATTAATTTTGTAGGAATTTAACTCTTTAAAAAATTTCTCACAATCCCTTTTTTTTATCCTATTTTATTTAGCAAAGAATCGATTTTCTAAATATTTATTTTACCCTGCCTTAAATAGCTTAATGTTTTCTAAGTAGAGAAGGGACTCTTATGTTTCTTCTTATTTAACTCTATAGAGATTTACATGTTTATAAAGAATTGAATTGCTGAAGGGGGAAACTTTAATATGGCATCGTATTCTTGCTAGGTTTGATGAAAGAAAGATACATAAGCAGAGTTGCGAGAGGCTCGCTGAGGCAAAATCGAAGGGAGGTTTTAGAGAATTGGTAAATTTCAATACTGCATTGTTTTCTTCCTTGTCGGTTGCGTGGAAATATGTTGAGAACGAACTGTGCTTATTCTAGGGTTTCTGGATAACTTGTTTCTCCCCTCTTTTTGTCAAACCCCAATTCCCACTAGATTGGGGAAATGACATGGCCGTCCTTCCTCCCAAAAGATGCAACCTCAAAACAAACTCAAGAATTGTCACGCATAGACTCTCAAGCGCGTGCCCATCCCTTGGTGGTCAATAAATATGCGACGTCCTAGGACGTCATTGACCCATTCAATTTTAATACACATACGGAAGCGAAACAAATCCCCTGACAACCAAAAGCTTGGGATAGGAAAGCAGGAAACCAATCACATAAAAAAAAAAAAGCCTTTTATAAACACACAACATTTATATATACAACACCGGTCTATCTACAAAAGATTGGCACAACAAAAAGGGAACTATCCTGTGACTAACTAGTCAAACATGTTCGTTGATCCTTCGATCTCCACCTCCCCAGACTCCGGGCCTTCGGGTTGACCGTTACCTAAGGACTTGAAAATAGTTATACAATAACAAATGAGACGATGTCTCAACAAGTTCACCCCTAAACTCCGACTAGGAGAAATACACCCCAAGAGCCACATAAGCATAAACACGAGTTAGAGGACTTATCTTTGCCTCAAATCATTTCTACGCATCAGTATAATCAAATACTCGACCAAACAATTCAATTCAATTCAACCATCACTCAGTCGACTTATTCGACTCCATACCATCGATCAATCAAATTATTCAATTCAATACATTCAAAATCATCTATAAACCAAGAGACCAAAAAAAAAAAAAAAAAAAATCATCTATAAACCCCATCAATTCGAACATTGCTCACCTAAGTTGAAATAAATATAATCATATATCATTGATCACCAAAGCTGATGTCTTAAGTTGCTCACCGAAGCTCCTAAATCAATTATTGCTCACCAAAGCTGCTAGATAATATTTGCTCACCGAAGTTGCTAGGTAACTATAATGCTCGCCGAAGCTAATGTCTATAGTGCTCACCGAAGTTGCTAAAGTATTATTATTGCTCACCTAAGCTGATTTGGTACTTAAAGATCACTTTCGGTGTCAACACCTAACACCCGGTATTTTCCAATTAAAATACCAATATTTCATAATCATCACTCAATTTCACAAACATAACAATCAATTGAACAAATTAACCACACTGCTGTGATTAATGCGAAATTCTAACAAATGGCTCTCCCGGTATAATTTCCGGAAAATATTAATTAATTAATAATTAAATAATCTCCGAAAATTAATTTAATTAAATAATATAATATAATTAAATAATATTTAATTTAAATAATTAATTAAAAAAATTCTAATTAAGATTACACTAATCTAATTACATAACTAGACTAATTAATCCATCCACTAATCTAACCACCTAAATATACTTAGCATAATCTAAATACCCCATAAGCATAATTAACTCCCTAAACAGAGTTTAGTTAGTAAATTCACCGGATTAATGAGCTAGTGAGTCCACGGCAATGGTAGCGCGATGGCAGCCGATAAACTTCGAAATGACGATGTCAAACGGAGACCGGGTCGAGCCAAAATCATCCACAAAGTTGGTTGGATTTCTTGCGGGCTGAACGTGCTCGGCTTCAAGCTTCGGTGGGCTCGGCTTCAATCTTCGGTTTGAGGGAAAAGAAACGTGGACGGCGTGGCAGCAAGATGGAGGGTCTTCGGTGGAGCTTTGGGCTGCTTCGGTCAACAAAATGGGATGAAGATGGAGGATTTGACTCCGTGGATGGGTGAAGGACGCGCGGCAATGGGGGTAATTTGGTGGAGCTGCAGGTGGGGGATGGGGTCAACAAGATTGGGTTTTGATGGGTGAGGGTTAACTTGCAGGGGGATAGCAAATGGGTGAGGGTCGACTTGCAGGGACAGCAAATGGTGGAGAGGGCAGGTTTGATCATGGGGAAAGACACACGGCAGAGGGGGAAAATTTCGGTGGAGAGAAGGAATGAAAATTGAAGTTGCAGGGAAATAAAGACAAAACAAAAGCCAACAGGGGAGAGGGTTGATCGAATGAAACATGCAAAGGAGAAAAAGAAGGGGGGCGGCGTGCGTATGAAGAAATAAAAAAGGAGGGAAGTCAATAAGGCTAAATCAAATAATTAAATGCTTGCTCGCACAAATCCTTAATACTCATCTCTTATGTTCCCCTAATTACTTTATAGCATATTATCTCACAAATAAACCCAAATTGAAGCCAAAATTCCAGCCCTCAAATTAGCATCCGAATTTCTTCAACTTTTGGGCTTCCAATTCTTCATCAAATTTCCCAATTTGAGGTCCAATTTCGTCGAAGAAAAAGACCATATCATTTCTACAAGTGCCCATCGCCAAATAGCTTAGTTTGGAAGTCAAAACTCTCTTCAATTCGGCTTGTTCGAATTTCCGTTCGTTTTCCGAATCGTCCGAATCGATTTTCCGTAAAAATCCCGGAATCACTAAAAAATCTTCAGATGATGAGTCGACGTTCCTAAAATAAATTGTGACATAACAGAACTTTCAATTTCTGAAATCGGGTTCAAATTCGCGGTTAATTTTAGTCTGACGCGATTTTAGCGTGATCCTAATTTACCGGATAGATTTCAAGAATTTTGGATGCAATTGACCCGTGATCGATTTATCTCGAGTCACAACATACATTTTCGATCCATTGGTGACTTTCGATTGTCGTGAAAATTTTGAGATTTCAAATACGGACACAGGATACCAAAACGATAGAAAAATCGATCTAGTGCCGATCGATAAGAATTTTGTAATTTGGTGAAATCACCCACACTCTAATCACCTATCTTAGTCGAATCGACCTATTTCCGGTCTCTGATAGATTTTCGACTGTGCCGTAATGACCTTTCTAGACTAGCACGGTCGAGTAGTCGATTCCTAGTCAAATTCTCAAGTCTATTGCGTTAAAATCCCTTAATGACTTTCCCAGATAGTCTAGTTATCTCATGAGTAATTAGCTCAAAGAGTAGCACTATAGGTGTGTCGATGAAAGGCCCGATTCATTCAATTAAAACAAAAATCTGAAAATTTAGGATGTCATAAGAATCAACTCCCGACAAGCCCTATCGAAGGCGCTCTCACGCTACTTGTGGTTCGCTTAAGAATTTGAAAAGCAAGTAAGATGAAAAGAATGAGCTACCATGACCTAGTGAGTGATTCTCTTAAGCACATCGAATAGTTACTATGCACATTTTAAACACAAATATAAGTTACTTTTGCCAAATTCGGAATTTAAAAAAACCTTCAAGATCAAAATAAGTTATATATACATGTCATTTCAATGTAATATAGTCATAGTAGAAGTACTCATTTCAATTAATAATATCGAAACAAATTTCAACAATTCAGCCTATTGATTAATTTTATCAAATCATATGTCGATGGTCCATTTCATTGATTAAATTCATGCTCAAATATCTAGTAATGGTCATGCATAACGCTTTGTGATAAGGTCACTAAGATTCTCCCTTAGTTAGGTTTCCACCTGTTATTAGTCGATGGCTCCACTTACAATGATATCCTAGATTAGTATGCACATATTCACAAACTCTTTAATGGGTTTAGAGAGACACTAAACATAATCCATCAACCTCACTCTCCAATAATCCACAACCAAAATCTAAAACCATCTCAAAAGTTAGGTTTAATAACCAAATCACAACTTTTCACCATTCAATATATATCAAAGCGCATTTCAAATACCACATTCATAAGTCATGAACTTTTTGTACTTCTCTTAGAAAAAGGTTTCACAAATCATTTACATACAATTAGTTCACAATGAAGTTAAAAGATGACTTCCCATTTCAAACAAACAAAATGACAATAAATGCTTGATCCTACTTTATGTAACGAAAAATGCTACTTCTTAACTCATAATATAGCTAATCCATATCGTTTTTTAAAATATAGGTTTACAAACACAAAGAATAAATAGTATCACTCATTTAGGGAAAGCCAAAAACCAATCTATGATGGTTACTTAAGCCAAAGCACTCGCATTCCTATTAATTAATCGAAAAACGATTAAAAAATGAGTAATATATAACTCTAAAGAATGACTCAATTAAACCACATTTAATCGTTGTTAAATTGACTCTAAGCGCTAATGAGCAACCTCGTTAAAGTAGATGTTTATCATTTTCCTTACGCGTATTATCCATTATGCATACATAACTCACATGCGAAGTTCAGAATTTCGTTCTAATCAACTAGTACTTCAGAATCGATTTTTGTTAAATCCCACCGCTCCACAATGTCTTGAACTATCATTTCCACAAAAACCATAGCTTGATAACTCCTCAATCAAATCCTATAGTTCAAAATCAACACCACTTTGAACTTGTGCCTTTAATCAAATTACTTCAATTAAACGAATAATCGGCTTGAATACTCACTAGGCATTGTGATTTGCAGATCGAGATGTCTAGATCGATTATGTGTAGAATTTTTCCCTTTTCCTTCGTCTTCTCTCTCCCACGAGCTTCTTGTTTTCTCTTTGTTCTTGTTCTTTCCGCCACCGTATGTTTTAACGTGACTAATCTAGAGAAAGAAAAATGAAAGTTGGCTTAAGCTTTGGGCTTTATAAAGGGGAATGGGCTGGGCTGGGCCCATTGTTACACATTCCATGACAGATTCTAGGTTTGTTCTCTTTATTTATTCTTTTCTGTTCTCGTTACAAAAAGTGAGGGTTATGTGATGACTTTAGTTGTTAGGAAAGTCTTGATAAATCTCTTTGTCTCCTTTTTACTTCAGATGTGATTATGCTTCTCCTATGTAGCCATTAGTACTTTCTATTGGTTTATTTTTAACTGTCTTTAACTCATTTTTAGAAATGATTGATATCGGATAAAGTAAAGATTCAATTGATGCACTTAATCCGTCAACTAAATGAGACAATCCTTATGAAGGGTATGGTTTAATCATACTGATTTTCTCATTCTGTGACACTCTGGAGGGTCAAATATCACATTGATTTTGCCGTTTGTCTTCCTACTTTTTGTGAACAAATTCTTGTAACAGTCATAGAAAACATGTAAAGATTAGTTTCTCCTTGTTAGAAGGTGATCCATTTTTGGAAAATCCTAGAACAAACTAGTCTACGCATGCTTGGGAAAGAAGTATACTTAATGAAGGAGGAAGAGTTGTAGCAACTCTTCACCCACCTCGATTTCTAGGAAGGAAACCTACCGGTAAGATACCTGGGGGTTCTTATCATTACTGCTAGGCTTAGTAAGGCGGACTATTGTTTTCTTATTAACCGCATTACTGCGAGAGTACAATCTTGGACTCACCGCTTTCTCTCCTTTGCTAGCTGGCTTCAGCTTATTAGGTTAGTTCTTCATGCTATCCAATGATAGTTTTTATGATACCTATAGCCGTGTTGGAACATATTGAGAAAGTATTTAAACAATTTCTATAGAAATGCCCAGAACTAGGGAAATGGGGTGCCAAGGTTGCTTGGAGTGAAGTGTGCCTACCAAAAGAGGAAGGAGGCCTTGGCATCTAGAGACTCAAGGATTGCAATAAGGCTACTATGCTAAAGCATATCTAGCTCCTATTTTTAGACAAGGAGGCCTTGTGGTGCAAATGGATCCATTCCACGTTCTTAAAATCAAGGAATTTTTGGGTTGCTAAGAAACCCACCTACTGTTCTTGGGCTTGGAAAAAAATCTTATCTCTCAGAAGTGAGGTCCGAAATGCCTTCTATTGGAGGATGGAGACGGCCTCTCTACCTCCTTATGGTTTGACAACTAGCACCCTAGGGGCCCATTGAATTTAATTTTTTCGGACTCGTTCATATACAATTTAGGGCTTTCTAGGCAGGCAATAGTGATTGATCTCTTCTTTGATGCTGGGCAACCTCTCAAATTGGTACTTAAGTCTTGGGATCATCTCTTCTCAAGTCTCTCTCAGAATTCAGATTGTTTTGGCTGGAGGGAGAATTTGTCAGGATGCTTCACTGTTGCAACGGCTTGGGAGACCTTCAGGAGGAAGAGGACTCAAGTCTTTTGGCATACGTTCGTCTGGAACAACGAAATTACACTACGGTATCAAGTAAACCTTTGGTTTATAGCTAAACACAGGCTACCCACCCATTCACTTTTATCGTCTCATGGTAGAATAGATAGTGGTGCTTGTGCTTTTTACAACGATGTACCGGACTCTATTGACCATTTGTTTTTTGGGTGTCGTGTCACCGTCGGGGTTGCCTTCTTTTGGGCGACCAAATGCAATCTGCCTTGGCGTAACAGGGCATGGGAGGATAATCTCCGTTGGGCCATCACTATGCTTATGGGAAAGGAGTTTATAAGTGCATAGCCCGCTTCTCCTTCGGAGCACTGTGTCATATTATTTGGAACAACTGGAACAGTATTCTCTTCCGAGAACAAGCTCTTTCTGTCCCGGCTATGAAGAATCATCTCTTTAAAGTGGTCAGAGATAAGGTGATCATTGTTAGGAATGTTGAAGATAACATCAGGAATAGAAGGTTGCAACGGGGCTGGGGCATTGACCCGGTCATCTTTTCTAGGGAGCGTTAATTTCCTCCCTTTCAGCTGGTGTGGCTTGATTAAGGCAGTTGATGCAGCGATTCTTACTGAATCCTGAGGATGGTTCCTTCCCTACCTGAGGGCATTTTGTATCTGTTTGCCGGTTGTTTATACTATGCTTTTTCTTTCTTATTTAGTAGTAGGTTGCCACGTTTGTGACTTTTTCCGGCATCACTCCACTCATTATGATCCATTGTTTTGAGTGTGGGTTTTGATGTCGTGTTCTTTTTATTCACTTGATCTTTTTCAATATATTAATTACCTTTTACCAAAAAAAAAGAAGAAGAGTTGGCAGCAACAATTTGTCCAAATCGGGCAACAAAGAAAGGCAACAAGCAGGACCAAAGGGAAGTCGGTTAAAAATTTGCTGAAGAAATCTTGAGGAACGTCCAGCTGTTATAAAATTGAAGTATGGAACCGTAATTCATTTCAATTCTCTTTTCATGTGTTTCCAAAGAATATTTCAACCTTGATGGATGGGTCTTTGGAGAAAGCACTTGTACACAAAATTGAAGAACAACGATTCATGCCGAGTTGCATCTACAGTTCACACTAATCACCAGCTTTTTTTGAGGTTCGACAATTGTAAGAGTTACATTGTTAACCGAACATGGCTTCTGGTCCTGTTGAGCATTAACATCAGCGTGAGTGCTTGTGAATGCTGGTGGCTTCGGACTAGGAAGGTCGAGAATTTCGCTATTAAGCATCGATATGACAGTCGACATGGATGGCCAATCTCTCATATGTTCTTGCACACACAACAATCCCACATGAATGCACCTCAAAATGGCAATCTCATCTCTTGGAACATATATCACTGGGTCGACGAAAGCTGCCATCTTCTCCTCAGCCCACAATTTCCAAGTCTATAAACATTAGCAAAGTCATAAACGCAGCATGTGACAAGTGAGAACTTTCAGTGACAAAGCAAATGGCAAAATAAGACTCGCGAGTCCCAGAAGAGTTAAGGTCTGATCGTTGGGATGGAAACTAGTGCCGCGTCTGCTGCTTAAAATCTCTAGTAAGAGGACTCCGAAACTATATACATTGGATTTCTCTGAGAATCTACCGTGGATGGCATATTCAGGTGATATATCCGCTGCATATGTTTGCAATAGAATCAAGTTTAAGTTCTTCATGGACCAACGTGAATTAATTTGGAAAAAAGGAATACTTACAACGTTCCAGCTACTATTCTTGTTTTGGCTTGGTCTTGATTTCCCCCAACTATCCTCACCAATCCAAAGTCCGATATCTTCGGATTAAGCTCTTCATCCAATAAGATGTTGCTGGCCTTTAAATCCCTATGTGTGATTCTCAGTCTGGAGTCTCTGTGAAGGTAAAGTATGCCTCGAGCGTTTCAGTGATTATACTCTGTCGCTACCTCCAATTGAGGTCACGACAAATGAGGGAATCTACAGCAACAGTATCCAAAGGCAAAAGAAGAAGCACGGTGAATGAACAGCTAATCAACGGCATGAACTCTAGCAGTATGGTTTTGTTTTGTTAAATGCCTACTTACTACAGTAAAACAATACGGCACGAGTATGTTCTTACTAAACAGAATTGCATCCAAACTTTTATTTGGCAGATACTCATATATTAGTATCTTCTTGTCTCCTTCAATACAGCATCCGAGTAAGCTGACGAGCTTTCGGTGCTGGAGCTTCAAGATCACAACTTCGTTCATGAATTCTTGCGGGCCTTGTCTGGAGGCTCTCAATAATCTCTTGACAGCAATCTCCTGTCCATTTGGCATTTTGCCCTGTGTCACAAAGCTGATTAGAGAACCCGCAGCAAGTAGCAAGAGAGAAAGAAGAAGGAGAGAAGGAATAGAGAGGAGGAGAAGAAGGAGAACGTAAAAGAAACAAATAAGGGGCTGTAGGTTTCTGTGTGGCAAAAGCCCTATACCCATTATGTTTATATCAAATATAAATTATATATGACCATAATACCCTTATATAAATAAAAAAGGAATAAAACTTAGCATATAAAAAATAACTCAATTAAAGTAACGTAACACCCTAAAAGCAACCACAACACTAGTCAATCTCTTCATAAGCTGATTTGGTACCTTATACACTGGACCAAAACCCCATTGCCCGAACAGATTGGATGAGTTGAAATTGTCTATAGCCGTTACCAACGTACTAAAAATAGAGTGGTAGGTTCTGAAGTCTTACTTTTTAATCTCGTCAACCGGCATATTTCCACCAGAATGCACTTGATATGCCTTCTCTCCTTCGAATATTAATAGCTTCTCACTTTCTGCTAGATACAAGAGTTATGGTAAGTAACAGCCTCTTGGCCGGATTTTGGTGCATTCCAACACAACTGAGCAAATACTGTTCATCATGCGTTTTCCTTTCCTCTTAGCCATCCATCTGCATAAAAAGAAAGTGAAGACAGAAGCAGCCAACTGCTCCCGTGATCACCATTGCAAATATGATTACTTTCGCTTCCCTGTTCTTATGTGCAAATTAAGAACGGAAATGTTTACAAAATCTAACTGTTGAAACTCGACTCGTGAAGGACAATAAATAACTTAATGAATGAGCAAAGGGCGGCATACTCAGTTTTGAATCTGCCACTCGAATGTAAAGATTGATCCCCCCTTCGGGTAACTTCTGTGTGTCAATCAAATTTCCTGTCCATATCATGCAGCCGGTCCCATCGAAGTATGCATAAGCCATGTAGGAACAATTAACCAAGCAGCGATGTCCACAATCATCCCACTTGACCACTCTGCAAAGTCTGGGGCTTTCATGTTCTCTAATCTGAAAACCATCTGCTTTGCCAATTTTGCGACTATTGTTTGTCCTCCCGCATTGTATTTATGTTCTCCTAACACGTCCACTTGTCCAATTTCCGGCATTCCATTTCTCCACGTTCTTCGGCTCAAATCCTCTCAAACAGCTGCACATTGGTGAACTCAGCAGATTGCAATTCCTGAAGGAACCACAAGTTCCATAAACATCACATTCACTGTTTATGGCCTACCATGAAATTTCCCAATTTTGCTTCACATCATCCCAGTATTTCTGTACCAGGTTTCTTTCAGGATTCAGTGCAAAATTGGAAAGAATGACTGGTTAACAACAGTGTAAGTTAGATGTATAGGGCTTTCCTTGTCATCCAAAAGAGTGAAATCTTTAAGATATAGCGAACTCATCTGCGGGACTCCAATGAAAACTAGACCATTCCACGGCCCGCTTCTCCAATACGGACTACCCTTTTTCCAGAATAAAACTTCAGGAATATTCTGAGTGTATAAACCTGCAGAGAAATTCCCAACAGATGGATCGGAAGAGCTTTTCCAAGATCGAAGTGCTTCCTTTCCTTCGCCATTGGTGATTTTCATGCTCGGCAAGGAATCCATGGGATCCCCAAAACTCTCCCAAAAGTCACCGTACTGTTATTGCTCGGATCGATCTGTTGCAACACCAAGTTCCCCAAATCAAAAAGCTTCGCGCGAGTAGTGCTATTGGCCATCGCGATGCCCGACACATTCAACAGCCAGAGAACCTCATTCCGTCCATCGGGGACCACGATGTTGCCGTCCTCAGATATCTTCACAGTCCCTGAGGAATTATTGAGAGGCCTGTCTCGGTTGGCCACCCAAATTACCGAAACAACAGAGACTTGGTCGTACCATATGCCCCCATTTCGATTGGCAGAACCCAGTGGGCTGAAGAATCCCTGCTTAAACAGGCCACCTTCTGAAGTTACAGCATCTGGGTCTCTGATGAACTGCGTCGGGGCGATGGTGTCTGTGCAAGTGAAAACTTCAGATGACATGAAACGAGAAACAGCGCAAGGACCAACAAGTTTGTAATGCCAAGCTAAACCATTGATGCATCAGTTCGAGTTCTTTAGCTTGAGATGAGCAAGGTCCTGATTTTGGGAAATCAGAGACTTGAGCTCCCTATAATTAATGTAGAAAGGCGGTAAAGGCTTCTTCACGCGAGGGTTCGGAGCCGCGAGCCGCCCATTTTGACCATTACCTCTCTTTTGTCGGCCAAGAGAAGAAATGCTTCTTCATGTCCCTTTCTGTTATCATGCAGCTTCAAGGGCATAGAGGCAAGCGGGTGCTGCCGGAAAACCCACAAATTCCGTAAGCTCTTAAAACTACCACCTCTGAATTACGTAGATTCTCTCTTGCAATTTGCATATTTTAATTATAAAAAGTCGTGTTTCTCCTCCGATTAGAAGATTATGATCAGCGGGTATAATGTATAAATATAGATATAATTCAAATTTTCCGTTTAGTGTACATGTGACAGTTATCCACAGTTGTAAGTTATTAATCACAGGCTTGACGTCCATGACGTCCATCCATGTGCAGATATACATAGATTCTCTGTTGCTGCCTTCCGCCTCAAAAACCACTTTTTCGACATGTTTTTGGCCACTTTCATCACTTCTTGCCATGTCAATCTTTAATCATGCATTTTAATTTACTAACGGCTTTACTAAGGTGTCTGGAAAATAAATAATTACTTATTTTCTTTCATCTAATTTATTTTTGTATTTTTGAATATATCTTTTTATTTTTAAAAGAAATTCGAATCTTTTTAGACATACAAACTAATCATTTCCCTGTTCCTCATTTTTTTTTTTTAAATTGTTCGACAATCAAAATGTTGTCCAAAAGGGACTGCATTCGGTACGCCAGAACTGAGTTGTCTTATATTGACAGTAGGACAGCTCTGACTATGGAAGCTCGAAGAAGCAAGCCATCAACATCCTCGCATTGTCACAACCATAAGTTGACTAAATAATGGTAAAAACATTCGAAACATGTCTGATTCATCTTCAGATGGGAATGATTGGATTCTTCTACATTTTCATGTTGGGACGAGATAGTCAACCAGGCATTATTCACTTAATGAAACTAGTTAGATTCCTACCAGTAAATAAGAGTATCAGCTAGGCTGGAGTGCATAGGGATTCTCGTCCCGCTCCAACGAACCGAACATGTCCTCAACATATCCGGACAATAAGGTCTAGTTGCATAATCAATTATTTTTTTTTACCACTTCCTGACTTAATTGAGGATAGTCAGCTTAACCAGAATGGGAGCTGCCATTTGTTCATATCATTATGTCGTTGGTAATTCATGTCATTTCTCAGTCTTGTTTACTATCATGAATATTTCATTTTCAACTAAAAAATAAATAAACGGGCCAGTGCTTTCCGAGTCTTGTCAGCTCCGTTTTGATCGAGTTCATGTCATCATGTCATAGGTTGCTCTCACAAATTCTCTTTGTTCTCATTTCATGTTCAGGTAGCGTTCTCCTGTCAGTTCACCCTATTACAGAAATGCATTCTAAAGCAAAAGGCAAAGGGTTCTTGTGCTTTGATTTCCAGTACAAATCAACGACTATGCTCGGTATTTTATGTAGCCAATGTTAAGCAAGAATGATTTGTACTTAATTCTCATCCAACGACTACTTCTTCATACTCTGAATAATTAAGTACTAGATGACAAGAGGTTTGGGGAAAGCGAAATTATTTGCTTTTGTTTCAATGTTCTGTTGTGCCTTGAGGTCTTGCATTGGAGGGGATGTCATCATAGCAATGGAACTCATCCAAGAGCCCGGAAGTATAAGGTCGAGTGGTGGTCTCTACAAACTGGGATGCTTTAGCCCGAATGGTTCTGTGAATTGGTATGTTGTAATTTGGCACAATGGGATCTCTGCATATAGTGCCCTCTGGGTTGCAAACCGTGATAAGCCAATTTTAGGTTCTACTGGGGTCATGATGATATCTGATGACAGTAATCTGGTGCTAATGAATGGGAAGAAGGAAGTTATTTGGTCATCAAACGTTTCGACCCTTAACAAACTCAAGTGTCAAAATATTAGACTCAGGAAACATTGTCTTGCTCAAAGTTTGAGTTCTGTTGCAAATGATTCAGACGTACTCTGGCAAAGTTTTGACCACATGTCCGACTTATTTTTGGCAAAAACGAAGCTCAGCAGTAATGTAGGAACGAATGAGTGAGGAATCTGAACATGTTTGATGAAACGCAGTGGTTACATGAATCAGATGTCTTCAGCTTCGGTGTGTTATTTTTAGAGATCATAAGTAGCACCAGTGGACCCAAAAACATCTGTCGTATGCTTTGAAACAGTGGTAATACCATATATAGAAGTGGGCCTTCTTTGCACACGAGAACTTGCAAAAGATAGGCCTGCCATTTCAACAGTTACCTATGCCCCACGGCGAAATTGTGGATCTTCCTAGTCGTAACTGACCTGCATTCAGTGAATGGCAAACAAACCGAGATACAGATGCCTTGGAACCAAAGCTCGGATGGAGGTTCTATCAACCATGTTACTCTCGCCGCTATTGTATGCTGACCGAAAGTTGACATTCTTGAAAAGAAAAGCTCAAGGTTGAAAGTTTTCTCACATTATCGTAATCCGTTCTTGTTTTTAATTCACAAGTGCCGTCTTCACTGTTCATGGGTTCTTTCTTATACTTTTCAAATGGTCTCGCCGGCGAATGTATCGAGCACAAAACCGGGAAAACAGCACAGGCCAACTTCTCTTTAGACATGCACAAGTCACTTGCCCATTGCAACCATCCCCAAGTTTTGAGAAAAAAAGAAAGGAAAAGTAGGGTCAAGGAAGAGAGGTGTAAGCATATTCTTCTTCTCCCTCTTCTACGACGCTTAAGGGCCACGAAGAAACGAGGGTAAATGAAACGTTGCAACGTTGGGTGACAGCGACAGGTGAGAAATGAGAACGAAAGATGGGAAATTGAAGGGGAAAAGGACAAACTGGGTCCAATATTATGATTTAACACAACTCGATCCGCTCGTCTGTCTCCTGTCTCACCACGTCAAGATGACAGCGACGGCTCGAACCCCGAAAGCGTCGGACCTCCATCGTCGTCGCTCGTGCGAATGACCGAGAGGGCTGGGGGCCTTGACGACGCGATGTCGGGGTGAAGACCGCTTGACCCGCCACTCGGTTTTTCTCTCCCTCGATCCCCGCCGCTCCATTCGAGTCAACCGAAGCGAAGACGTGACGTCTGGTCCTCCATCTGCGCCGCCTCTCGCGCGGGGCTTGACAGGTTTCAGCGGCAGCTCGGAATCGGCGTGGGAATTGGGGTTGACTTTCCGTAATTGGAAATCTCCGCAGCCCCCCTGAGACGACGGAGTTGGTGGAGATCTTTGCTGCGGTTCTTGAAGAAGAAAAAGTAACTTGGGCTAATGCAAGTCAAGCCATCAGATGGAAAAAATGGGTACTTTGAAATTGCTACCTGGGTTGCGACCAACCCAAAAAAGAAAAATTGCTACCTGGATTGCGCCCAACCCGAAGAAGAAGAATACCGGGGTTATGAAAGAGCCCAATGAAACTTTTCTTAAATTTTTTCGATAGAATCCAATACACTTAAAATGATTTCTTTTGCCATTTTGGTTAATTTAAATCGACGATGCTTATTTCTAATAAAGGACCTAGAGCCTGAGGTGACCAATCTATTCTTAAATAAGTGTCTAAACTCACCAGAAGGTTTCTTTCGGCAGCATGAGCAGAGAGGAAATTTTGTTTAAAATTTATGATTGGGTAAAAATGGGTAAACTTATAAAAACTAAAAATCCCAAGTTGAATTATGACTGAAGGGTTCTTTTGTAGATCCCTTGATACATACATGGAACCTTGATTATAATTAGAAAATGAAAAGCTCCATCTTTTGCTAAACCTTTGCCCTTCCAGGATTTAACAGTATTTATTGAAAAAGATCTAGCTTAAATCATATGCTTATAAGTTGAGAAGTAACTACACACGGACCAACACTGTCGTAGCTATTAATTATGTGGATCTTATTATGAGTCCGCATATTCGGATAATGACAATACAGATCCACTTAAAATGGGATTATGTAATGTTTTTCTTATAAGTGGAGGACAATCCCAGTATCATGCTTAGTACAGTGCAATTGCCAAGTGAGTCACCTTGGCACGGTCCGTGTTGTGTTCCTAGGCCAGCATGGCCCACTATTCAGGCTACAGGGATTTGGATCCGAGCTCGGGGACCCCAGCCAAGGATGCCAGGACTTGAGTTGGGGAATTGGGTCACCAAGTCTTAGGTCTAGGCTATTGAGGACCTCATTTATGCTCGCAAGGACCCAAACCGAGTAGGGCACCGTGATAGTTAACCTTGTGTTACACTGCAAAACCAACAATAATGGGGGATGACATGGCTGTCCTTCCATCTAAAGAATGCAGTCTCAAACAAAAATCAATAACCTTTTCTTACGAAAATATATCTCCATACATATGTATATGATAAACCAGCATGTTGGTTGCAATATCATAATTTCTATGATCATAGAAAAGAACATGTACATCTCTAACTAATAACTAAACCTAACAAGCTCTTCTCAGTCACATACAATTTAGAAATATACAACTAAGCTCATAGCCAAAAATCCCTCTATCAAAATGCTTTGGTGATAATGCGATCACTCTCATTTTATTTGTGACTAAACAAAGAACCTGAAAGGCTTTTAAGATGAATGGTATGAGAGTAGTACATCTCTTCTAATCCATTTTCCAAACCCAAGATACAATATACATGTCAAATCAAAATGAGTTTTTCTTATTTAAATTTCAATAGAGCTTAATATAAAGCTTAGCGTCTTAAGTGGAGGGCTATGGTGGTGGGGTCCTGTGCTAGTCTTCCTCGAGGTATAGGGGCCCAGCTCTTCAGTGCTGTCCGGGCACGAGGGGCCCGTGGTGGAGTCCTTGGTTACTAAAAGAAAAAATATATATAAAGCAGAAACACTCATCCACCACTATAATTCAAACATCAATAGTCAAGTTCATTGATCGATCTCATCAAATCATAGTTTATTCCATTGACGAATCTCAAATCAAACATTAATGACAAATTCCATGTTCATTGTTAAACTCAAGGCTTTAGTGGTGGTTCTCTTGAAACTTATGTTATCATGTAGTACTTAGACTTCGACTAACGTATATTAACAATACAAGGAACTAGAAGTGACCTCACAAGACTCACATCATAGTGTAGAACTTAGTCCTTAACCAAGTCCACATCTAGATTGATTTTGCAAAACAAAACATATAGTATTTCACAAATCAATTCTTTCCACAACCAATCCATATATGTATAATGAATTAGTTTTACAAATTAAAACATATAATCTTTCACAAATTGGTTAATTAGTCAAAATCCCCTTCCTTAAAGCAATTCTCAAATCTTTCAAAAGCTATCTCATAAATCAAATTCACAAAGTAGTACGCGTAACCTTTCAAGAAAGGTTTATCAAACTATCTCAAAATAACAAAAACGTAGTAAGCACTCAATTCAGCTTTATGCAACAAATATGATACACATACACGTATATGTATCAAATCACTATTACTTCAAGACATGAGTTTTACAAAACCAAATAACAGGTCGGCACTGCTCATATGGGAATGCCTAAAATGAAACAATATATATATATATATATATATATATGTGTGTGTGTGTGTGTGTGTGTGTGTGTGTGTGTGTGTGTGTGTGTGTGTGTGTGTGTGTGTGTGTGTGTGTGTGTGTGTGTGTCGAATCACTGTTACTTCAAGATATGGGTTTTGCAAAACCAAATAAAGGATTAGCACTACTCATAGGGAATGCCTAAAATCAAACAATGTAGCTATACGAGCAAAGAATTGACGCCAAAACCAAGTAAATTACTATTTTAACCAATGACTTGACTAAACTACACTATTTTGTAGCCAAGATGCTCACTATGGGTCGACAAAAGATCTTAAGAATGGCCAATTGCGAGAAAAAGCCACAATGTGAAGAACAACTACTTGCATGACAAACGGCTACTTGCTCCATGACTCTCTCTACCGAACTCCAATTCAAACATGCTTACCATCAAAAGAAAGCCCTTTCGAAGTACTAGAAGACCCATAATTTGGTAGACCCAAAATCTAGCTGCAACTGATGAAATTCTACACCAAAAGCTTCTGGTTGTAACTGTTTAGTATGCATGCCTCCCTTCAAAAATTCGTTTCGGGCAAATCGTAAGTTCAAATCAAGTTCTGTAAAATCCTACGGTTCCGAAGCACCCTAAACTATCAATCCCCGTAATTTCTCAGCTTAATGATGCCTAAATCAGGCCTCGCAATTCCGATATTGAGTTTGTGCCCTATTTTCAGAAACTAGTTCAATTAGACAAACAAAGGGCTTGACTCCTTACGGGCATTGCGAGTTAAAATAAATCCGGTTTGATAAGGTCCCATGGTATGAATGTGCGAGCTCCTTTCCTTTTCTTACTTCTTTCCTCTTTCTTTTCTTTCTTTTCTCCCTTTCCCATTATCTTGTCTATGCGTGCGCTTCCTTTTCCCATTAACAGCCGAAGTTCCACTATTTCCTTTCTTTAACTGGTCATCCTTTTCTATTTTTTTACCTTTATCTATTTATTTTTTTACCCTTCACCTTTAACTTTTTGACTAGTCAAACGATCCAACGCTCAAATACTACACCCCGTGGGCGACTCAAAGTCTTTTACACGCAACTTGGTTTTTATTCACCTCATAGCGTTCAAGCTCGGACACCTTTCAAAAGCATGTCATGTCGTCGCATTCCCACCTAATTTCCTCCGTCGGCTTTTGTGAAGCATTGAGAGAGTGGCCCTCCGTCGTTATTAGTGGGGACTACTTTGACCGATTCCTCGTCAGAGATCTTGGAGTCATTGGAGGTTTAACATCAGGTCTCGCCCTGTCATGCCCCTGCCTCACGGATTTGGCTGATGGTTTGACGTGGGATTGACGTTCGTAACGTGAACCTAGAAGGCTCTGAGATGGCTGTAATCAACATTATTTGCTCCGGTGTTGCCTATCATGGCTGGAGGTGGCGGAGTGATGGGTGGCCGAAGGTGATATGTGTTTGGCATCGGGGTGCTTTTGTTTTTTATTTTATTTTATTTGGAAAGTAGATATTTTTTTATGTTTATACAAAAAAGGAGTAGACTTGTGCTATTGAGTTTGGCTCATTAGATAATAGATGCAAAATGAAAATTTTAGAAGGAAGTGTTGGTTCAATGGTAATTACCGGAGGCAAAAATTCTAGTTTTAGACTCGTAACCACAAAATAGTTTCCGAATTCAAGAAGTTCATCGAGATACCCTCACGTTTTGACAAGCATAGCTGCCTCAACTCAACTACACCACACTATGTTTATTTCTCATCATATAAAATTCTGATGTAGAAACTCTTTCTCATGTTTAATGCATCAGTATTCTCAAGTGGCACACTACACCAACATTTCTTAGAGTCACAAATCAAAGTGACTTCTTTGAAAAATCTCGTGACGAGGAAAGAAGCAAGGTGTTAATAAGAACCAAAATAGTGAAAACCATTAAAATATTTAAATAACCCACGTATATATCAAACATCTTAAGTTTTTAGAAAGGTCCTGCAAATTTGACATGGTATTAGATCGGAAACTCTTTCATTTAAATCTTTCAACACATCCATTTGCCCCCAATTGGATATTTCCATGCTTTAGGCTTAGGCCAAAATCTAGTCTACGCATGAGGAGGATTGTTTGAATATTTGGATAATAAATCATGCCTCCATCTAATAACTTAAAACTTTTAAAATAGTTAATAGTGGTTTTGCAAAATCTCACGTGTCTAAGTGGATATGATAGACCCAACAGGCAACTCTCCTATACTGCATTGTGAAGTCCACTACCTAGAAGACTTATGCACAAACCAGTTTGACCTCTAGCGTGTGAAATCATGGCATTGACAGAAACAGCCGATGTGGGAAATTTTCTGGTTAGAGTGATGAGACCCTTATCAGATTTTCCTCTATAAATCTCTTCATGGAACTTCTGAAGCCCATCAGCCAGGAGACCCGGAAATGATCTACCACAAGGTTTTCCTCCATAATTTTAAATTCCACCCCCTCGTCCTAACCTTCAGTAGCAAAGCCAGTTTCCTGGTTGTTGTCGAGAAGAAGATCCAAGTAGTCATGACACTTCTGAGAAGATCAAGATTGTATTTTCTCTTCTTAATGTGTCATTATGTGGTGAAACTGTGCATTGGGGGAGATGCCATTACAGCATCCAGGTACATCCAAGACCCCGGAAATATAAGATCGAGTGGAGGTCTCTACAAATTGGGATTCTTTAGCCCTAATGGTTCTGCAAATCGATATGTTGGAATTTGGCTTAACAAGATTCCGGCATGTAATGTCATCTGGGTGGCGAACAGGGAGACACCGATTTTAGACTCTTCAGGTGTTGTGATAATATTTGATGACGGAAATCTTGTGATCATGAATGGAAAGAAGGAATTAGTTTGGTCGTCGAATGTTTCTACATCTGCTGCCAATACAACAGCCCACTTATTAGATTCTGGAAATTTGGTCCTGCTCAATCAAGGTTCAGGCTCCAGTGTGAATGATTCGGACGTACTCTGGCAAAGTTTCGACCACATGTCCGACTCATTTTTGTCAAAAATGAAGCTAAGCACCAACATAAGGACAAATGAGAAGAAGTTCCTTTCATCTTGGAAAAGCCCTTCTGATCCATCAGTTGGAAGCTTCATGGTTACGCTGGAACCGCTGAACATTCCTGAAGTTGTCGTTTGGAATGGCAGCATCCGGTATTGGCGGAGCGGTCCATGGAACGGTAAAGGTTTCATTGGAATGCCCGAGATGCAGTTCGTCCATCCTGGTGTACTTAACATAGTACATGATAATGATGGAACTATCTATTTTACTTCCAATTCTGCCGAGCTGTCATATATTACATACCCTGTAGTGAAGCCCAATGGGAAAATAACGGTGCAACAGTGGCATGAAAAAGAATATAACTGGGCCATTTATGGGTTGTCTTGGGAGAGTGAATGTGATGTTTATGGCAAGTGTGGGCCATTCGGAATCTGCGATGCCAACACATCACCTATTTGCAATTGCTTGAGAGGCTTTGAGCCCAAAGACATTCAAGAGTGGAGGAGAGGGAATTGGTCCAGGGGATGCGTCCGGAGGTCATCGCTGCAATGTGAAAAAATAAACAATGGTAGCACTAAAGTGGGAAAAAAGGATGGATTTATGAAAATAAAGAATGCAAAAGTGCCTCATTATGCAATTAAGAATTCCACGTTGGAAGACCAATGTCTGAAGTTGTGCTCAAGTAATTGTTCCTGTTTAGCATATGCATATGAAGCTGGCATCGGTTGCATGTACTGGAGAGGAGACCTAATTGACATACAGAAGTTCCCCAGGGCCGGAACTGACCTTTACATCCGACTTGCCCACACAGAATTTGGTAAGTTCATTCGTCAATCTAAGTTCTGTACAATTTGGTATCATAGTGAAATTGATTCCTAGATATTCAAGCATTATCGAGTATAGTCTTATTGACTAGATATTTAAGCATTATCGAGTATACTCTTATTGACTCAACAATCTTAAAAATCTTTAAAAAGAAAAAAAAGAATGATATGGAATTTTAGTGCCTTTTTGCTTTTATCTGCCTAGTCTAATTTTAGCTATTTTTCTTTCTGTGCCGTTAACTATTTGCTGTTGAAGGGGGCTCATAAAATGCTTTTTGTCCTAGCTGCTTATATGGAGGCACTAGAGTCCGAGACATCAGTTTATGCCTTTATCCTGTTCTGCAGGTGAAAAGAGAGATCAGACAGTGATTATAGAAACTGCTATGATTGTTGGAACAGTCATTTTCGTTATTGCAATATGCTTTTGCTGGAGAAGGTGGAAGAAAAGACAAGGTAATTATTTATATGGTCATTCGGTCTTGCTATCCACGCAAATTAATTATGTGGTCATTGCACGGACTGAATTACTTAATATGTTTATAAAATCTGCAGCAAGAAAAAGCATGGAAATGCAATTTTCAGATAGGGAAGCATCATTGGTGCTTTCTGATAGAAACATGCTTGGAGAGCATTTGGGCAAAGTTAATGTCCAGGTGATGGTGCTTTATAAATTGGAAGAAATGGCGGCAGCAACAAGCAACTTCAGTGACACCAATAAGCTAGCGCAGGGTGGTTTTGGACCAGTGTATAGGGTAATGATTTATCGTGTGGAGAACAGTAGTGTTATATTTCGGCCACTAATTAAGTCCTTTTGTGCAGGGGAGACTGTTAAATGGGAAAGAAATAGCAGTCAAAAGACTATCGAAATTCTCAGGACAAGGGTTCCAGGAGTTCATGAATGAAATGGAGGTCATGTCTAGGGTCCAACATCGAAATCTTGTTAGAGTCCTTGGATGTTGTGTTGAAGGAGATGAGAACATGATAGTCTATGAGTTCATGCCAAACAAAAGTCTAGACGCTTTTATTTTTGGTAAGATTTCACTTCTTTTAAGATTGTTGAAATCTAATCCCACTTTTTCTTTGCCAAGCAAGAAAATGATGTCTTATTCTTAATTTTAGCCGTGCATTGGACCGTACCTCCTGCACATAATTGTCATCTTCAGCTTAATTTGAACTTTCTCTGTGCATTTCACTCTAATCCAGTCTTGAAAATGATAGAAATATTCTGCATTTTTTTTTTTTTTTTATATTGTCTATCCAGATCCTCTCAAAAGGGAACAGCTGGAGTGGGAGAGACGGTTCAACATCATTGATGGAATTTGTCAAGGCCTACTGTATCTTCACCGGGATTCTAGAATAAGGATAATTCACAGAGATTTGAAAGCAAGTAATGTCCTATTGGATGAAGAGCTCAATCCCAAAATTTCAGACTTTGGAACGGCTAGGATATTTGGAAGCAACAAAGATCAAGGAGATACGCGAAGAATTGTGGGAACCTAGTTAGTACCTCTTTACATTTTGAAGTAACTAATGATTTTACTTTCTACTCAGCATGAGGAATCTGAACATGTTTGATGAAATGCAGTGGTTACATGGCTCCTGAATATGCAATGGATGGGCAATTTTCAGAAAAATCAGATGTCTTCGGCTTCGGGGTGTTACTGTTAGAGATCATATCTGGAAGAAAGAGCACTGGCATTATTGAGGAAAATCGATCTTTGAGCCTTCTAGGATTCGTAAGCGCTTACTGATTTAGAACTCTGACTTACTTCACCAAACTGACATAACTATAGCAAACCGACTCAATATTTTCGCAGGCGTGGAATTTGTGGAAGGAAGACAATGTTCTAGCATTAGTGGACCCAAAAATCTCTGTCAGATGCTATGAAACTGAGGTTATAAGGAGTATAAAAGTGGGTCTTCTTTGCACACAAGAACTTGCAAAAGATAGGCCCGCCATTTCAACTGTTATCTCGATGCTCCACAGTGAAATTGTGGATCTTCCTGATCCAAACCAACCTGCGTTCACTGCGAGGCAATCAATCGGAGATACAGATTCCTTGGAACCAAGCCTCGATGGATGTTCTATCAACCATGTTACTCTCACCACTATTGTGGGCCGATGAAGAGTGTCCTCGAAATGGACATTCTTGAAAACTTAAGCTCAAAGCAGAAAATTTATTACATAATTGTAATCTGTTTTGTTCACTTTTCATGGGTTCTTATAGTGGTGCTGGCAAATGTATTAAACACAGAAACCGAAAATTGAATAGGCCAACTTCTCTAAGTTGGTGACTGTTTGGTGCTTATTATCATGCCTTGAATCCTGAGCACACAAACGTCCCTCAATAGTTGATTAAATTGTGATGTCCCAAGATGTGTCGCCAGCCCATTCTTTTAATCTTTTGATTAAACACATATGGAAGCACTTAATATAAACATTTAGTCAACCAGCAAATAATAGGGATAGTAAACACATCAAATATTTCCAAAAGCACACTTTTATTTATTTACGGTTAACATTAGGAAGTGTAATATACAAGCCTTTACCACAATAACTTACTACCAACCATTTCAAAAACCATCAAGGTCAGGATTGACCTAAATTTCACTAATGCCAGATCAATCCCTTATCTTCAAAGGGATCCTGAACTGAGCATAATGGTTCTCCATACTATGGGCTTGAAAATAATAAACAATAACGAGGTGAGATATAATCCAGCGAATTAATAGCCTAAGCCTTAACTAGGAGGTGAGTTTGTCTCAGAGGCGACCTAAACGCTTATGATATACAAACTTACCTCGACTTGGCACACCTTTGCACATTAGTACATTGCATATGGCAATATCGATGCAACAAACTTAAACAATAATTAGAACACATTTCATAATAACTAGGCGGACTGTCATGCCCCGATCCTTGAGCGTGTGCACATCCCTCTGTGGTCAATACAAATTTGCGACGTCCCAGGATGCGTCGCCGACCCATTCATTTTATTGCACATGCGGAAGCAAATAAATATCCCCTGACATCAACAGCTTGGGATAAAAAAGTAGGAAACCGACTCACAAACAAACATGCTTTTATATACACACTGAGTCATATACAAAAGTTAACAACCACAAGTCTACAAAAGACTGGCTCTAAAAAAGAAATTGTCCTAAATGATCTACACTTCATATCCCCTCAGCTCGGCTCCGGGTCCTCCACCCTACGGTCTCGAAAAGAATTGAGCCCACGACGGAGTGAGATATAAATCTCAGCGAGTTTCACACTCTAAACCCCGATTAAGAGGGTAATACGCCCAGAGGCATCCTAATCACACAATCATACAACCACATAAACTTACCTCGTCTCAGATCCACCCTATAGCTCAACATAGTTTATATCATAGATAGCCACGAAAACATGAGCATCAATTCAAGCTCAACCAACTGGAATGCAATACTCAATCTCAAACGATTACAGGAGGTCCTGATTATAGGGCCAAATCATTATGACATGTCCTATACCGTGCCACACAATTTTATCCCATAATCCGGCGCATTCAACTCAATTAATCATGCCTTCCTAGTTTTTGATCTCGGCATATAGCACGGCCTACTCTTTGTTCGGCGGCTTCTGGCATAGCTAGGCATCGTCTCACCCCATTAAGCACAGCAACGTCTCTACTAGACGGCTTTCCTAAAGGAGCATAGGTCCAAAATCTACTGCGACCGGCATCTATTGTCTAAAGGCATCCCATATAGGGGTAACGTCTAGCTTAACAACCTGGGATGAGTTCTTTTAACCAACACATGACCACTCAATCTCAGCCTAGAACACCGTGCATTGCACTCAAATGCCTATTTTAAATGGTGAGCCTGGCCTATTTTCTTCGTATTAGAAATACACGGTAAAATAGTCATGTGTGGGTACACGGTCAATTTGGACTAGAAAAACTGATACCCTTCTTTTTTAAAATCCCACTGTTTGATATAGTCTTTAAAACTATTTTCAGTGTCACAACCTGACACTTGGGACTTTCTGAATAAATATTGAAATTCACAAATTTTGGAATAAATAACCAAAATTCCAATAAGCACTCAATTTGCACAAATTAACACTCAATTGCAGAAATTAATCACACTATTGTAATCAGCACGAAATTTCGGTCACCAGCTATTCTGATCTAATTTTCGAAAATTATTTAATAATTAAATAATTACCAAAATTAATTGAATAAAATCAATTTAAATGCCAAAAATGCTAACTTAGGTCGGAAATGCCTAATTAAATACTGAAATAGGCCCAGAAAATCCTAGACCAATCTAGATAAATAATACAACTGATCTAGTCTCTAATTATGCTACTCTAATCACCTAACATGCATAATTAACTAATTTAATCATTAATCTAATCTAACTAACCACATAATTCCTAATTAACTTAAACTAAACACCTCTTAAACATCATTAGCCTACTAAGTAGAGTTTAGTGCATAAACTCACCGGTTTAGCGCAAAAACCGGTTCACCGCAACGGCGGCCGATAAACTTCGAAGCGGCGACACCAATAGGGGCTTGGACTGGGTCGAAAATGGTCCAACACGTCTCAACCAAAGCTGAGATTCGAACTTGAGGTTGCTGGATCGAGGTTAGGCTAAAACGGGCTAGAACTTGCGGACTGCTGGCTCATGGAACGTCGCTGGAACGGAGTTGTTGGGCTGGAAATGTGCAAGCTGAGCCAAGCTGGGTTGCGGACGTGAAGATGGGCTTCGGTGGGTGAACGGTTTGTGTGCTGGTGGTGTGGGGAAATAAACGTGAAAGGAAAAAGAAATGAGAAGGAAGACCGAAGTAGCTAGATTCGGTTGAAGAGCAAGGGTTGGTAGAGAGAGAGAGAGAGGAAACATGGAGCTTGTGGTGGGGTGAATGGGCAGACGGTGGTGGCTTCTCTAGCGTGCGAAGGAGAAAAGTGAAAGAAAGAAAAAGCAGAAGTAGTTGGTTTCGGTGGGATGCAATCCGCTTGAAGAAGAAGGGGACGGTAGGTTATGGCGTGTGAGAGAACATTGGGGGAGAGAGAGAGAAGCAAAGTCAACAAAAATATCTTAATCAATTAAAGCTTGGTCCCCCCTCTCGTCTTCAAATACTTTCTAGCAAGATAAAGGCATTTGATGCCAAAAGTTACACCCCCCATGCCTAGCTCCGAATTTAACAAAATAAGCTTCAATTTCATCTCCAAATTCCCCAAATTGAGGTCCAATTTTGCTAAGGAAGAAGCCCATGCAATTTCTGCAATTTTCTTTCACCAAGTAGCTCGATTTAGAAGTCAACAATCCCTTTAATTTGACCCATCTGAATTTCCATTCTTTTCCGAATCGATTTTCCATGAAAATCTTCGGCTCACTAAAAATTCTTTAGAGGATGAGTTGACACTCCTAAAATAAATCGTGACATAACAGAACTTTCAATTTCTGAAATCGGGTTCAAATTCGCGGTTAATTTTAACTTGACGCGATTTTAGCGTGACCTAATCTACCGGGCAACTTTTGGGAATTTTTAGTGCAATTGACCCGTGGTCGATTATTTTCGAGCAACATTGTACATCTTTGACACATTGGTGACTCTCGATTATTGTGAAAATCTCGAGGTTTCAAATATGGACACATGGTACGAAAATGATAGAAAAATCGGTCTAGTGCCGTTCGACAAAAATTTTGCAATTAGGTGGAATCACCCACATACTAAGCACATATCTCTATCGAATCGACTTATCTCCGGTCTCTGATCAATTTTTTACTGTGCCGCAATGACTCTTGCAGATTAGCACGGTTGAGCAGTCGATTCTTGATCGAATTCCCAAGTCTATTCCATTAAAATCCTTTAATGGCTTCCCCAGATAGTCTAGTTATCTCATGAGTGATCATTAGAGAATAGCACTATAGGCGCGTCGATGAAAGACCCGATTCATTTAATTGAAAACAGAAGTGGAAAATCAAGATGTCACAACTATTCCACTCTTATAAAAATTTTATCCTCAAAATTTAAACCATTACAAATCTTAAACAAAAAAGTGGGGGTACAGTCGTTTCATCGAATCTTCACTTTCCCAGGTTGCTCCCTCTGTGTCATGGTGTTGTCAGACCACTTTAACCAACGGGATTGTCTTGGTACGCAAAACCTGTTCTTTCTGATCCACAATCTGAACTGGTCTTTCCACATACGACACTCTGTCGTCCACGTCTAACTCTTCAAAGTTCAGCACATGGGTCGCGTTAGGCTCATACTGCCTCAACATCAACATGTGAAAGACGTCATGCACTTGCGCCAACCTTGGCGGTAATGCAAGACGATATGCTAGGATCTCGATTCTCTTTAAAATCTCAAAGGGACCTACGTACCTCGGACTCAGTTTTCCTTTTTTGCCAAAGCGCGAAGTACCCCTCATCGGTGACACATTCAGAAAAATGTGATCACCGACTTGGAATTCCAGTGATCTCTGATGCTTATCAGCGTAGCTTTTGTGGTGACTCTGAGCGATCTTTAATCTGTCCTTGATGATGGCAATTGCATCCACTGATTGCTGAATTAACTCTGGGCCTGTGATCTTTCATTCTCCAACCTCATCCCAACATACTGGCGTTCTGCATGCTCTGCCATACAACGGTTCAAAAGGAGCCATCTAAATGCTCTGCTGGTAGTTGTTGTTGTAGGCAAAGTCAACAAGATGAAGTTGTTTCTCCCAGCTTCCCTTGAAATCCAACATGCAAGCTTGCAGCATGTCTTCGAGGGTTTGAATCGTCCTCTCAAACTAGCCATCCGTCTGAGGATGATATGCCGTACTATACTATAGCTTCGTTCCCAAGGCAGCCTGCAAACTTTTTCAAAAGGCGGCTGTAAACCTCGGGTCTCGGTCTGATGTAATTGTCACCAGCACTCCATGCAGACTAACAATTTGACGCACGTACAATTCTGCGTGCCTGTCCAAATCAAGGTCCTTTCGTACTGCGATGAAGTGAGTCGACTTCATCAACCTGTCGACTACTACCCAAATGGAATCATCACCTCTCTGACTCCTCAGTAAACTAGTCACAAAGTCCATTGTGATGTATTCCCATTTCCACTTGAGAATCTCGAGAGGTTGCAAAAGTCCTCCCGGCTTACAATGCTGGGCCTTTACTTGCCGACAAGTCAGACACTTGGCGACATGCTTGGCGATATCCGCCTTTATACCAGACCACCAATAGTGTTGACGCAGGTTCTGATACATCTTCGTACTGCCTGGATGAATGCTATAACTATTACGATGAGCTTTTGACAAGATCTCCTTTTTAAGCGCCGCATTGTCAGGTACACACAATCGTCCTCGGAACCTTAGTGTTCCGTTCTTAGAAATCTAAAAGTTAGCATTTCTTTTATCGGTATCCTCTTGCAGGATTTTCTGAACATCCAGATCTATCGGTTGAAGTGTCTTAATTCTAATTTGCACTTCTAGTTCAATTCTGAGGGTGGCCATAAGATTTGAAATGTGGCTTACCTCAAACTTGAAAACTGAATCTTGAGCCCTCTCGAGTAAGATCCATTCATTGACAATCATTTGTGCAACTGAAGACTTCCGACTCAGCGCATTTGCGACCTTGTTAGCCTTTCCAGGGTGATATAGAATAACACAATCATAGTCCTTCAGGAGTTCCATCCAGCGACACTGTCTCATATTCAACTCATTCTGAGAGAATATATACTTGAGACTTTGATGGTTTGTGAAGATCTGGAATCTTTCTCCGCACAAATAATGTCTCCAAATATTTAAAGTAAAAATGATTGCTACAAGTTCTAAGTCATGCGTCGGATAATTCAGCTCGTGAGGTCTCAATTGACGTGACGTGAATGCAACAACCCTACCATGCTGCATCAACACATAACCTAGTCCTTTGAACGACGCATCACTATAGATCTTGTATCCTCTAGGACCAGATGGTATGGTCAGCACATGTGTGGTAGTTAGCTTTTGCTTAAGCTCTTGGAAACTACACTAGCGCTTGTCTATCCATACGAACTTCTCTTCCTTCTTCAAGAGTCGAGTCAACGACGAGGCTAAAGCTGAAAACCCTTCCACAAACCTTTTGTAATACTCTACTAAACCTAGAAAACTTTTGATCTCTGTTACTGTAGTTGATCTTGGCCAGTTGATAACTGCTTCAATCTTGGTCAAGTCCATGGAGATTCTTTTGTTTGAAATCACGTGACCTAGGAAAGCAACACGAGTCAATCAAAACTCGCACTTGCTGAACTTAGCGTACAACTCCTGATTCCTTAGGGTCTGAAGTACCATCCTCAAATGCCCTTCATGCTCATCTGGACTTCTCGAGTACACCAGGATATTGTCGATGAACACAATCACAAATTGATCTAGGTACTCTTTGAACACTTAGTTCATCAGATCCATAAAAGCAGCTGGAGGGTTCGTTAAACCAAACAACATTATAGTGAACTCATAATGGCCGTATTGAGTATGAAACGTTGACTTAGGTATGTCCTCTTTTCCGATTCTTAGCTAATGATATCCTGTCCTTAAATCAATCTTTGAAAATATCAACGCTCCTTGTAATTGGTCAAACAAGTCGTTGATCCTCGGGATTGGATACTTGTTCTTGATCGTCACATGATTGAGTTGGCAATAGTCGATGCACAGGCGCGACGAACCATCTTTCTTCTTCACGAACAAGATTGGTGCTTCTCAAGGTGACGCACTAGGACGTATGAATCCCTTATCCAACAACTCCTGCATCCGCACCTCCATTTCTTTTAATTCTGACAACACCATCCGGTAAGGAGCCTTAGAGATTGGCTCTGTCCCGGGGGCTAACTCGATTACAAACTTGATCTCCCTCTCTGGCGGTAGGCCTGACAATTCCTTTGGAAACACATCTGAAAACTTTTGGACTACTGCAATGTCTTCGATCTTTAGCTCCTCAACTATCATATCCATGACAGTTGCCAGGTAACCTTGACAATCCCCGTCTAACAAACGGGTTGCCTTTAGTGACAAGATTAAGGTAATCGAGGGTCCTCCTCAACTCCTAATAAACTTGAAACTTTCACTCGATAACGGGTTAAACTAAATCGCTTTACGATAGCAGTCCATCTTAGCTCGTTGCTTGGTGAGCCAGTCCATGCCAATTATCACATCGAAATCATACATGGCTAGGACTATCAAATCTATCCTCCCCTCTCGCTCACCAATTGCTAACTTGCAACCAAGACAACCCATTGTAACTAACACTTTATCCTTTAATGGTGTAGATATGCTAACCATTGACTCCAACAACTCATGAATTAACCCTACTAGCTTAACAAATTGCTCGGCTATAAACGAATGAGTTGCACCAAGGTCAAATAAAGAATAAGCAGCGTGGTTGTTCAGCGAAACAACACTTGTAATCACATTAGGCGAGTCCTCTGCCTGTCCTCTAGTGATAGCATACGTCATTCCTTGAGTTAGAGGTTGGTTCAAACCACCTTACGCTGCATTCAGGGGCGCGTATCCTCAATTTTGACCCATCGGTGGTGGTGGTGGCAATTGCGGTCCCATCTGTCTCCTGGGACAATTCCTAGCCAAGTGACCTTGTTGGCCACACTCAAAACAAGCACCCGGCCTAAAATGGCACGGGGTTGACCCATGTTGTCTTTCGCAGAAACGACACGCACCAGTTTGTCCTTGCGATGACTTTCCTATTCCACCCTTCCTGTTGGGTGGAATATGGTACATTTCTCCCGTCATCGATTTCTTCCCACACCGATTTCCATCCCGATTCAAACTAAACCACGACCTAGATGCGGTGGCTTGTTCATTCTGATCTCTCTCTATCATTTGGACCCATTCATACAGGTTGTTGTAGTTCCTCAAGTTGAGTTGTATCAGCGGACTCCTCAGTTCCGGTCTGAGTCCATCTTTGAATCTCCTAGCTCGGTCTACCGGATCCTCAACCAGTTTAGGGGCGTATTGTGACAGTTCAGCGAACTTTGCTTTGCACTAATCAACTATCATTGTACCTTGGCGAAGGCGCTGGAATTTTGCCATCTTCAGTTCTCTGGCAGTCTTAGAAAAGTATTTGCTGTTGAAGACCTCGACGAAGGCATTCCACTTCGGAACCACACCTTTAGGGAATACAATTCCTCTAGTGGTCATCCACAAAGTGCTTGCAATTCCCTGCAGCTGATAGGCTGTAAGGACAGCCTTCTCTATCTTAGTGCACATCATTAGTGCAAAGGTCTTCTCTAAACCCTTAATCCATAGGGCTGCAGCTTTAGGATCTCTTACACCAGGGAACCTTGGCGGGTTCAACTTTAGCAAATTGCTCCACTAGCTTATGCATCGGCCTCATAGTGACCATGTTCCTAGGTGGAACCTCAGCAGGTATGACAGCAGGTGTGGCAGTGGCTGCGGCATTAGTGGCGGCAGCAACAGCAGCATTGGCTATGGCAGTAGTGGCAGTTGTAGCAACAACGGTAATGGTGGCGGCTTGATTCTAGGCCTGTTGCCCCATCAAATCCCTCATTGCCTTTAGCACCTACATGATCCAACAGTTCTCGGATCACCAGGTGCTGCAACACCAGCACCGACTGGAAGTGGTGCTACTCCACTTGTGCTGGTCTAAGCCGGCGCTCTACCCCCACCACCTCGGGTACCGACCCTTGGCGATGTCTTACCCCGAGTCACTAAAGTTATGGTCCTCTTTCTAGGAGTCCTCTGCTCTTGATCACTCATGCTATAGACTTTCTACAAAACCTATTCCCAATTCCATATAGAATTAAAAACTGAGTGATCTCCACAAACAATCTACTAAACGGCTATCAATCACATGCATCTGCATGAAATAAAGGTCATTCCTACTAACTATCCCATGACTCATCGCACCTTATCACTGCATACACAAACCTGCTTTAGTACCACTTAAACAGGGATGTCACGCCCTAATCCTCGAGCGTGTGCACATCCCTCTATGGTCGATAAAAATTTGTGACGTCCCAGGACGCGTCACCCGCCCATTCATTTTATTGCACATGTGGAAGCGAATAAATATCCCCTGACATCAACAGCTTGGGATAGAAAAGCAGGAAACCGACTCACAAACAAAACATGCTTTTATATACACACTGAGTCATATACAAAAGTCAACAACCACAAGCCCATAAAAGACTGGCTCTAAAAAAGAAACTGTCCTAATTGACCTACACTTCAGATCCCCTTAACTCGGCTCCGGGTCCTCCACCCTATGGTCTTGAAAAGAATTGAGCCCACGATGGGATGAGTTATAAATCTTAGCGATTTCACGCTCTAAACCCTGATTAGGAGGGTAATACGTCTAGAGGCATCCTAACCACACAATCATACAACCACATAAATTTACATCGTCTCAGATCCACCCTGCAGCTCAGCACAGTTTATATCATAGATAGCCACGAAAACATGAGTAGCAATTCCAGCTCAACCAACTGGAATGCAATACTCAATCTCAAATGATTACAAGAGGTCCTGATTATAGGGCCAAATTGTTATGACACGTCCTATACCGTGCCACACAATTTTATCCCATAATTCGGCGCATTTAATTCAATTAATCATGTGTTCCTAGTTTTTGGTCTTAGCATATAGCACGACTTACTCTCTATTCGGCGGTCTTCTGGCGTAGCCAAGCGTCGTCTCACCCTATTGAGTATGGCAACATCTTTACTAAACGGCTTTCCTGAATGAGCATAGGTTTAGAATCTACTGCGACTGGCATCCCCGTTGTCTAAGGGCATCCCATATAGGTGTAACGTCCAAATTAACGTCCAGCTTAACCACTTGCGAATCGACTATGCACTTGTGACATCCTGATTTTTCACTTATGTTTTCAATTGAATGAATTGGGCCTTTCATCAATGCGCCTATAGTGCTATTCTTTGAGCTGATCATTCATGAGATAACTGGACTATTTGGGGGAAGCCATAAAGGGATTTTAGCGCAATAGACTTGAGAATTTGACTAAAACTTGACTGCTCGATCGTGCTAATCTACAAAGGTCATTACAACATAGTCAAAAATCGATCAGAGACCGGAGATAGGTCGATTCGATAGAGATATGTACTCAGTGTGTGGGTGATTCCACCTGATTGCAAAATGTCTGTTGAATGGCACTAGATCGATTTTTCTGTCATTTTCGTACCATATGTCTGTATTTGAAACCTCGAGATTTTCACAACAACCGAGAGTCGCCAATGTGTCGAAGATGTACAATGTGGCTCGAAAGTAATCGAACACGGGTAAATTGCACTAAAAATTCCCAAAAGCTACTTGGTAGGTTAGGTCACGCTAAAATCGTGTCATATTGAAATTAATTGCGAATTTGAACCCGATTTTAGAAATTTAAAGTTCTGTCATGTCACAATTTATTTTAGGAATGTCGACTCATCCTCTGAAGAATTTTTGGCGATTCTGGGATTTTTACGGAAAATCAATTCGGACGATTCAGAAAATAACAGAATTTCGGATGGGCCAAATCGAAGGGATTTTTAGCTTCCAAACCGAGCTATTTGGTGAAGAGGACTTGCAGAAATTGTGTGGACTTCTTCTTTATCAAAATTGGACCTCAAATTGGAGAGATTGGAGATGAAATTGAAGTCCAAATTGAGTAAATTTGGAGCTTGGCATGAGGGGCTGCAACATTGGCATCAAAATTTATTATTTGAGGGCTTTATCTTGCTAGAAAGTATTTGAAGACTAGGGGGACCAAGCTTTAATGAATCTAGATATTTTTATTTGACTTTTGCTTTCTCTCTCTCCTCCTATCTCACACTCGTAACCCCTCATTCGGTCTCTCTTTCTCACACGTCTCTCTCTCACATCTGTTCTCTTCTTCCTTCACCCATCAATTCCACCGCCCCTGTCTGTTCTTGCTTTTCTTTTATTCCTTCGAAGACTACAGCTCCTTCCATTGAATTCGGCAGCCCACATTCTCTGCCATCTTCACCGAATTCTGTAGCTGCCAGCCATCCAAACCCCCCGAGTCAACATACCTTCCCTCGAAGTCCTATCGTTGACCCAGTAGCTTCCCCTCAATGCCACGCTGCAGCTCCATTGATTTCATCTCCACCTTCAATTGTCTTCGCGGAATCCCTGGCTATTGATCGCCAGCTGCTCCTTCATTCTTCTTTTTGTTTCGTGTGTTGTCCAGCCGATCAAAGCAGCTCCACTGATCTGCCGTTTGCTGCCACGTTTGAATCCACCCACCGAAACAATCTGCCTCTACTCCACGAATTCCCCAGCTCGACGTTAGCAGCTCACCACCTCCTCGGCCTCGCAATTTTAGCCCACTCGAAGCCAATGCCAGCCATCCCTCATAGTCCAACCCGTGAGCTTCAACCTGCGCATCTCAGCCCATCAATTGAGCTTAACAGCCGCGCAAGTTTCAGCCTGCTTCAGCTTTCGATCTAGCAGCAACCGTGGGGTTTGTAGCCATTTTCGGCCCGGTCCAAGCCCCCATTGGTGTTGCCGCTTCAGAGTTTATCAGCTGCCGTCACGGTGAACCAGTTTTCACGCTAAACCGGTGAGTTTATGCACTAAACTCTACTTAGGATGTTAATGATGTTTAAAGGGTGTTTAGTTTAAGTTAATTAGGGATTATGTGGTTAGTTAGATTAGATTAGTGATTTAATTAGTTAATTATGCATGTTATGTGATTAGAGTAGCATAATTAGAGACTAGATAAGTTGTAATATTTATCTAGATTGGTTCGGGAATTTTCCGGGTCTGTTTTGGTATTTAATTAGGTTTTTCCGGCTTAAGTTAGCATTTTTGGCATTTAAAGTATTTATTTAATTAATTTTAGAAATTATTTAAAATTAATTATTTAATTATTTAATATTTTCTTGAAATTAGATCAGGATAGCCGGTGACCAAAATTTCGTGTTGATTGCAATGGTGTGGTTAATTTATGCAATTGAGTGTTAATGTGTGCAAATTGAGTGCCGATTGGAATTTTGAGTATTTAATTCCAAAATTTGTGAATTTCGATATTTATTCAGAAAATCCTAAGTGTTGGATTTTGACTCCGAAAATAGTTTTATATACTATATAAAATAATGAGATTTTAAAAGGAAGAGTATCAATTTTTCTGGTGTGAATTGATCGTGTACCCACATACAACTATTTTACCATGTATTTTTAATACAAAGAAAATATACCAGGTTCACCATTTTAATTAAGGCATTTGAGTGCAATGCACGATGCCCTGGGCCGAGATTGAATGGTCATGTGTTGGTTAAGAGAACTCGTCTCGGGCTGTTAAGCTGGACGTTACCTCTATATGGGAAGCCCTTGGACAATGGAAGCCGGTTGCAGTAGATTCTGGACCTATGCTCCTTCGGGAAAGCCGTCTAGTAGAGATGTTGCCATGCTCAATGGGGTGAGACGACGCTTGGCTACGCCAGAAGACCGCCAAACAGAGAGTAGGCCGTACTATAAGCCGAGTGTCGCGACCAATTTTTTTCGGTGTACTACCTAGGGTTTGGCTAATGGATTGTTAAGCCTAAACTTAACTCGGGCTCTCCCAAGCCCATACCAATTTGCGACTTAGGTTTGAATTCTTAACATGCAAATAATTTTCAATTAGGAGTCGCCACTAATCTATTTTTGGTGGGTCGATTAGAAACCCAAGTAAAGCAACGGGAGGTTTACTTTACTCCTACGAACCAGAGACTATGGGTACGGGGACTTGGTTACACTAAATTTCTCTAATGCCCTTTCGGTGCTATTCTTAAAAAAATGTTTGGCAAACAGCTTGAATTGATTTTAAATCTAATTCCCTAACATGTGAGGTGATCATACGTACGCAATCCACCAATTTAACACCCAGATAAAACAATGAATAAATTGCTAAACTTACCTCAAAGCAACGAAAGCATCTGCAATGTTAAATTAAAATCCACATCAACAACCCTAGATATGGTTTCTAATTAACACGCAATTTCAATTTTTCTTTTCACTTAATTGATGAAAATCATGCAATATGCGATGCGACATTAACTAAATGACTTAATTCTAATGACATGCAATTTCTAATTAAATGGGTCTAGCAAAATATTAAATGGCATGCATCTCAATGAATCTAACCCTAATGACGTGCATATGATATTTTTTCTTTTTCCTAAAATAATGCATTAAATGACTAAACGGGTCGCCAAAATTTAGGTGTCAACAGCTGCCCCTCTTTGAAGGTGAGCTTGAAGAGGTTGCCTTCAAAGACAAATTGAAACATAAATTTTGACTATGCACATGCATTGAATGATTTTTTTTGTTGGAAAATAAATTCCATTTTTGAATGCAATTTATATGATGCATGGAAATGCTAATGCAAATGATAAATGAACTAACCTTGAATAACTTACCTTCAAGGAAGATAGAGTGGTTCGAGGTGGTTGGTGTTACATGTCCAAGACCCGTACCATTCTATGGTCGCCCGGAATAGTAACATGGCTTTGCAAAGAGACTGCTTTCCTAGGACTCGTACCATTCTACGGTCGTCCAGTATGGCAGTGTTTGATTGTGTTTAGGACCCGTACCATTCTACGGTCGCCTGAATAAGGAATAGGTGTTGTCGAGGACCCGTACCATTCTACGGTCGCCTTGACGAAAAATTGACTTTTCAAGACCCGTACCATTCTACGGTCGCCTGAATGGGGAAATTGCTTTTCCAGGACCCGTACCATTCTACGGTCACCTAAACGGAGGTTTTTGCTTGGCTAGGACCCGAACCATTCTTCGATCGCCTAGCGTTGCAATCTGGAGAAAAATATTTGGGGACAGCTCAGTCGAGTGTCGATGAAAAGGACTCTGGGCTACGAAAGCAACGCCAAGTCAATATAAATGGACATCAGGCTACGGAAGCACGCCGAGTCGATAAAGAGGGACTCTGGGCTACAAAAGCACGCCAGGTCAATATAAAGGACACCGGGCTACGGAAGCACGTCGAGTCAATAAAGAGGGACTCTAGGCTACAAAAGCACGCCAGGTCAATATAAAGGACACCGGGCTACGGAAGCACGCCGGGTCTATTAAAAGGGACATCGGGCTACGGAAGCACGCCGAGTTGATGAAAATGACTCTGGGCTACAAAAGCACGCCAGGTCGATATAACTGGACAGCTTGACCAAGTCAAGTGTCGATGCACTTGAGAGAGAATACCTGCACAATGACAAGTATTTAGAGTATGGGTAGAGATATACTTACCTGGTGATATCTCTGATTCTTGGGAATATGTCTTTTGGAATTTAGATATCCCGTGGAGGTCTTTCACCTCATGGTAGAGGTTTTTCATCTCCTAATATCATGAGACATTCTGAAAGGAACTTGAATTACCTGGCAGACATGATTTAGAGCAAAAACTGATATACATTCATAAAAAAGATAGACAATCTGAGCTACTCTAGAATGCACATTTCAAAGTTTAGTGGGGCTTTCATCCATTCAATCAAGGTTTATGCATAATGACTTTACCATATTTGCATCACGCAAATTTCCACAGGAGATAATTGTCGTTCAAGGCAATAACATGGATTTTTAAAAAATACTAAATGAGAGACTTTCAGTTAGAAAGGACTTTCACTCACTCTCATTTAGAATGGCTATTTTGTTGGAATCACTCAATCTCAACATCATCATATCGACAAGGGTCCGAGTATTCTCGCAAGCGGTACGGCCTTACCAATCTGAGAGGTCTTTAATAGGGACCGTAATGTGGGCTCGGTCAATGGCTTAACAATTGGCTCTTTGAGTCAAGGCTATTGAAAGAACAGCTTCGCAATCATCTCCGAGTTTACAAGTCAAGAACCCTGCAAAATGAGAAAAAAATAGTCTTGCTCGCACTTCTTCGAGCGATGCTTATGAACATATGAATTACCATGTTAATTCAAGTGCCCTAATCAGAAGAGACTTTGTAAGGGACGTAACATAGGTTGGGTTCATAGGTTAAGAAACGAAATGATCATTAGGCTCAAAATATGTGTGAATGGTGAGAGTTGGTGATCATCTTGACATTGCCACCAGTTTTCTTTTTCATCACCGGGGATTGTCTTCATGAAATGCCCTATTGATTGTAAAAACTCAATTTTTGAGTTCTTTGAATATTGCTCCATCGGGATTCAATTCTTGCAATTGACAGTCACCTTATATTGACTTTTTTTTTTTCATTTATGGGTATTGGCCTTGCTTTTACCAGGCACACTGCTTTTTCATACCCTCAATTCTTATGTTTTTTTCTTTTCATGGGCATTGGCCTTTGCTTTTACTAGGCACACTGCTTTTTATGCCCCTTAGTTCTATTTCGATTTCAATTCTTGCGCACAATGCATGCATCAAGCAATTACACTTTGAATGATACTTGAACTTTCAAGAGTCTTCATCTGTCTTTTGCCTTGCCCCAGTGTGAGGGATGATCATCAACTGGGTTTAAAGAAATGAAATTGCAGGCTCAAGTGAGCTAAGCAATGGATATAAGTATGTAGGATAGAGAAAGAAATGCTCTTCGTCATCCTAAGACACTTAAATTAACACATGAATTCAATGTAATAGCACTACTTGAAGATTGATGCAAGTGAGAGCAAGAAAATTTCAATCCATTTTTTTTTTCACCTCATGATGCTGTCTTACCTCCAGCTTGCCCTAGTGTGGGGTGGTTCTTGATAGGGATAATTTGAAAAAAATCTCCACAAGTGTATAAGGCTCAAAGTGGTTAAGCAATGGATCACATGCTGTGTTTGGGATAGAGAAATGAATTGCCCCTCATCATTTTAGTTATCGTACTTTTTGCGAGAGAACTCTTTACCTTGCAGATATGGAACTTCCTACACTCACCTCACAAGTGTATAAGTAGGGGACTGTGTATAAGATATGGCTTACCTTTCATCATCCTGACACATCTCATTTAGCATGCTTAACCCATTCCACGCCATTCATTGAATTAGTCCATCTTGATATTCTTTAGTGGAATTGGTGGACCAAACATGTAAGAATCATCATGCAAAATCTTTTTTAAATGAGCTCAATAGCTTTAAGCATGAAAAATTGCAAACTTTGAAACAAACAGTTTACCACACTAAAAAAATGCTTTCGTAAGTATGAAAAAACATGATTTTGAGCGTTCATTCAAGGAATTATTCCACGAGAGGATTGTCTCAAGATTTGATGTTTTTGGATTGTCCCTGAAAATCCGCTTTTGTCCCTGCACAAGAGAACGTACATGAATAGGACATTAGAGTAAATTCAAATTGCACAGCCATTTTGACTCAGATCGAGATTTTGTCTTAATCATGTCACTATTAGAATCTATAGTGCCCCAATTCGTCATCTACAAAGAAAAGAACAGAGTGTCAATTCCAGAATTAATTATATCCATGAACACAATGTATCCATTTCATCCAAGACGAATTATCCTCTTTTGATTTGTTCCATTACTTTCTCATGGAAATGAGAAACTTCATCTGGCCTTCGAGAATGACATCTCACACAAATTGTTATGAGTTGTGCCACATATTACACTTTGGAATCATGATGATTTTCTTCACTCTTGAGAGATGTCATCACAATCGACTAGGAAATGATCCTTTGCCCTCATGTCTATTTTCCTTCGGATGTATGTTCCCAAATCAATGGGCGAACTATCACTGGAAATTAACGCGTTATTTTCAAATCCCTCTCTTTTATGCTCTGAGACATGAAGTAAATGAGTTAGAAAAACAAACAAGGGTAACATAATGCATGCTTTTGGAAATTGCTTCAAAAATGATTTGTTTTTTTAAGGAATATTTTGGATGAGGAAGCATGAAGAAGCCCAGTCCTCAGATTTTCTCCATGGATGATATTTTCTTTTCATTGTTGGATATCGTCATTGGGCTAGTTTGGTGTACCCCATCATGTCCTCAAAACAAAACTTGTAATTTTATTGATATTTATCAATCAAATTACATTTATTGGAATGAAACATTTGATGTTCAAGCATAGAAGAAATTGAAACCAATCCCTAAAGAGCGATAAAAATTCCCACGCAGGGGAAGGTGCATGCCCCTAATTAAATGAGGAGATCGAATTACTTAGGACCATGAATCATGTGTACTTGAATTTTTGACTCTCCTTAATCTTGTAATGCGAACCCTTCAGGCGAGATATTCTTCCATCTAGATATATCACTAGCCTCTTCATGATGGCATCAAATTCGACTACCTCAGGAAAATGAGACGGTTCGAAAGGTCTTCTTGGCTCTCTTCTTGGAGTCACAATTTCTCACTGAAGATAGATCGCAACACTTTTGCTTGACGAGATAAGCTCATTTTGATCCGTCATTTTAGCTCTTGATCATGAACGGATGGATGAGCAGGATCGTTCCATAATCACCTAGTTCAAATGAACGGAAACATGTAAACATAAGGTGTAAATAGAAAGTCAATCCATGACAATGACCTAATCGATTTTTCCATTTATTCATGAAAAGTTTGTAGAAGAAGGGTGTTTCCTAAAGAGAGCTAGAAAAATAGACACCCTAACTAGATCAAATTTCCTAAACATGAATTGAAAACAAATTCTCCAAAGTTTTTTTTTTCAAATGATTCATTGCATGACAATTTCCTCATTTCTTTTTTAATTGACAAATGAATTAGATCAAATGACTAATCTAGATTGTCATGGACGGACCAAAATAATGCGATAAAGTTAGTAAATTGCAAAAGCAAAAATTTAGAGAACTTACTTTACCAATGGTGAGCAATCACATAGACATGTGCATGGTAAGTGGCTCGATTTCTAATCTATAAGGCTTATCAAAGTGGAGCCACAAGGATGATCGGACTAGCCACGGGCTTGTGGACTATGTCGGGTCCTCATGACTCCGGCTTGGTCAAAGAGCCGACCAGTGTCGCGGGCATGCGGACCGAGGTGGGTACTCTTGACACTATGAAAGAAACTTCGGGATTGAGATGGGCGACTCGTACCGCGAGCATGCGGTCGGAGTGGTATCCATCTCAACACCATCCTAAATGATCCTATGCGGCCCAGGTCCGGCGGCAGGTTGTGTGTGCAAAAGTGTAGTGTAAATGCAAAGCAAGCACAACAGTTTAAATCAAGCAACACTTCAAATGTGCAAGTAAACCATTCATTCCTACACCTCCCTACAAAACAAAGGTTAGCAAACACTTCCCCTTATACCTCCCAATCTGCAAAAACATTTAACACCTTAAATGTTAGGGACGTACCTGGAATCCTCGCTGCCAAACAAAAACATTTTTCAAAAGAAAAAGAAAATTGGCCTAAGTCCACTAAGTGTTTTAACACATGTCCCCAACGGAGTCGCCAAGCTGTCGCGACCAATTTTTTTCGGTGTACCACCTAGGGTTTGGCTAATGGATTGTTAAGCCTAAACTTAACTCGGGCTCTCCCAAGCCCATACCAATTCGCGACTTAGGTTTGAATTCTTAACATGCAAATGATTTTCAATTAGGAGTCGCCACTAATCTATTTTTGGTGGGTCGATTAGAAATCCAAGTAAAGCAACGGGAGGTTTACTTTACTCCTACGAACCAGAGACTATGGGTACGGGGACTTGGTTGCACTAAATTTCTCTAATGCCCTTTCGGTACCATTCTTAAAAAAATGTTTGGCAAACAGCTTGAATTGATTTTAAATCTAATTCCCTAACATGTGAGGTGATCATACGGGTACGCAATCCACCAATTTAACACCCAGATAAAACAATAAATAAATTGCTAAACTTACCTCAAAGCAACGAAAGCATCTGCAATGTTAAATTAAAATCCACATCAACAACCCTAGATATGGTTTCTAATTAACACGCAATTTAATTTTTTCTTTTCACTTAATTGATGAAAATCATGCAATATGCGATGCGACATTAACTAAATGACTTAATTCTAATGACATGCAATTTCTAATTAAATGGGTCTAGCACAATATTAAATGGCATGCATCTCAATGAATCTAACCCTAATGACGTGCATATGATATTTTTTCTTTTTCCTAAAATAATGCATTATATCCTAAATGATGAAACTAATTTAGCCTAAGACATTTTTTGTATTTTTTCATGAAATTCGGAATTAGATAAAATGTGAAAATTATCTAATTGGATTAAGATTCTATTTAATTTGTATTAGGAATTAGGTTGAACCAAATCCTAATTTAAACTAAAATATTATCTTGACCCAAATAATCCTAAAATGCAATCTATCTAAAAAAAATCTATCTAAACTTAAAATTAATTAGGAAGTAAAATTAAACATGCAATCTTACCATAATATGCAATAACGTGCAAAAGATGCCCTAATCCTATATGATATATACATGATTTTTTTAAAATTAATTTCGAAAATATAATTTAACACGCAAATCAAATAATAATAAAACTAACATTCTAAATGAATATGCTTTCTTTTTGTTTTCTTTTTTATAACTCAAAATAAAATCCCTAATCTAATCATGTAAGATAAAAAAAAAACCTAATCCTAATTCAAACTTTTTTTTTTGAATTTTTTTCCTTTTACAAAAATAAAACCGACTCAAACACCACGACATCAAATCAAACAAGATAAGATTGATATTCGAAAATTGGCGAACCATATCTCGTGCATGAGATCGGGTTGTCCAATTTTAAAATTAAATCGCGAATCAAATCTCAGGCATGAGATCGGATTGTCGATTTTTGCAAGGAATTGCTAGTTGGATTTCGGGCGGGAAAATCGAACTGACAATCCCTAATTTGAGGTGCACTTTCATGTCGGAATATCAATCATCGTTAGAAACAACTTCACTAAAAAAACAAGCTGTAAAGGAAAATATAAAAAAAAAAAAAAACTATAAGTAAATAAGTAAAAGTAAAAAAAAAAAACAAAAGAAACTACCTAATTTCTTTTTTTTTTTTTTTTTTTCTATTTCTTTGTTTTTTCTCTTTCCCACGTGTAATCGTGGGTCTCCAAGGACCAGCCGGTCAGAGTGGGTCACCGGCGTTCGAAACTCCGGCGAGGACCGGCGGTGGGTGGACTGGTGGCAGCAACAATTCGCAGATGGTGCGCTGCAGGCGTCGGCTCATGCGGTTGCAGCTTCTGGGCAGACCAAGCGGAGGCTGGTGAGCTGGGGGGTGTCCGGATCTAGCGCGGGGTGCTCCAGGGACAGCGACGCGGCGGCGAGGGGTGCGACGTTCGAGGGAGGTTGCTGCGGATTTGCTCGGGTCTGGCTCTGGATGGATGCTTGGCGAAAATCGGAGCAACTCACGGACGGCAGGAGGTCGTGGGTTACTCGTGGGTGAGAGGGCTCGGAGCGGCAGTGCCTCGGTAGCAACGACGGGTGTGGCATCTAGAGTCAAGCAGAGGTGTTGGGACTCCGGCTTTGTGGGTCTGGCTCTAGCAGGGACACGTCGATTGGCTTGGGATCTATTGGCGTCGCGGGTAGATCTCGGGCGCGGGCACTCGCGGATGGTTCAGATCTACCGGCGTTGGATCGCAGCAAGCGGAGCGGCGGTGGTTGGTAGCTCGGCATCCAAATCTGGCACGGTGCTCAGGCAAGGTGGTGGCACGCAATGACTCGGGCTTGTAGCTCCGGTGAGGGTTGCGGATGAGACCGGCGGAACAGCGGCTGAGCGGAGTGCTTGTGGGTCGCCGGCGGATCGTGGCTGTAGCAGCGAATTCAGGTGACTGGATGCGAGTGGAGGCCGAGCAAAGGATCTCGCGTGCTGCTGCGGTGGTCACGCGGTGATCGCGGACGAGCGATGCGAGCGCAGCAACCGAGAGAGGGATCTGCACGTCGCTGGTGGATGCTCGGGTCGTCGAGGGTGAGGGGCGGCTCGAAGACGAGGTGGTGACCGGTAAGGGACGCGGCAGCGCTGTGGATCGGCGAGGAGACGCGAAGAAGACGATGAACAGCTTCTTTCCCCCCTTTTTCTATTTTTTCCTTTTTTTTCTTCTCTTTTTCCTCTGCGGCAACCTGTTGCACGCGTCTCTTGTCTCCCCTTTACGCTGTACCTTCCGCTGGCTTTTCTTTTTCCTTTTCAAATCTTTCTTTTTCTTCTTTTCGTGGTGTTGATTTCTTCTAACGAACGGAAAGCTCCCCTCCAAGACCTAAAAAACTGAGGAAGCAAATTTTCTTTTCTCTTCAATTTTCAATCAAGAAAACCTAGAGAGAAGCCCCCTCATTGTGGCCGTGTATTCCCCAAGTGTGGCCCCCTATTCAACGTAATATGGCCTTCTCTTTATTGTATGCGCACAACACATTATATAAGAGAGTGAATTAAATTTTGATTTCACTTCCAATTTTGCTTGTGCATAATCCCATAAATATATCTTCGCACCCCGCGCAATATTCCCTTTTGTATTTTTCAAATATTCCATCCAAAAATTTCTTTTCTACCCAAGAATATACCCATTGGTGGTATATTACCTGAATATATGAGAAATCCTTTCGGAATATGCTTGCCGTCAGTCCAATGCTAAATGCAAAAAATGCAAATTAAAAATAAATGCGCTTAAAACTATATATTATGCAATTAACTATTTTTTTTAGGGATAAAATTAACCCCCAAATTTTTAATGCAATAGATGACTAAATGGGTCGCCAAAATTTAGGTGTCAACACCGAGATCAAAACCAGGAACACATGATTAATTGAGTTGAACGCGCCGGATTATGGGACAAAATTGTGTGGCACGGGGACATGTCATAACGATTTAGCCCTATAATCAGGACCCCTGTGCTGGTTTGAGAATTGAGTGTGGTATTCTAGTTATTGGCACTTATTTACTGCTCATGCTTTTGTAACTGTCTATGATATGAATTGTGCTGACTTGTAGAGAGGATCTGAGATGAGGTAAGTCTCTGTGGTTGTATGGTTGTGTGGTTAGGACGCTTGTGGGCATATTACCTTCTTAATCGGGGTTTAAAGCGTGAACTCGCTGAGATTTATATCTCACCCCATCGTGGGCTCATTTCTTTTCAGGACCGTAGGGTGGAGGACCTGGAGCCGTGTTGAGGTGATCTGAGGTGTAGGTCAGATAGGACAGCTCATTTTTAAGAGTCAATCTTTAGAGGTCTTTTGGTTATAGACTTTTGTATATGACTCAGTTGGTTTATAAAAGCATGTTTTGTTTGTGAATTTGTTTTGTTTTTTTTTATCCCGAAATGGTTACTGTCAGGGGATTTATTATTTGCTTTCGCATGTGCAATATAATAAAAGGGTCGGTGACTCGTCTAGGAAGTCGTAAATTTTAGTATTGACCATTGAGGGATGGGCGTGCGCTCGAGGATCGGGGCATGACATCACTTCTATTGAATCGATTTATATCTGTTCGCTAATTGATTTATAACAGCGTAGTATTGACCATTATTGATCCTTATGTTCGAGCGGTTGATTCCCGATTGAATTCTTTAGTCTTTCACATTTTTAACCTTTTACGGCATCGCCCAATAGATTACTTAACTCATGAGTAATCAGTTTAGAGTAAATTTACTATCAGTACATTATTGAAATAGCCATTTTATTTATTCAAATGTGGTCAAATTTCGGGATATCACACTTATTAAGCATGTTAAGCATGAAGTGCCAATTGGAGCAATGCTCTTGCATAATGAGATATGTTGAGCTAGATTTTCTTAGGATTTTTCTCCAAGATCCCATCATTCTTTTCACCAACTCTTTCTAAAAACCCTCTTGGCCTAGCATTGTGTCCCCTTAATATCCTCTTATTTTCCATTTTTCTTTTAAAGCCAAGATTTTGGCCAACAAATCACAACTTTGCCAATGGGTCCGGCTCCCTTTGTGGTTTCCAATTTTCGTCCAATAATTTATTTTCCAAAAATTTCGAACTTGCTGATAATTCAACGGATAATGAGGCAACGTCCAATAAATTAGTTTTGAAACCCTAGAAAGTTAAATACCTAAAATCAAATCAAAATTTCGTGGTTAAAATTGATCAAATGCATCTTTAGTATGACCTTAACTATCGGATGGCTTTTAGAGGTTTTCATGCAATTAACCCTTAGTCAATAATTTTCGATTTACATTTATGCATCTCCAAATCGCCGACAACCCTTGGTTGTTATGTAATTGCGAGAGTTCAATTATATACTTTGAGTATAAAATTAATAGAAAATTGGTTTATCATTGTTTAACGCTAGTATCGTACTTGTGCGAAACCACTCGTGAACCGACTATGCATTTTTGTTGAATCGATTTATATCCATTTGCTAATTGACTTATAACAGCGTAGTATTGATCATTGTCGATCGTTATGGTCAAGCAGTCGATTCATAATCGAATTCTCTAGTCTTTCGTGTTTTTAACCCTTTATGGTATCGTCCAATAGATTACTTAACTCATGAGTAATCAATTCAAAGTAAATTGATTATCAATACATTAATGAAATAACCATTTTATGTATTTCAAATGTGGTCAAATTTCAGGATATCACACTTATTAAGCATGTTAAGCATGACATGCTAGTTGGAGCAATGCTCTTGCATAATGAGATATGTTGAGCTAGATTCAATCCATGTGGCTGTTAGATGAAGGCCTATTTTTATATTTTAATATTCTATTTCTCCCTCTCATATTTAGTCTGGTATTTTTTGCTTAGTATTAAAGGTAAACATATTTAATTTAGAAGGCAAAGGGGATCTGAAAAGACTTGAACTCAGGATCTTATGCTTTCATATCATATGAGATTTTATGGAATCACCATCAATCGATCTAAAAATTTAAATTACTAGATGAATGTGTGGTTTGATATTTAAATGTTCTATTACTTCCTCTCATGCTTAGTTTGATTTTTGTGCTTAATACTCAGTGTGGATATATTTACATATTCTACCATGAGCAACATTCAATTTGTGTCAATAGAAGTTACTGAAGTCTAGCAGTAAATCCACCAAAATAGGGAGCACTTGCAAGGGCAGCATGCATCACAACATGGTTCACTAGGTAAAGATCTCAGTTGCAAAGGTCAGGAGAGTCGAAAGCATATTCTTCCTCATTGAAAGGAACACTCTTGTCTATTTTTTCTTCTGAGACATTTCAGGGCCACAGAAAATGAGGGTAAGTGAAGTGATGGGTGACAATGGAAGAGTGAAGATGAAAATGAGTATGTGATTTTCTTTATGTGAAATTGGAGAAGAAAGGACAATGTGAGTTGACTGTTTTGCCCTTATTAATGGATGGATAGAGTTCTTGACAGCACCCGTTGAAGTCAGGTCAGATTGAGACAAAAAAGAAGAAGAAGAGAGAGCACATGTATGGTATCGACATAGACAAAGTTGACATATTCATGAAACTACAAGGGCAAAATTTGAATTAACCTAATTTATCCTTCAAGGGGAAAAGTAAGTCCCCACTGGTTTGTAGTAGCTTCAGAGATGTGAAAATAACATTTTTCTTATATAAAAGGATTGAACATAATATAAAACATATTTAGGGTATGTTTATTTTAGAGAAAACTTCGTGATCGAAGAAAACGTTTTCCAGAAAATTTTCCAGCAAATACATTGTCCTTTTTTTAGGTTAAGGATTTTATTTTTCTTATTTTAAGCATGCATATTTTCTCTAACCGTAAATGAAAAATTGATACTTTTTTCTCACACAAAGTTATTGATAGTCTGAAAAAATATTGCTTATCTATATATTGTAATATTTTTTCTCATGAAAACTTACTAAATGACAAAAATAAAAGCTTACTAAATGTCAAAAAATTACTAAATAGTAACTCGTGACATGTTTAAGATTACGTAACTATGGAAATTCAATAGTTATATGAAAACATTACTAGTGACTATAGATAGATAGTTAGATGCTTAATTGCTCAATCTGAATTTTTATTAATTTATTTTAGATATCTATACATGCGGGATTATTAAAGCTGCAATCAGATAATTTCGATTCTGTCCAAATAGCAAAGTGGACAAGTTTAGATAAATAATTTGTTATTACCAAAGAAAACCTCATATCGGTATACTTGTACTACATTTATCCTAAATTAGTTTTCATGTTACAAAAAATCACAAACTTACATCCTTATGCCACATTTATCCCAAGCTAATTTTCATGTTATAAAAGATCTCAAATTTCTATTCCTGTTAGCTACCATCTAATAACTCGTTGTCAGCTTCCATCTTATTTTATGATACGGAAATTAGTTGGGGATAAATGTGATACTGGTGTACTAATTTGGGATTTTTTAAGACATGGAAATTAATATAAGGAAAATGTGATAGGACTTTGTCAATTTGGAATCTTTATGGGATTAGTTGTAAAGTAGTTTCTTAAATACAATCCGCTGAACTCACCCGCCCATGCCCATGAAGAGCCGATCAGTTTAATGAGCAAATTCCATAATATAATTACACGACGCGCCCGTCCCGACTGTCACGCCAGGGACAACCTCTCAAAAGTCTCATGTCTTCATTGCACAAACTGTGGTTTCGCGCGTAATCCCTCTTCTTGCACGGCGAAATGACAGCGATAGTTTGAATTCGGAAATCGTCCAAAACGCAGGGTCCCCTCCGACATGTCATTCAGTTCCTTAGCTCCGCGGTCGTCTTGTGCGAAAAGATTGAGAGAGTGGGGATCGCGACGATGTCTTGACCGACCACTCAGTCTTCGTCCCTCAAATCCACATGCTTTATTCGAGTCACTGAGATGTAATTCCTCCCCCCACTCCTCCTCTCGCGCGTGGCTTGACAGGTTCAGTGGCTACCGGAGGTTGGCGTAGAATGGGCTTTGTTAATGTGCCTCGTTGGCAGCCTGTGAGATGACGAACAGGTGGAGAAAGATTAATGTTTCAGTATTTGCAGTGGGAAATTAGAGACCTTTCTTGTGTTTCGACATAGTCTGAGACGTCAGTTTATGTCTCAGTTCTGATATGCAGGTGAGACGAGACATCTGAGAGAAATCATAGCAACTACATTCATCATAGGAACGCTCGTTGTCTTCGCCACAATATGGTTTGCCAGGAGGGCGAAAAAGAGATGTAACGAGTAATGCAGCTGTTAGATCCTGGTATACCGTTCAGTTCTGAGTTTTCATGGATTAAATGACACAGATCGTTTTCTGGATCAGCAGTAAAGGAAGGCAAGGAAAAGTACTTATCCAATGGAGAAGCGACTTTAGAGGTTTCTAGGGAAAAAATGCTTGGAGAGAACTTGAGCAGAGTTAAATTCCAGGAGTTTGTGCTATATAAATTTGGAGAATTGGCTGCGGCAACAGAAAACTTTGGCGATGCCTATAAGCTCAGACGAGGTGTTTTTGGGCCAGTATATAAGGTATAATTATTCGTGTAAAGTATCATATATCTAAGTGGATAGGGGTGTGAGTGTGTGTGTGTGTGTGTCAATTTTAGTAGCTCATTTAGTCCCTGTGTACAGGGCACAACCCCAAACAGTCAGGAAATCGCAATCAAGAGGCTATCGAGAGCGTCAGGACAAGGGCAGCGAGAATTTATGAACAAAATGGTGGTCATATGTAAGGTCCAACATTGAAATCTCGTTAGACTGCTCGGATGCTGTGTTGAAGGAGATGATAAAATGTTAATCTATGAATTCATGCCCAACAAGAGACTAGATACATTTCTTTTTGGTAATATTTCGCTTTTCCAGTGTTGCCTCAAACTATCATTTATACCACCATATCTGGAAAACCTCATTTGTACAGTTAGCCATTTAAACAGAATTGGACTGTTCCTACTGCAGATGCTTCAAGAATTCTGTTTGGCTTTGTTCTTCTTTTTGTTAGAACTAGTACGAGCACCTAGAGGGGGGGTGAATAAGTGATTAAGATGATTTTATAAAATTAACGGAATGTATAGACAATTTCTTTGATGAAGGATTAATGATTTGAAAACAATAATCGCTGCAAGTGAAAGCAATATAAAGTAAAAGGATTAGGGATAGAGAATCAAGACTCCAGATTTATAGTGGTTCGGTTTAAACCAAGCTTACGTCCACTCTCCCGCATGGACAGGCCCCTGGCTGGATTTCACTAAGAATCAAAAAGAAAATTTACAGTCTCATGCCCTTGATTCCACAGTGTAGAGTCTCTACTACACTTCCTCAAGGTCTCACCACAATTTAGTCTCTCTTTTGATTACAAGTTTGCTCGAAGAATAAGATCACAAAATAATAAGGAGATTCAGACTTTGGAATTCTTCTATCCGGCACCCTTCAACAACTTGAGCGTCTCCCTTAAATACTTCTTCATTCCTTCATTACCGTTGACACCTTCCACAAAATTTCTTCCAATCAACCCGTTGGACAGAATCAATTTAGAGAGATCTCGAGCTCTTTAAGGCAAGTGTTGATAGCCCATCAATTCTGCTCGCCCATACAATCAGGATCTTGGTTTCCATAAGTAGAACATTCCAAGTATAAGATGCGAATCTAGAGAATCTAGATTATTCAAATACGAATAGTAGATCTTGAAATGCTAAATCCAGTCGAGAGATATTCTTTAGTCAAAAACCATAATCGATGGAATCAGAATAGAAGTTTTAACTTTGTCGGTCTGGAAACGTTCCATGAGAATGGACTTTGAAACTTAGGTATGGATGTCTTCAGACTTTGGTCTTCAGACTTTGATAGCAGAGTCTGCAAGTCTTCAGACTAGACTGATGGAAATATTTTGTCGACTTCAAAATACCTTAAGAGGATTTTTCTAACAATCTCCCCCTTTTTGATGGTGACAAAACTTTCCTGCAGATTTGAATACAATTGCCCTACAATACAACATTTAAGCTAGCAATGATATCTCATAAAAGATTAGAATAAAGATAGTGAAAGTTGTCCTGTACACAGATCTGCATCCACATAAGACAAGTTAGTCCTGTACAGATATTAATCAATTATCTTTATCTAACTTAATAACTAAAAGTACTGCAATAATAAGCAAATAATCCAACGCTCAAGATAAAGTCAAAAAATCCAATCACAACCAAACAAAATATTAAATCCAAAAGTATGTTCAAAAGTTGAGTGTTTGGAAGTTTGGAATAGAAATCTGCAAAAACTTCTCCCCCTTTTTGTCAGCATAAAAAGGTGAGAAAGTCAAGGTGCGCGAGGAATGCGAACAAGTTGAAAGTCTTCCATTGACTTAACAATTTCCTCTAATTTTCCTCAAATCCTCCTGTAGTAAAGTGAGAGCTGTGCCTTTGGCAGTGGCCTGAACCTGAAGTTGAACATCTTTAATTTGATCATGCAAGGAGATGAACATGGCATGATTCTCATTTTGCAGTGTCTGGAATTCGCAACCTAAAGCATATATCTAGCCTTTGAGCTCCAAAATGATTTCAAGCAGCCTTCCAAAATCGCCTGAATTGTCAATTTGCGTGCTTGCATCAACATGGTCTGATTGTGGAGTTAAGTCAGTGGAGTGAATATCAGCAGGAAGATCATCATGTTCTTCCTCAGGAAAATGAGAGGCATGGACATCTTTTGCATCAGCAGGTGATCGACTAACACTTGCACTGGTAAAGGTTAAAAGAAGAGGAACACTTTCTCTTGGAACATCTCCTTCTATTTCAATGCCTTCGGGAGGAGAAAAGTATTCTTCTTGTTGAGAAACCTCTTCAGTGTCAAGTTGTTTTTTATCCTCCTTTTTTGCTGGAGAATCTGCATTATCTTCTTCGTCATGTTGTTCTTCTGACTGTTGCTGTGAGTCTGTTCTAGCTGTTTCTTCTTCTTCTTTTGTCTGCATGAATTCCTTTTCCTGGTTTCCTTTCTCAGTTTCTTCTTCAATTGGATGTTTTGGTTCTACTGACTCAAGAACTGAATGCTGGGAAACAAAGGTAGAGATAGGAATATTATCCTCATCATCTTCTTCATCCTCCAAGATGATCGCTCGCCTCTTTCTGGTAGGACCAGTCATAGGATCTTTTCCTTTCCTCTTTGCAGCAGATGAGTCTTGTCTGGTCTTGACAGGGGTCTTCTCTTTGAACCGCTCAAGCTTTTTGTTGAGTTCTTTCAGATGCATTTTCGTAATCAACTTCAGCCTGATGACCATTTGATCAATAGTCTTCACACTCAGAATGTTGGGAGGCTGAATGTTTAGATGTCTGAATAAACGAGTGATGAGAGCAGCATAAGGGAGTTTGCCCTTGTCCTTCGCCATAGACCGATACATGTGGAACATGATGGTATGAGGCAAGGAAAAGTTATGGCCGATCTTGATGGCATACATCAGCTTTGCTTCAGAAATGGATACATCTGTCTTCGATGTTGACTTTGGTTTGAGACAGTTGATCACAATTTTGTGAAGCAGAATGTTTGAAGCATTCATCCTTAAATAGGAGAGACGGCCTTCAGCGATTCTATCTCTTGCAAGCTCCAGAGTTGCATGGCTAACAGACACAAAAATTGATTGGAAAGCTCCTCTTTCCACACCAATGATGTCAGCCATAGTATCTGTATCAACCACATACTCTTTATCCCTCACACTAAATGAAAAGCTGTTTGCATCAAGGAAACTGAGGTTAGAGTAGAAGTAAGCCGTCAGTTTAGAATGAGCAACCTCGCTCTCAGTACAGAATTAATGAAGTTGAAGTTTCTCAAACTTCTCCCTTAAATTGATGTACAACAGATCTAGAAAATCAAAATCAACAGTTCGTGAGTTCATCACCCCACGCTTCAGCAATTTAGCATAAACCTACTTATGCTCATCCGATCAAAACAATTCTTCTCTCTTTCCCCGAAGATGTGCAGCCACACCCATTCTTGGCTTAAAATGCACATACATTTTCTCATCATCATATTTCCCCTCAGGCTAATTGAAACTACCAAAACGAGGATCACTCGGAAAGTTTGCAAAAGTCTTTGCTGCTGTTCCAATAGGAACAACACCCGATCTTTCCATCATAGATAGAAAATGAGTTTCATTTCTATAACCCTTCTCTTTCAAGAACTTGTTAATAAACGTAATTGTAGAACCCCCTTCATTCAAAGCAGAATAAAGCTCATAAACAAATGCAGGCTTAAGAGACCTTACTGGTTCTACATCTTCAATGATGTTTTCCTCTGCATGTTGAGGATTACGAACATGCGATCTAGTGGAAGAAGTGCGCTGTTGAGAATGTTGATGCATCTGTCCACTTGGAGAGTCTCATTCTTCAGTAAGATCAAAGTGCGTAAGCCCCTCACCCAAGCCTTATGGTCCCCTGCTTGTTATTGTGGAAGATTTCCTTTGGTACGACATTGTCACTTTCTTTGAGAGAACTTTCACACTTGTATTGCAAGAAAGATGAAAACTTGAGGAGAAGAACTTGCGAAGGCAAATCTCAGAAAGTGAAAAATTTGTGATCTAGGGTTTTTGGGTGAAGTGAAAAAGAGGAGGAGAAAGAGTATAAAAGGCAATCGATATGGGGTATGTGAAACGTTACAAAAAGGAAAAATAAAAATACCTTTTAAAAAAAAACTGCATTTTTTAAGCAAATAGATAACCACAAAAAATAAAATAAAATTAATTGCCTTAATAAAATCAATTAGAGATAAACAGACAATCTTACCTTTTCGAGATATCGGTTTAAGTAGATAAATGAACTGTAATTGAAATAACTTATAGTTGTAACGTTTGGTCTTCTAAGTCTAAACTTTTGAGTCTGATACTTTTCAGACTTAAATTCTGAGTCTGAACTTTAACAGTCTTCAGGAGATAAAATTTTGAGTCTTGAACGAATAGACTCAAATAAACTTTTTTCAAGCGGCTTTGTGAAGATGTCTGTCAGTTGATTCTTTGAGTCGATAAACTGTATCAAGACTTTTTTATTCTGAACATGATCTCTTATAAAATGATGTTGAATCTCAATATGTTTTGCTCTTGAATGTAGAATATGATTCTTTGTAAGATTTATTGTACTGGTATTGTCACAATTGATCTCGGTACAAGAGTTTTCGATTCCAAAGTCTCGTAGTTGTTGTTTTATCCAAAGTATTTGAGAACAGCAACTTCCAAGGGCTACGTATTCTGCTTCAGCTGTTGAAAGAGATATGGTACTTTGCTTCCTTGAAGACCAAGATACTGTCCTGTTACCGAGTAATTGACAAGTGCCAGAAGTGCTCTTTCTTTCAACTCTACAACCTGCAAGATTTGCGTCTGAATAACCAAGAAGAGTAAAGTCTCATTCTTTGGGATACCATAGACCAATCTTAGCAGTAGTTGCAACATATTTAATGATACATTTAGCAGCACTTAGATGAGATTCCTTATGATCCGATTGAAACCTAACACATATGCAGACACTTAATAATATGTCAGGTCTAGATGCAGTAAGATAAAGAAGTGAATCAATGATACTCCTGTATAGTTTTTGGTCCACTTTCTTCCCTGCTTCATCTTTGTCTATCTTTAAAGAATTTGACATAGGTATGTCAATCTTTTGGCAATTCTCCAGACCGAACTTTTTAACAAGTTCTTTTGCATATTTTTCTTGATGAATAAAGATTCTTTCTTTCAGTTGTTTCACTTGTAAACCAAGGAAGAAGGATAGTTCACCCATCATGCTCATCTCAAATTCATCCTGCATAAACTTAGAAAATTTCTTGCACAGAGTTTCATTAGATGATCCAAATATAATATCATCGACATAAATTTGAACAAGTAAAAAGCTTTTACCTTCCTTTTTAATAAATAAAGTAGTATCTACCTTTGCTTTAGTAAAACCACTTTGAATTAAAAAGTTACTTAGCCTTTCATACCAAGCTCGAGGAGCTTGTTTTAATCCATATAAAGCTTTCTTTAGTCTGAACATTGAGTCTAGTTTCTTTGAATCTTCAAATCCAGGAGGTTGTTCCACATAAACTTCTTCTTGAATAAATCCATTCAGGAATGGGCTTTTGACGTCCATTTGGAATAACCTGAAATTCTTATAGCATGCCAAAGTAAGTAATAATCTAATTGCTTCTAACCTTGCTACATGAGCGTAAGTCTCATCATAGTCTATCCCTTCTTCTTGCGTATATCCTTTAGCCACGAGTCTTGCTTTGTTTCTTGTCACTTTGCCTTTTTCATCAACTTTGTTCCTGAAAACCCATTTAGCTCCAATAATAGATTTACCTTTTGGTTTAGGAGTTAATTCCCAAACGTCGTTAATACTGAATTGTCTGAGCTCTTCTTGCACTACTTCAATCCAGCTTTCATCTGCTAAGGCTTCTTCAATGTTTTTGGGTTTTATTTCAGAAATAAGCGTAACAACACTAGACTCTTCTCGCCTTTTGGATCTTGTTTGAATTCCCTCATTAACGTTTCCAATAATGAGTTCTTCGGGATGACTAGACTTGTGTTTCCAGTTATTGGATAGTCTGATAGGTTGTTGATCTTTTTCTTGATTTGATTCTTCATCAATAACTTGTTGTACTGCTTCTGAATTTTGAACTGCCTCAAGGGAGGTAGACTTAGTAGAGTTTGGAACAGATTCTGATTCTTCAGTCTGAATTTGCTGATTTTGAGGAGAGTCTTGAAATTTGATATTCATTGATTCTTCCACAGTCTGAGTCTTCTTGTTGAATACTCTGTAGGTTTTGCTTGCAGTTGAGTAACCAAGAAAGAATCATTCATCTGATTTTTCTTCAAACTTATCAACTCGATCATTTGCATTCTTCATAATAAAGCATTTACAACCAAATACTTGAAAATAAGAAACAATTGGTTTCTTTCCTTTAAAAATTTCATAAGGAGTTTTATCAATAATTGGTCTTAAAAACACTCTGTTAATAATATAGCAAGCAGTTGAAACAGCTTTAGCCCAAAACCTTGAAGAAATATTACTTTCAATTAAAAGAGTCCTTGCTATTTCTTGTAAAGACCCATTCTTCCTTTTCACAACCCTATTTTGTTCTGGTGTATATGGAGAGGAGAATTAATGCTGAAAACCAGAGTCATCACAAAATTTAGTAAAGTCTTGATTTTCAAACTCACCTCCATGGTCTGTACGAATGCTTGAAATAGTGTGACCTTTCTCATTCTGCACATTCTTAGCAAATTTTGAGAAGTGAGAGAAAGTCTCAGACTTACTTGCAAGAAAGTAGACCCAAGTAAATCGTGAATAATCATCCACTATTACTAGGTAGAACCTTTTTTCCACCAATGCTTTGTGTTCTTGTAGATCTAAACAAATCCATATGCAGAAGCTACAATACACGATTAGTGGAACCTTTATTTATTGGTTTAAAAGAGTTTCTAACCTGTTTACCCAGTACGCATGATGTGCATAGATAAGATTTTAGGTAATTGAAAATAGGCAATTCTCGAACAAGTTTCTTGGAAGAGATCTTGGCAATTTGCTTCATGTTGGTATGGCCAAGCTTTTTGTGCCATAGATTAGCTTCATCTTGTACTGATATTAAGTACTGTGATCTTTCTTGATTCACATCTAGAAGATAGATATTTCCATGTTTACGTCTAGTAAAAGATTGAGTAAAGTCTTTACTGATTCTTGAGCACGTTCCTTCCTAGAAATTGATCTTGAATCCAGTATCGCACAATTGGCTTATGCTAAGCAAATTGTAATTTAATCCTTCCACTAAGGAGACATTCTTGATTGATAGACTTCCAATCTTTATTGTTCCACGACCAATAATTCTTCCTTTGTTGTTACCACCAAAAGAAACTTTTTCTTTTCCTCCATCTATCTGGACAAGTTTTATGAAACAACCTGAATCTCCTGTTATATGTCTTGAGCAGCCACTATCTAGGTACCATTTTATCTTCCTTTTGATAGTGACTTGTAATTAAGAAGAATTCAAGCTTTTTTTGGTACCCACATCATCTTGGGTTCAGAAGAGTTAGAGTAATAAATAGTCTTTGCCCAATTCCTTTTAACAAGTCTCCAAACCAAAGGACATTCTTTCTCAAAATATTATGAGCTTTGACACTTTGAACATTTTAGAGCATTTCTGCCAACAGGTTTTATAAAGACCTTCTGAAAATGATTTTTGTAAACAACTCTTGTTGGTATTTGTTTGATTCTTTCCTTTACCTTTGGAAAATCAATTAGTGGAATAGTTTCAGAGGTCATACCGAGACCTAACTTATCAAAGTAGGGTCTTTGTATCGAAAGAATCTTATCCAATTTTTCAGAACCATTTGAAAATCTTTTTGATATGTTTGAAATATCATTTTTCAAATGAGTATTTTCTTTGGAAACAAAATTTGAGTTTTCTTTCAAGATTGTAAAGTTCTTATCTAAATTTTCAAATTTTCTTTCCAATTTTTCTCCTGTTGCTTTAATGTAGAATTCTCCTTTTTTAATTCGGAGATCCTTTTAAGAGAGGTTTTTAGACCAAGACATAGTTCATCAATATATTTCGAAACTTTGACAGGAATTTTTAGATTACTAACCTCAAGTTCACTATTTGAGTCTGTATCTGTCTCAAAGTTTGAGTCTGAATCAGATTTTCCTATCAAACAGATATTGGCATAATCATCATCACTCTCTTCACATTCAGTATCACTCCAAGTCCCTGCTTTGAGTGCCTTTCTATATTTCTCAGCCTTTCCTTTCATTTTCCTTAACAGAGGACAGTTGGGTCTGATGTGTCCCTTTTTCTTGCATCCAAAACAAGTCACTTCTTTGTTGGAATCATCTTCCTCTGTTGATTTGTTCTGAAACCTTTGTGAGCTTCGTTTCTTCCAATTGAATTTTCTTCCCTTTCGTTTAGCTTTCAATCTCTTTATCATGAGTGCCGTTCTTCATCATCTAGATCTTCTTCGGAGTCTCGTAGCATCGAATAATCATTAGACTTTAAGGCAATAGATTTCTTACCTTTTGAGTCTTCTTCTTCGTTGGTGTGCTCTACTTCGTAAGATTGAAGAGTTCCAACCAGTTCATCTACAGAGAGTGGTGCAATCCTCTGTGTCTCCCTTATTGAAGTCTTTATGTAATTCCAGTCTTTAGAGAGTTCATGAAGAAGTTTGTTGACCTTCATATGTCTTGAGATTAGATGTCCCTGATATTCAAGACTATTCACAATTTCAGTAAAACGACTAAACATGTCAGTTATTGATTCTCCTGATCTCATCTTGAAAACTTCATACTGTCCCAAAAGAATATTGATCCTTGTCTCTTTCACTCGATCAGTTCCTTCATAGGTAATGTGAAGCCTATCCTAGACTTCTTTTGCTGTTTCACAAGAAGATATTTTGTTATACTTAGTAGGAGATAAAGCACAATATAAGGAATAAATGGCTTTAGCATCAAGAGTCTGTCTCCTGGTTATTTCTTCTTGAGTCATCTTAATAAGAGCAGCAACTTCTTTTCCTCTCTCTGATTTTGATGCAGCAGCAGGAATGATTCATTTGTCTACTACTTCCCATTCCAAGGGATCTTTCGATCTTAGGAATGCTTTCATCTTGTTTTTTCCATATGCTGTGGTCTTTTCCATCAAAGTATGGAGGTCTGGTGTTGCTTTGACCTTCAACCAACCCTGTAGGCAACATATTAGCCATAGATCTTTAACTCATAAGTAAAAACACTTCTAATAAACGAGTACACGAGCTGTGATACCAATTGTTAGAACTAGTATGAGCACCTAGAGGGGGGTGAATAGGTGATTAAGATGATTTTATAAAATTAAAAGAATGTATAGACAATTTCTTTGATGAAGGATTAAGGATTTGAAAACAATAATCACTGCAAGTGAAAGCAATATAAAGTAAAAGGATTAGGGATAGAGAATCAAGACTCCAGATTTATAGTGGTTCGGTTTAAACCAAGCCTACGTCCACTCTCCTGCACGGACAACCCTCTGGCTGGATTTCACTAAGAATCAAAAAGAGAATTTACAGTCTCACGCCCTTGATTCCACAGTGTAGAGTCTCTACTACACTTCCTCAAGGTCTCACCACAATTTAGTCTCTCTTTTGATTACAAGTATAGCTCGAAGAATAAGGTCACAAAATAACAAGGAGATTCAGACTTTAGAATTCTTCTATCCGGCACCCTTCAACAACTTGAGCGTCTCCCTTAAATACTTCTTCATTTCTTCATTACCGTTGGCACCTTCCAAAGAAGTTCTTCCAATCAACCTGTTGGACAGAATCAATTTAGAGAGATCTCGAGCTCTTTAAGGCAAGTGTTGATAGCCCATCAATTCTGCTCACCCATATAATCAGGATCTTGGTTTCCATAAGTAGAACATTCCAAGTATAAGATGCGAATCTAGAGAATCTAGATTATTCAAATACGAATAGTAGATCTTGAAGTGCTAAATCCAGTCGAGAGATATTCCTTAGTCAAAAACCATAATAGATGGAATCAGAATAGAAGTTTTAACTTTGTCGGTCTGGAAACTATCCATGAGAGTAGACTTTGAAACTTGAGTCTGGATGTCTTCAGACTTTGGTCTTCAGATTTGATAGCAGAGTCTGCAAGTCTTCAGACTAGACTGATGAAAATGTTTTGTCGACTTCAAAATACCTTAAGAGGATTTTTCTAACACTTTATGGGCAAATCAACCTTTTCCAGTTGCTAAAATTGGCACTATACTTCTATTGTCTATTCAGATCCATTTAAAAAAGTACATTTGGATTGGAGAACACCGTTCAACATAATTGATGGAATTTCTTGAGGTCTACTTTATCTTCATAGGGACTCTAGACTAAGGATTAGTTAGAGATTTGAAGCCTAGCAATATCTTGCTGGATGAAGAGCTCAATCCAAAAATTTCAGACTTTGGAATGGCTCGAATATTCGGGGAAATGAAAATCAAGCTAATACATGAAAGTTGTGGGAACCTAGTTTGTACCCCTTTAATTTTGACGTTCCTAGTGATTTTACTTTCTACTTAGAATAAGGACACTGAACATGTTTGATGCAAAGCAGTGATTACATGGCTCCTGAATGCGCAATGGAAGGACGATTTTCAGAAAATCAGATGTCTTTGGCTTTGGCATATTATTCCTGGAGATCATAAGTGGAAGACGGAACACTAGTTTTTATGAGGAAGATCAGTTCTCGAGCCTTCTAGGACTAGTAAGCTTTCGTCAATATAGAATTTGGAATTGCATTGTATTCTCATAAACTGGAACTCCAATGGTAAGTTGACTTGATTAATTTGCAAGCATGGAAGCTGTGGAATGAAGACAATGTTCTAGCGTTGGTGGACCCAAACATACCTGTTAGATGCTTCGAGTTTGAGCTTTTGAGGTGCATAAATCTGGGGCTTCTTTGTACGCAAGAAAGTGCAAAAGATAGGCCGTCCACACCAACTGTTATTTCAATGATTAACTGTGAAATCGTGGATCTTCCTCGTCCAAAGCAACCCGCATTCGCAGCGAGACAATTAACCCAAGATATAGATTCCTCCGGCCAAAGTCAAAAGACATGTTCTGCTAACAATGTTACTCTTACAGTTATACAAGGAAGATGACATGATGTGAATTTTCGCATGATTCTCACGTGCCTGTTCTTACTGTATCAAGTTCAACTTGCTATTGTTAAGCAATCTTGCTTGGAAATGTATAGAAACGCAAAACATGAGCCGTTTTTCCACTTTACGGCTCTTTACTACACATCTCATCTCAGTGGGCAGTAGTTTAGATAAAATTCTGGAAAAAGTGCGAACGGCCCTTTTCCGCTATGGGGTGAATTGCAATTAGCCCCGTCCTTCAAATACTTGCAACGACCCCTTGATTTTTCTATTTGTCCCAAATTAGAATCCAAATCTTAGAAACACTAAAAATACCCTGAAATTTGCAAATAGCCTCAAGTATCCGACCATATTCATCTATCTTCCTAAATTAAATGACATGGCTAGCTCAAAGAATTCCACTAATCTTGGTAATGTGAGAAGATATAGTTGATTTTACTCAATGCTGCAGTCCTCGTCGATTGTAATTGATTGTACGATTTCAGTCAGTATAACTAGTTGTGAGAAAGTGGAAACTAATCGCATTGAAATGTTTATGAATCTTCAAACGAAATAGCAATTCAAGGAAAGCAATTGAGGCCACAATCTGGAAAGAAGGCAACAATCTGAAATTTCTGTGGGATGCTTTCTATTACTGGTAATTCTCAAAGACTCAAATGCTTTTTCTAAAGTTGCCCTCATCAACGGGGCAAAATTCCTGATGTAGAAAATTCAAGCGCTCTCACGTGGCGTGCTAGATCAATATTCTTGACTCATAAATCTAGGGAAAGTTACTCTTTAAGGAAAGCCATCGGGATAACTAGCTGTAAGCAACTGGAAACTAAGTGCATGGACCTGTTCGTGAATCTACAAACAAAATGGCAATTCGAGGAAAGCAATTGGGGCCACAATATTGAATGAAGGCAACAACCTAAAATTTCCACGGCGTGCTCTCTCTTACCGGTAATTCTCAAGGACTTAAATGCTTTTTCTACGGTTGCTTTCGTCAATGGGGCAAAAATCCCGACTTAGAAGCTCATGCTCCTTGTTAGTCCTCTCACGTGGTGCGCAAGATCAATATTCTTGACCCATAAGTCAAAGTGAATCGACTCTTCAAGAACAATAAAAGCTCTTGATAGTTGCCTTAAAAATAGTAGTTAAAGAGCTTATCAGTGAGTAGGTAAGAGCTTCGATGCAGTTGACAGATAAACTGATATTGTCTATGACTATGAAAGAACTTATGTTTGAGTAGTTAGGAGCTTCGATGTAGTTGCCACAATAAAAGCTTGTTTTTGTTACCGTGATCATTCGCTTACAACTGCAAGAAATGTAGAACCAACCACTCTTTTTTCGAATGCTCTTGATAGTTGCCTAAAAATAAAAAATTTACAAAGTACCGCATAAACGATTAATCAACCATTCTTTGAACCGAGCCCAGATGGAGGTTCTTTCAATATGTTATGCTTATCACAGTTGGAGGCCGATGAAGAGTGTTCTCAGGATGGACATTCTGGAAAACTAGACCTATCAAATGGGTGGGTCCGATCAAATTATAAATGGTCTAACCCAAATTGACCAATTTAATCTGTTTATGACCCATTTATCGTAATGCAAATTTTTTTCCAATCTAATGCATACCCAACCCATACCTAAGCCAACCCATTTAACCAAATCTAAGAAAATTTATTTCTTATGATTTTTTTTTTTGAAGAAGCCATTTTCTAGGAAAATATCAATATTTTCTTGTGTTTGCCGAAAATCTGAAAATAAATTAAAATTTGTTGTTGTTTTTTGATATAGAAAATCTAATTTTCCTCTATGCATTATTTTTAATGTTTTTATTTTACAAAAAAATCGAATTTTAATTATTTTTTATTTTTATCTTTTAAAAAAAGTCGAAGTTTAAATTCTTTTCTTTTCTTTTTGAAAATTCACCAACCTCGAGCGAGGCTCCGGCTCGCTAGATTTGGTGAGACTAGGGAGACTCGAGCCTCGCTAGATCTAGCAAGGTCAAGTTTGCTTGAGGCAAGCAAGCTCAACTCCCACCAACTCGATGAGGCTCGAGCCCCATTAGACGTCGATAGCACTAGACCTCGGTGTGGCCTCGGCCTCGCCTGAATGGCAAGCTTATCCCATGCTTGGCCGGTTGCTAGACATCTCTATGGGCAGCTAACAGAGGAAGATGGAAGAAGGAAGAAGAAAGAAAAAAGGAAATTAAAAAATAAAAAATAAATATAATTTCGATTTTTTTTATAAGTATTTTTATAAGGCTAAAAAGCGAGAAAGATAAGTGGGTTAGCCTAGTGGGTTGAAAATGAGTTCTAAACTCAACCCATTAGACTCATTTATTTGAGGATTTAAACTTTTTAACCTATTTAAGGAAGGCTCTTCAAAATTGAAGTGATCCATATATGATTCATTTTTGTTTTAAATGGGTCATAAATGGATTTGAGACCTATTTTGATAGGCCTATCAAAACTTAGCTCAATACTGAACATTTTATCAAGTACAATTTTATTGTTCAATGGTTCTTATGTTTTTCCCACCAGTCTTTATGCCAAATGTATCAAAGTCAAAATTAGGAAAATTGAACGGGCCAACTTTGTAGGTTGGTGATGGTTTGTTCCTTATTAAGCATGAATTGCCTGTTGAAGCTGTGCTCTCACAGATTAACATATGCTGATTGAGCTAGATTCAATTAATATGAACAGCATCAAGTCTAGCAGCAAGACCACCAAAGCAGAACCACTTGCAATTTCTAGCCGGCATCACAACATGATCCACTTGGCAAATATCTCACTTGCAAAGGTGAAGTAGGTCCTGAATGCCATGGAAAATTGATAGTTACAATAACTCTATCATCAAATTCACGAGTGCATGCCCGACATTAGATGTCGGTCATGTCCAAAGTGATGGTAGTGAGGGTAATGGTTTAGACTATGTATGTATTTAGTAATATCAAGGTGCAATGGTGCCCTTACCATGAAAATTTAGTCATCAATCTGATTACAGGTAAATATTGTTAGAGCTAGTACTATCACCTAGAGAGGGGGGGGGGTGAATAGGTGTAGATAATAATTTTCGCAAGACTTGGAGGATTAGTTTTTCCTTTGATAATAAAAGACTTAAAAAGTAACTCAAAATGAGCAAGTAAACAAACGATATAAGAAAGTAAGAAGTTCAAGGACAAGAAAATAAGAACACAAGGTTTATAGTGGTTCGGCTTAGATCAAGCCTACGTCCACTCTCCGTGCTGACAGCCTGTTGGCTGGATTCTACTATGAATCAAAAGAGATGTTACAGCTTGTGATCTCGATTATCACAGTGACGAGTCTCTACCGAACTCTCACACAATCTCACAAAGAGGATCTTTCTTCTGTATACAACTTTTAGCTCGATGAATGAAAAAGCAAGAGACTAGAAAGCTTCAGACTTTGGAATTCTCTTCCAAGCACACACTCAAACAACTTGAGAGTCTTCCTTATATACTCCTCCATGCCTCTACAACCGTTGGCACTTTTCAAAGGAGTTCTTCCAATCTACCCGTTGGATAGAATCAATCAAGGAGATCTCGAGTCATTTAAGGAATGTGATGATAGCCCATCAATCATGTTCGCCCATACAATCAGGATCTTGAGTTTCCATAAGTAAAACCTTCCAAGTTTATTTGCATTTCAAAGATCTTCATATTGGAGTAGATCCCAATAAGAATAATCAGCCAAGCAAATATGAAATCCAGCTATAAGGTCTTCCAGTAATTATACGAATCAAAACCTTGAAGATAATCCTGCATTTGGATAAGTCTTTATTCTTCAGTCTAGAACTGTCAGAGGGAATAGACTTTGAGACTCAAATCTGGTGGTCTACAGACTTTGATAGTAAAGTCTTGAAATCTTTAGATATAGACTTTGGAAATGTTTTGTCAACTTCAAAACAATAAATGAGTTTTTTCTAACAAATATAAATGTCTAAATATGCAAAAACAATCAATTTTGGTGAAAATAGTTAGCTAACTCTCTCTCTCTTTGGCATGCACAAGTCACTTGTCAATTTGAATCACCCCCAAATTAGAAACATAGGGTAAATAGGAGAGTTGTAAGCATGTTCTTCTTCATTGAATGGGATAATACTATAAATTTCCCTTGTAAGATATTTTAAGGACCACAAAAAAAATGAGAGTAGGTGGAGTGATAGGCGACAATGGCAAGTGAAAATGAAGATGAGTTCATGATTTTATCGATGTGAAAATTGGAGGAAAAAGGACAATGTGGATTGACTATTGTGCCCTTACTAGTTGATGGAAAGTGCACTTGGCATCACCCATCAAATCTAGTACAATCAGAAGCCCACAGTGGACTCTTGGGTCTAATTGAGACCAAACATGAACATAGCGTATTGTGTTAACATAGACAAAATAAGCTGCCAAGGCTGAGCGACATAATTGTGAAAGTGTTTTGGGAAGATTCCAACTTATTCTACAGGTTAAAAATAATTTTCCACTGTCTTGCAATAGCTAAAGAGATGTGAAAATAACCTTCTCTTATCAAAAATCATTGAACTTAATGTAAGACTTCACTCAGTGTGATTATTAATATATTGAAATTTATTTTCCATTTGAAAAGTCACTAAACATACGTTAAAATTGCTAGAAAGTAATTTTCCCTTCAAAAATTATCAATCACTCAAGAAAGTTACTAGTGAATCAAAATATACACAATTACACAAAAAGTTACTCCACTATAATTTTTAAACTTAATAAAACCGATACTTTTTTCACATAAAATATTTTATTAATCATCTTCAAGAATTGTTGCTTACCCATAAATTGTCACTTCTGTTGTGTAGAAGAATGTATTATTACGGAAATTCACTAGTTACATAAGAAAAATTACTAGTGATTATAGATAGATAGGTAGATGCTTACTTTCTTAATTTGAAAATCTTTAATCATATATATGTGTGTCTGTGAAAGGCTACAAGCATATGGTTCTGATTATGTGCAAAGAGCAAAATGGACTGAGAGTGTAGATAAGTAATTCCATTCTTAAATTCAATCTACTCACTTCACCTGGCCAAACTCATTTGACCCAATCAATTTAGTGAAAAAAAATATAATATACAGTAATGAAAACTTTTAGATACTTCGATAGAACCGATTCGTTTATTGATTAGGCTTATCACAGCAATAATCAGTGAATCTTGTGGATCCTATTGAGAGAATTGCCTGGACCTCGAAGGACAACCTCTCAGGTCTCAAGTCCTTTCCGCCCAACTTGATTCGTACATTGTCTCACTTATTGAATGCCGAGACGACAGCGGAGATTCAATTCAGAAAGCAACCAAAAAGCACAGGCCCCTATGATACGTCCTTCGTTCCTTCCCCACCATCCCCTCCGTCGTCGCCTCGTTTGAATGGATGGAGAGAGTTGGGACGGCGACGATGTGATCCTGGTGCAGACGACTTGACCCGCCGCTCGGTCTTCGTCCCTCAGTCCCATCTCACACCATTGAATCACTGAAGATCTGATGTCCGGTCGTCGTTGTCCTCGTCCTCCTCCTCTCGCGCGTGGCTTGACCGGTGCAGTGGTGACTAGAATTTGGCGTGGGATTAACCTTCGTAACTCAACTCGACCGCAGCCACTGAGACGACGGAAATTAGAGGGTTTTTCGTGTTTCTCGAAGACAGTAATTTGGGCTAATGCAGTTCAGCCATCATATGGCAAAATTGATACTGTCGGAAGGGTACCTTAATGAAATGCAAGCGAGATATAATTTTTCTTTATTTTTTTAATTTAATCTAATATAAGCTAAATAATTTCTTTTGCCTTTTCCATCGACATTAATTAACGATGCTTAATAGAAACAATCAGCCGATGACGTAATTAACCGAGATTAATGTAGTTAACCAATATTACCGACAACTAATTAAAGTATGTTAACATCGATACAAAATATTAATTTTGGGTGCTTGAGGTGTTAAGTTGAATTGTGATGCTGCCCATGTTGACAGATGTTGTGAAAGTTTCGAATGTTTTGAATTTAGGAAAAAAAAAGAAAAGTCGAGGGTGAATTATTAAGGGCCCAATTTTATTGGTTTACGGGTTAGTGGGGGAATTCTTAAGGGCTTAATTGAAAAGACCTTTGGTCTCCCTTGAATGGTTTTTCTTTTAATAATTTGTGAAAAATCATATGATATTACATAACTTCAAATGCTACTATTCATAAAATATATGAAATACGAAGACGCTAAGCAGAAAATTAAAGTCGACTGAACGTGTTCTAAGAATCTCATGATCAAGGACAAGAAAATAGTTGATATGAAGAGCAAGTGGTTCAAGTAAAGATGATAATAGATCCAAAATGCAACGCCTATGCTGAATAGTGGAGACCAGAGTCCTAAACTCTGCGAAAAACTGTGGGGCCATTAGCTTGAAAAAGCAGACTCTGCGCTACCGCTTTCTTCATGGAGCTCCTTAAGTCCATTAGCCAGGGACTATGGAAATGATAATCAGGCCATGTGGGTATCTCTTGTGGTGGGAAACCGCCTTCACCTTCAACCACTAGGCCTTTCTCTGCAGAATTCTGATTTTCATCTTCTGTCCTCAAATTCACTTGCGGCTTGTGGTGAATTTGGTACTCACTCTACCAAAGCCACTAGTGCTGCAGCAGTGTCCGTGCTGTGTAGGTTGTTGTTGAGGAGGAAAGATTCAAGTTATCATCATGATATTTCTGGGAAAAGCAAGATTGTTCTCTCTCTTTCTAATGTCTCATTATGTTGTAAAATTTTGCATTAGAGGAGATGTCATCACAGCAACTGAGCATATCCAAGACCCTGCTAGTATAACATCAAGTGGAGGTCTCTGTAGAATGGGATTCTTTAGTCCTAATGTTTCTGCAAATCGCTATGTGGGGATTTGGTACGATAATGTTCCTACATATAATGTTCTCTGGGTAGCGAACAGGGAGAATCCGATTTTAGATTCTTCTGGTGTTGTGAAGATATCCAATGATGGTAATCTAGTGGTCATGAATGGAAAGGGCGAATTAGTTTGGTCATCAAATGTTTCCAACTCTGTTACTGATGCAAAAGCCCAGTTGTTAGATTCTGGGAACCTTGTCTTGCTCAAACAGAGCTCTAATTCTAGTGCAAATAATGCAGAGCCTCTCTGGCAAAGTTTCCAGCACATGACCAATTCATTCTTAGCGAAAATGAAGCTCAGCACTATCTCAAATCCAAATGAGAAGCAGGCACTAACATCTTGGAAAAGCCCTTCTGATCCATCAATTGGAAGCTTCTCGGCAAGTCTTGTTCAACGGCACATTCCTGAACTTTTCATTTTGAATTGCAGTTCTCTGTATTGGCGAAGCGGTCCAATTGGAGTACCTAAGAAGCAATCAGTCTATTTTAAAGGGTTTGACCTGGTGGACGATCTGGAAGGAGCAGTCTATCTAGCTCACAGTTTTTCTGAGGCGTCTTACTTGTCATATTTGTTATTGAAATCAAATGGAGATTTAGTGCAACCATATTTGGATCACAATAGCAGTTCCTGGAAGATTGTTTGGTCATCTCGGGTGAGCGATTGTGATGTCTATGGCCAATGTGGACCGTTTGGAATCTGCAATGCCAGGAATTCACCAATTTGTAGCTGCTTGAGAGGCTTTGAGCCTAAAAACTCTGAGGAATGGAGAAGAGGAAATTGGTCCAGTGGATGCATTCGGAAGTCATCGCTGCAGTGCAATGGAACTACAAATGGTAGCAGTACAGCCAGCAAAAAGGATGGATTTTTAAAGCTGGAAATGATGAAAGTGCCAAATTCAGCAATTTTTTATTCTACACTCGAAAATGATTGCCCAGGAAATTGCTCAATTAATTGTTCATGTGTAGCATATGCATATGACTCTGGAGTCGGCTGCATTTTCTGGACAGGAGACCTAATTGACCTACAGAAGTTCTCCGTTGGAGGAACAGCTCTCTATGTTCGGCTGGCCCACTCAGAACTTGGTAAATTAACTTTACTCTTAGATTATGGTTCTCATCAGTTTGGTAGTGCAGCTTATGTTTAGATGGATCAATACACTCAGCTCAATTCACTCTTCAAGACTTGGTGGTTCTCATTGACAAACCAAGACATGCGCACACGTGCACGCTCAAATATGGGCTCAAGCAGGGTCTAATATGGAGCCCTGATAAAGGAGCAGATTTGGCAAATCTTCCTGACTATGACAAAGTCTCATTCTTAGATATAAAACAAGTGTACCAAAATAATTCGTTAAAATAATTCGTTTAGTAGTTGCTTACTAGCAGCATCAACATAATCTGAGGCATCTGTTCATGTCTCCATTCTGATCTCAGATGAAAAGGGACGTCTGAGAGAAATCGTAGCAACTACAGTCATCATGGGAACACTCATTGTCATCATCACAATATGGTTTGCCAGGAGGAAGGCAAAAAACGAGGTAATAGGCAGTGCAGCTGTTGAATCTTGGAATTGCCAATAATATCTGAGTTTGCATGGAAAAAATAACAAACATTGTTTTCTGGATCAGCAGTAAAGGAAGGAAAGGAAAAACACTTGTCCAGTGGTGAAGCCCCTTCACTGGTAATGCTTGGAGAGAACTTGAGCAGAGTTGAATTCCAGGAGTTTGTGAAATATAAGATTGAAGAATTAGTTGAAGCAACAGGAAACTTTGGTGAGGCCAATAAGCTTGGACAGGGTGGTTTCGGTCCGGTATACAAGGTATATTATTCATGTATAGTTAAGTACTATATACGTAGTTGTGTGTGAGTGTGTATTTAATTTTAGCAGCTCATTAAGTCCCTGTGTACAGGGGAGACTACCAAACGGTCAGGAAATAGCAATCAAGAGGCTATCGAGAGCCTCAGGACAAGGGCAGCAAGAATTTATGAACGAAATAATGGTCATCTGTAACGTCCAACATCGAAATCTCGTTAGACTCCTGGGATGCTGTTTTGAAGGAGATGAGAAAATGATAATCTACGAATTCATGCCAAACAAGAGTCTTGACACATTTCTTTTTGGTAATAGTTCGCTTATTTCAATGTTGCCTCAAACTATCATTTATACCATATATCCAGAAAGCCTCATTTGTATGATTAGCCATTTGAGCAGGATTGGACTGTTCTTGCAGCAGATGTTATACGTTTCCTGTTTGGCTTTAAACTTCCGTGCATTTCACTCTTTTTCAGTTGCAAAAATGAATTTTTTGCATTAAACTTCTATGTCTATGCAGATCCACTGAAACAAGTACATTTGGATTGGAGAACACGGTTCAACATTGTCGATGGAATTTGTCGCGGTCTGCTTTATCTTCATAGGGACTCCAGACTGAGGATTATACATAGAGATCTGAAGCCAAGCAATATCCTGCTGGATGAAGAGCTCAATCCAAAAATTTCAGACTTTGGAATGGCTCGGATATTTGGGGGAAACGAAAATCAAGTTAATACACGAAGAGTTGTGGGAACCTAGTTAGTACCTCTTTAGTTTTGACATTCCTAGTGATTTTATTCTCTACTCAGATTAAGGAAACTGAACCTCTTTGATGGAATGCAGTGGCTACATGGCTCCTGAATACGCAATGGAAGGGCGATTATCAGAAAAATCAGATGTCTTTAGCTTCGGCATATTATTACTGGAGATCATAAGTGGGAGACGGATCACGAGTTTTCATGATGAAGATCAATCCTTGAGCCTTCTAGGATTGGTAAGCTCTCATTGATTTAGAAGTTGGAACTGCATTCTATTCTCATAAACTGGAACTCCAATAGTAAATTGGTTTGATTAATTTGCAGGCATGGAAGTTATGGAATGAAGACAATGTTCTAGCACTAGTGGACCCAAACATACCTGCTAAATGCTTTGAGGTTCAGCTTTTAAGGTGCATAAATGTGGGGCTTCTCTGTACGCAAGAAAGGGCAAAAGATAGGCCTTCCATATCAACTGTTATTTCAATGATCAACAGTGAAGTGGATCTTCCTCGTCCAAAGAAACCTGCATTCACCCCGAGGAAAATAGATTCCTCTGGAAAAAGCCAAAAGACATGTTCTACCAACGATGTTACTCTTACTGTTTTTCAAGGCAGATGACATAATCTGAATTTTTGCACGATTCTCACTATATGTCCTGTTCTTACCGTTTCAAGTTACTACTTTTATTTTTACGCAATCTTTTTTGGAAATGTATAGAAACGCAAACCATGAACTATTTATTTTCCACTTTGTAGTTCTTTACTACAGATATTTGTGTCATCAAAAGTTGGGGTTCAAAAATTTGGTGCCTGCTGATGGGAATAATGCTTCTACCTCTCATCTCAAGAACCAGTGGGTTAGATAAAGTTCAAGAAAAATTGTAAACAGCCCCCCTCCACTGTGGGGTGAATTGCAATTAGCCCCCTCCTTCAAATATTCGCCACTGCTCCTTGACGTTTCTATTTGTTCCAAATTAGAATCCAAATCTTGGCAACGCCAGAAATACCCTCAAATTTGCAGTAGCCTTAAGTGTTCACTAATGTTCATTTCACATCATAAATTCAATGACATGGCTAGCTCAAAAAATTCCACTAATCCTATTGATGGGAGAATGATATAGTTCATTTTACTCAACATTGCAGTCCTCGTCAATTGATTGTAAGAGTTCAATCAATATAACTAGTTGTGAGCGACTGGAAACTAAATGCCAACTCATGGAAAGCAATTACGGCCACAATCCTGAATGAATGCAAGAACCTAAAATTTCGGCGGCATGCACTTTCAAAGGCTTAAATGCTTTTTCTACAGTTGACTTCGTCAATGGGGTAGAAATCCTGATGTAGACACTCTAGCATTTAGCTAATGCTCCCGCGGCGGCGCACTAGATCAAGATACTCGACTCATGAGGCAAGGTGAAGTGACTCTTCAACGAAAGCAATCAATATGACTAGTCGTAGGCAACTGGAAACTAAGTCCATTAAAATTTTCATGAATCCACAAGGTACCAGGAAAGCTATTGAGGCCACAGTGTTGAATGAAGGCAACGATCTAAATTTCCATGGCTTGCTCTCTTTGACCCGTAATCCTCCAAGACCTGAATGCTTTTTCTACAGATGCCCTCATCAATGTGGCAAAAATCCTGATGTAGAAACTCAACCACTTAGTTAATGCTCTTACATTGGCTTGTTAGATTAATTGGGAGAAACTAAACCTCTTTAATAGAATGAAGTGGTTACATGACTCCTGAATACGCAATGAAAGGGCAACTTTCAAAAAAATCAGATGTCTTTAATTTTGGCATATTATCATTGGAGATCGTAAGTGGAAGACAAAACACTAGTCTTCATGATGAAGATCAATGCTTGAGCCTTCTAGGAGTGTAAGCTCTCATCGATGTAGAAGTTGGAACTACATTCTATCCTCATAAACTGGAACTCCAATAGTAAATTGACTTGATTAATTTGCAGGCATGGAATTTATGGAATGAAGAGAATGTTCTAGCACTAGTGGCCCAAACATACCTGCTAAATGCTTTGAGGTTTGGCTTTCAAGGTGCATTAATGTGGGGCTTCTTTGTACGCAAGAATTGGCAAAAGATAGGCCTTCCATATCAATAGTTATTTCAATGATCAACAGTGAAGTGGATCTTCCTTGTCCAAAGAAACCTGCATTCACCATGAAGAAAATAACCCAAGACACTGATTCCTCTGGAAAAAAGCCAAAAGACATGTTCTACCAACGATGTTGCTCTTACTGTTCTTCAAGGCAGATGACGTGATCTGAACTTTTGCAAGATTCTCCCTACATGTCCTGCCCTTACCTTTTCAAGTTATTAGTTTTATTTTTACACAATCTTGCTCGCAAATGTACAGAAACGCAAAACATGAACTATTTTTTCCACTTCATAGTTCTTTACTACACGTATTTGCGTTATCAAAGGTTGGGGTAGGGGCCTTCTGGTGGGAATAATGCTTATACTTCTCATATCGGGAGCCAGTGGGTTAGATAAATTCTGGAAAAATTGCAGACAACCCCCCTCCACTGTGAGGAGAAACGCAAAACATGAACTATTTTTTTCACTTTATAGTTCTTTACTACACATATTTGTGTGATCAAAGGTTGGGGTAGGGGCCTTCTGGTGGGAATAATGCTTCAACTTCTCATATCGGGAGCAGTGGGTTAGATAAATTCTGGAAAAATTGCAGACAACCCCCCTCCACTGTGAGGAGAATTGCAATTAGCCCCCTCCTTCAAATGTTCGCAACTACTCCTTGACGTTTCTATTTGTTCCAATTAGAATCCAAATCTTAGCAACGCTAGAAATAGCCTCAAGTTTTCACTGATGTTCATTTTGCATCATAAATTTAATGACATGGCTAGCTCAAAAATTCCATTAATCCTATTGATGTGAGAATGATATAATTCATTTTACTCGGCATCCAATCCTTGTTGAATGATTGTAAAATTTCATTTGAGAGAATGATACTAGAAGTGTCATAAATTGTGTATGGTGCTCATTTAAGGTCCAAAAGTTCTTTTCAAATCACTTAAATGTCACTTTAAAAAAAAAAAAACAATTAGTTAAGTGCAAATTCCGATCTGAGTCATCAGAAATTTGATGTGATCATATTTTATTAATTTCTTGATCTTACGTGGCTCACCGACATGCCCAGTCAGCATATAATCACTAAACGACGTTATGTAGCAAGTTAAAAAGTAATTACTTTAGTGCCAAAAAAATGCCACCTTAGATAAAATTTTAATTATAAATGCCACATAATTTTTTAGCCGGAATTTCTTGTCGAAGGCAATTAAGTAATTGTTTTTCTCTAATTTTGGTACTAAAGTGAGTGTCATACACAACTTATGGCACTTCTAATATCCTTCTCCCAATTCAATCAGTATAACTAGTTGTGAGTGATTGGAAACTAAGGGCCTGCATGGTAACGCTTCTGTTTTTCTATTTTTTGGTTATTTTGTTCCTTGAAATAGGAAAAAAAACAAAAATCTATTTAAGAATATCAATTAATTTTTCTATTCCCCGAAATAGAAAAGTAGCCATGGAATAAATTTAAAACCGAAATAAAAAGTAGAATAAAGTAGTTTCTTATTTCTGAAAACAATTTCTGGAAATAAGTCTTTTTTTTTTCTTTTTTTTTGTTCTTTTGTTCTTCTTCCTCTTCTAACCGATGGAGACTTGTCATCTACCATTGCCCCATCGGTCGTTAGTCGCCGCCGTCCGTCAATCACTAGTCATCGCTAGTGGTCGCCATCTGCCACTACCGGTCGCCAATCACTATCTGTTGCCGATCGCCACCTGTTGCAGCAATTAGCTAGAGGAGAAAAAAGAAAAAAAAAATAAAAATCTCAAAAAAAAATTATTGGAAAATTAGAAGAAATTCTACATCATAAAAAAGTTTGTAAGTTGCACAAAATGCCTTTATGTTCTTTTTTATTTTATTTTATTTTAGGAATCGAAATTTTATGTGGTTACCAAATACTTTTTGTCATGTCCCAAACCCCTGGGCATGCGCACATCCCACTATGGTTGATTAAAATTGCGATATCCTAGGATGCGTCACCGACCCATTTTTTTTTCTTTTAATTAAGCACATGCGGAAGCGAATTTAACACAACACCCAGTTAATAAATAAAGAATAGGGATAGTCAATCAAAACAAAAGTTGCCAAAAACAACTTATTCATTTAACCACTATTGTCCCTAGGAAATTTAATGATTTACAAGTCTTTACACTGGCAACTTCCAACCGACCCTCTCAAAAACCTTCAGACGCTAGGGTCACCCTACTTCATTAACAGCAGGGCCAGCCAACAGGTGTCGCATCTCGTGCCCACCACTTTCGCACTCAGCAGATTTCCACGCTACAGCCCTGAAAAAGGTTAGCCCACGACGGGGTGAGATAAAATCTCGGCGAGTCAAACCCTAAGCCCCGATTAGGATGCAAATTCGCCTAGAGGTAGCCTAAACAGGCACCACAAACAAACTCACCTCACCTCGGCACATACCTACACGTTAGCTCAACATATATACCATCATTAGTGCAACAAGTGCAGTTTAATAACTGGAACACATCATTTCAATCACATTGGTCCCGATTATAAGGCCAAACCATTATGACATCTCCCATACCGTGCCCCACAATTTTGTCCCTTAATCAGGTGCAGATATCACAACCACTCAGGCGTGTTCCAATTATTACGACCCAACGACCACGGCCAACTCGAAAGTCGACGGTCATCTAGCGTAACCGGGCATCGTCTCGCCCCGTTAGGCACAGCATCATCTAGAACCCCCGCCTAGATGGCATTCCCCAAAGGAGCATCAGTCCGGCCTCCACCGCAACTCGGCTTCCAGACCCCCGCCAAGCATCCGATAAAATCGGGCATCATCTCCAAACTCCCATTGGGTGACAGGTTCCACTTAGTGACCATGCAAGCACATAATCAATTAACCCATTTCTTATCTTTCGTCAATTAGCCCAAAATACCAAAATTCCTTTTAAAACAACAAACCTTGCAATTCCTTCTTCTTTTTTGTTCAAAGCTTTCTGAAATAAATTCGTACAGGGTCACGTATTTGAAATTAACCTGCCAAACTTTGTACGCATCTAGTATAAAACCTCATCGTTTTATTGGGCACATAAAATTTGGCATCCAAACCCGACACCTCATTTATTTTCTATTTTCTTTTCCAACCACCCCTTTTTGGAAACAATCTTTAGTAACCCCTTATTTTTTGTTCAAAATTTTTAGAAATAAATTCATAGGTGCTCACGTATTCAAAATTAATCCATCAAACTTTGCACGCACCTAATTTAAAACCTCATTGTTTTATTGAGCAAATAAGTTTTGGTGTCCAACCCGACACCTAAATTTTATTTCCATTTAAAGCCCAAAGGTCATCTCTTGCAATACTAATAAACAATCAACATAGAGTAATCAACCTCATAGTATCATGCATAAGTTCTCAGCACGCTAAAGCTCAACCAAATCATCAAATACACATTATCCAGCAAGTAAAACACCAAGAACAACCACAAAACCACAACTGGTCCTAATCAGCAGAAACCGGGTCACTCGCGCGTCTCCAAGTTTAATTCCAGAAACATAGCCAAACGAGTTCGGAAAATTCTCGATTTTGAATATGTTATAAAGGACACTTAAATGAACATCTTTCATGCAAAAACATTGACCCAAATATTTCTAGAATGAGAGAAGTAATTCTCTCAAGTCGTTACCAAAACTGTGTCTATGTCCAGAAATTTTGTTTTCCAAAATAAGTTTGGTTTGAGGTCCAAAATTTGTCCATTTGATCTAAAATTTGACTATATTAAACTACAAGATGTGATGAACAACTTTTGTGAATGAACTATTTCAAAAAATCGAACCCTAAGAGTTAATAAAAATCTTTTAAACACCAAAAGGTCATTGGTTCCAACACTAACCGAGATTCTTCCCTACCGATAACGAAGCTGAAAGCTTATTCTTTTAAATCCATAAAATCTTGGATAAAATATATGTCATAACTGAAGATGTTTAGAGAATTTTTCAAGAAGGAAGCAACCTCAAAATCATAACACATTTTAACCCACGAAAATCGCAAACAACAAGGGTCCAGTAAACCGATCTATAGAGAAATTCACTATATTAAGCTAAACCACCCTCATTAGTGCTAATCTAACCACCTAGATTAACACTAATACATCTTAAGGCTAATCTAACTCAACACTAATCTAATCAAGCTCATTAACACTAATCTAAGCACAATTAACAACCTAATCAAGGATTAGGGAGTTAACTCACCAGATTTCAATGGCGGTGGGCTCACGGCGATGGCAACGCGACGTCGGTGAGAGCTCAAGACAACCGTGTCTCCAACGGAGCTTAATCGAGGTAGCAAACGGTCCTACAAGGCTCACGGCCAAGAGGGGATCCGATTTTGCTCGGTTCTTTGGAGGGGCTTGTGAATATCCTAAATTTCGACCCCGTCTCGATAAATGAAATTGGCATTTCGTCGACGTACCTATGGTCTTTTTTCTCTGAGTTGGCCACTCACGAGTTAACTAGTCTATCAGGTGGAGCCGTTAAGGGATATAAACGCGACAGACTTGAGAATTCATTCAGAAATCGACTGCTCGACTGTGATAATCGGCAATGGTCAATACGAAACCATTATAATTGATTAGTGATAAGATATAGGTCGATTCGATGGAAGCACGTAATTGAATTGTGGGTGATTCCACCTGATTGCAAAATTCATGTCGAATGGCACTAACCCGGTTTTCTATCGATTCTATACTAGTGCCTGTAATTGAAACATTGAGATTTTCACAATAATCAAGAGTCACCAACGAATTGGAGATGCACAAACATGAATCAAAATTATCGACCACGGGTCAAACGCACTAAAATAACTAAAAGCTACCCGGTAGATTGGGTCATGCTAAAATTGCGTCCGGTTGATTTTTACCACGAAATTGAACTCGATTTTGAGAATCGAACGTTCGAGCGTGTCACGATTTATTTTTAGGACCTCGTCTCATCTTTCGGGAAATTTCTATCGAGCCTGGAATTTTGGCAAAAATCAAATTCGGCATGAAGAAAATCAAGAAATTCGGATGGGCACCTTCAATGGGATTTTTAGCCTTCAAATTGAATTGTTTTGTGAAGGATTGAAGGGAAATTTTTATGGGCTACTATCATGGCATTTTTGGCCATCCAATTGAAGTTGTTGTGTGGAGAATTGAGAAAAATTTATGGATTTTAGCCACCTAAAAGGCTTGGTTTGTGAAGATTTGAAGAGAAATTACCCATTGGTTGATGTCTTGACCTTTGGGGGCTGAAGACTTTGCGTCTTAGCATTCAAGTGCTAAGATATTTGGTTTGAAATCCCATTGACCAGCTTCTTGACTTCCTTTGCCCTTTGTCCACCTCCCATGCGCATGCTTCCCCCCTTGCTGAACCCATCTACTGCTTCTTCTTCTTCATTCCTCCATTTCTTCTTTGTTTTTGCTGCTACCGCCCACTAGCCCATCCCGAGCTCACCCATCCGCCGATCCAGCGTCAGCCAGCCCCACTGTCTCTGTCCATCCCATCGAGCTGCCATCCGCGTCCACCAGCTCGCCACCATCATCCGTCCAACTCGCCGGACCGCCTGGCCATCCGCCATCAGCCCCCTGCTTGTCCAGCTCACCGTCCCGCCACCTCAACCACGCCGACCAGCCGCCCCACTCCCTCGACCGGCTCAGCCACAAAACCAGTCTTCCAGCCAAGCCATGAGACTCATAGGTTGTTTTCAGCCTTTTTCGAGCCTCCGTTGGAGCCACCATAGACACAGGATCTCACCGCTGTCGTGCCGCCGTCGCCATGAACCCATTTTCTAGCTAATTCGGTGAGTTAACGCTCTAATATTTGATTATGAAGTTAATTGCACTTAGTTTGATTAGTTTAGTCTTAATTTTGATTAAGGGTTAATTTAGTTAGTGTAACTAGTTAGTTGGTTAGTTTAGTTAGATGAACTACTTAGTTAAATTAGTTTCATTAGGGGTTGGTTAGGTTAGTTTACCCTAGGTTGGTTAGTTAACCATGATTAGTTTATTTAATCGTGATTAGTTTATTTAAATTAATTTAATTTATTTTTTCGAGATTTATTTAATTAATTTCTAATTAGTGTAAATTTGTGATGGGATAATTGTTTCTTAAAATTTTACGCTGATCGTCATGGATGATTTTGTTTGTGAAGTCGATTGCTTATTTATGCAATTGAGTGCTTGGTTGTTGTTATGGATTATTATAGCAAAAATTGGATTTTATGGTATTTAAATAGAAAAATACTGGGTGTCGGTTTTTTACGCCAAAAATATTTTATGTACTATATAAAATCGTGGGATTTTGAAAAGAAAGAGTACCACATTTATTGGCTTGATTTGAATTTGTGACCACGCACAATTATTTTATCGGGAATTTCTGATATGAAGAAAATTGGCCAAGTCCATTATTTGAAATGGAGGTATTTGAGTGAAAGCATGGTGTTCTTAGCCAAGTATGGATGTGCCTATGATCACCTAAGTACCCTAATGCTTTTACGCGAGGTAGTGAACCCGTCACCCAACGGGAGTTTAGGGACAATGCCTAATTTTATCGAATGCCCGACGGGGGTCCGCAAATTGGTCGCAGTGGAGGCCAGACCGATGCCTTTTTTTGGGATGCCGTCTAGGCGGGGTTCTAGATGTTGCCGTGTCCAACGGAGCGGGATGACACCCGATTATGCCGGATGGCCGCCAACTGGGGAGTTGGCCGTGGCCGATGGGTCATAAGAACTAGAACATGCATGAGTGGATGAGATAGCCGCACCTAATTATGGGGCAAAATTATGTGACATGGTATGGGATGTGTCATAACGGTTTTACCTTATAATCGAGACCCATGTGATTGGTTGTGATGAAATGATATGTTCCAGTTATTAATTACGCTTGCCGCGTTTATAAGTGCATATGTGGTGAACTGATGTGCAGGAACATGCCAAGGCGAGGTAAGTTCTAAATGGTGCATGTTTAGGACCGCCTTTGAGTGAATTCTCGTCCTAATCGGGATTTAGGATGTGGACTCACTGAGATTTATCTCACCCCATCGTGGTTACCCATTTTTCAAGGCCATAGCGTGGAGATCTGCCGAGTGCGGATGTGATGGGCGCATGATGCGACATCCTTTTGGCTAGCCTTATCGATAGTGGAGTATAGGCTGTTAGGTCATTTTTGTTTGGGACAGACTGATGTTTATAAACCCGTAGGTTTGGCTTGACGGTATATAAAGTGTGTTTTGTGAAAAAGGCATAGCATATGTTTTACTATCCTTGTGTTTGATTGTTGTCTAGGGTTTATGAGTTTGCTTCCGCATGTGCATAAAAAGAAAAGGTTGGCGAGGCGTCCTGGAAACGTCACAATTTGATCGATCGTCGAGGGGTGTGCGCGTGCCCAGAGTTCGAGGCATGACAGGGCTGGTCTCGGCTGCTAGTGGTGTTGGATGCGAGACGAGTGGTTGGTGGTGCTAAGACGATGCTGTGGTGGCTAAACACAGAGGTGGGCTGAGGTGGAGTTGCGGCTGTGATTGCTGGGATGAGCTGGTGGTGGGGGGTTTTGTTGGGCGTGAGTGGTGTTGTGTGGTGGTGAGGGTTAACAGCAAGGTGGGTGGAGTGGTGAAATGGGCGGTGAAAATGAAGGAGAAAAACCAAATGGAAGAAAGGTAGACGTGGGGGAAGAAAGTGGGGCTGCGGTTGCAAGGAAATGGAGGAGACGTGGGGTGAGAGATGCTTGAGGAAGAAGCTAGGGAATGAGACTATTCTTTGCTGGTGGAAGGCTGAACGTGCGTGAAAAACCAAAGGGAGGAAGTTGGTTGCAGGGCTGAACACACGAGGGGAGGAGAGAGGGAAGGAGAGAGAGAGAGAGAGAGAGAGAGAGAGAGAGAGAGAGAGAGAGAGAGAGGAAAGAAGGTCAAGGGCATGACCAATGGGAACCTAGGGAGAAATATCTAACCATCAATCTTCGTGCCCATATAGTCAAGGGGTCATCCACTCACAAATTAGCTTCCATTTCCCTCAAGTAATTCCTTTTTGGGCAGCCATTTCTCCATTTTTCCCCTAATTCCGAATTTTCATTCCTTTTTCCTTTTTGTCCGAAATTGATTTTTCCACAAAATTACGGACTCGACAAATATTCTCCGAAAGATGAGACGACGTCCTAAAAATGAATCGTGACATGCTCAAACGTTCGATTCCCGAAACCAAATTCAATTTCGTCATTTAAATCGACCGAATGCGATTTTAGTATGACTTAACTTATCGGGTAGGCTTTAGGGATTCTAGCGCATTTGACCCGTGGTCGATAATTTTCGATCCACGTTTGTGCATCTCCAACTTGTAGACAATTTTCGATTGTCGTAAAAATCGCAAGGTTTCAAATATGTGTCCTGAGTGTATTATCAATAGAAAATCGGGTTATAGTCGTTTGATGCGAATATCGCAATCGTGCGGAACCACTCGCAATTTGACTACGTGATTCCATCGAATCGACCTATATCCGTTCGCTAATTGATTTATAATGATGTTGTATTGACCCTTGCCAATTATTATGGTCGAGCAGTCGATTTCCGATCAAATTCTCAAGTTTGCCGCATTTATATCCCTTAACGGCTTCACCTAATAGGTTAGTTAACTCATGAGGGGTCAGTTTAGAGAAAAAAAGACGGCAGAAGTACACCCTAAGTGCCAAAACTTGGCACGGAGGGACACTTAGGGCGCGCATGATAAAATTTCTACTTATTTATTTCTCTATTTCTCTGTTCCTCGGAACAGATTTGGAATAGAAATTTAGTAACGCAATTTGATTTTTCTATTTCTGGAACAAATTTCTATTCCATAAATAGATTTGAAGAATAAATCAGAAGTTAAAATTTTTAACTTCTCAATTTCTGAAATAGAAATTGAGAAATTAATTTCTAGCTAAAAATCAATTTCTGTTCCAGAAATTTTGTTTCTTGCGCACCCTTAAGTACCAAAACTTTAGAAAGATACACTTAAGTGCCACTTCGGCCAAAATTCAGCCAAATTGTTGACGTGCCAATTTTCCGACGAGGTGAGTGCAAAATAGTGTCGGTTTGCATGCTGACATGGCGAGAAAATGCAAAAACGACGTCAGTTTGTGTATGATGTGATAAATAATTAATATAAAATTAATTAAATTAAATTTAAAACTAATTTTATTTAAAATATTCTTAAAAAAAAACTTAAATTAAAAAACAAAGGGGGTCGAAGGGAGGCGGCGAGGGCTGAGCCCTCGTCGCCACCGCCTCCCCCGCCGCTAGGAAGGGCCGACAATAGAAGGGGTAGGGTCGGCTAAGGTCACGGCCCCGGCCGACCGGCGGCAAGGGCCGTGAGCCCTCGCTAGATATGGGCGAGGGACACGACCCTCGCCCCAGATCTGGACGAGGGCTCGTGGGCCCTCGCCGCCCCCCCGTCGCCCGGGAAGGGCCGACGACGGTGGAGGGAGCGTTGGCCGGCGACACCGGCCCTCGCCTAGATCTAGGGCGAGGGCTTGCGGCCTTCGCAATCGGTCAACCAAGGGCCAACAACCCCGGCCGACCCTCCCCCCTCCGTCGCTGGCCCTTCCTGACGGCGGCGAGGGCTCAGCCCTCAGCCGCCTCCCTTCACCCCCCTTTTTTTTTTTTAATTTTAAGTTTTTTTAGAATATTTAAAAAAAATTAGTTTAAATTTAATTTCATTAATTTTTATATTAATTATTTACCACATCATACACAAAACGACGTCTTTTTTGCGTTGTCTCGCCATGTCAGTGTGCAAAACGACGCCGTTTTGCACTCATCTTGTCGGAAAATTGCCACGTCAACAATTTGACCGGATTTTGGCCGGAGTGGCACTTAAGTGATCCATTTTACTCCGATTTTAGCACTTAAGTGTCCCTCCGTCCCAAGTTTTGGCACTCTAGGTGTCTTAAACTCGAAAAAAAACCATAGGTGCGTTGACGAAATGCTCATTTTATTTTATCCCGATGGGGTCAAATTTCAGGATGTCACAACTCTTCTCCTCTTATAAAAATTTCACTCTCGAAATTAAACCATTACAATTCTTCTTGGTGGGAGTATTGACGTCTCATCGATTCCTCGCTTTCCCACGTGGCTTTTTCTGTTCCGTGGTGTTGCCAGACCACTTTGACCAAGAGGATCGTCTTGTTGCGCAACACTTGCTCCTTCCGATCCACGATCCGAACCGGTCTCCCTTCGTACGACACTCTCTCATCCACGTCTAATTCCTCGAAATTTAGCACGTGAGTCGGGTCAGGCTCGTACTTCCTCAACCTCGACACATGTAAGACGTCGTGCACTTGTGCAAGTCTCAACGGCAATGTAAGACGATACGCCAAAGTCCCTATCCGCTCCAAAATCTCAAAAAGGGACCGATGTACCTCGGACTTAACTTTCCCTTCTTGCCAAAGTGCGAAGTACCCCTCATCAATGACACTTTGAGAAATACGTGTTCACTAACTTGAAGCTCCAGTGATCTACGTTGCTTATCTACATAACTCTTCTAACGACTTTTGGCGGTCTTGAGTCTATCTCGAATAACTTTGACGGTGTCAACTGACTCCTGAACTAACTCAAGACCGGTGATCTTACACTCTCCAACCTCATCCCAATAGACATGAGTTCTATAAGCTCTGCCATACAACGCTTCAAACGGTGCTATATAGATGCTTTGCTGATAATTGTTGTTGTAGGTGAACTCAATTAGATGAAGCTGTTTCTCCCAACTTCCTTTGAAGTCCATTACGCAAGCTCGTAGCATGTCCTTGAGGGTTTGAATCGTCCTCTCAGACTGGCCATTCGTCTACGAATGATAGGCCATGCTGTATTGCAACTTCGTTCCCAAGGTAGCTTGTAAACTTTTCCAAAAAGCGGCCGTGAACTTCGAGTCTCAATTTGATGTGATCGTCACTGGCACTCCATGAAAACGAACTATCTATCGCACGTACAACTCAGCATATATATCTGATGCAAAATCCTTTCGTATGGCGATGTCCTCCATTCCTGGCTCCTCAACCAACGTATCAACTACGGTTGCCAAATAACCTTGGCAACCCACATCCAGTAACCGGGTTGCCTTAAGCGACGAGATTAAGGTAATCAAGGGTCCTCCTCGATTTTCAACAAACTCAAAACTTCCACCCGCTAACGGGTTAAACTAGATTACTGTTCAATGGCGGGTACGTCAAAACCCTGAAGGGGATCTTCCTGCACCCCATTAGGCCCAGACGAAACCACACCTTGAATCGATGAGGTACCAACAGTGGTAGGCCATCATCAACCAAGATAGTGGTCACAATGAGCTCATGGAGCCAGGGACTCCTAGGGATAAGGAAGTCGGTACTTTGCTCGGTATACTCTCGCAGCTGTCCAAAACGAACCGGTCTCGCCTCCATCTAAAGACCTGAAAAGATTGAAACCCACGACGGGGTGAGACAATGTCTCAGCGAGTTCACGCCCTAAACCCTGATTAGAAGGAAATACGCCTAGAGACAACCTATACACACATCATAGAAGACTCACCTCGCCTAAACACCTTCCTGCACATTAGTATAGTTCATATAACAGATGGATATAGTAATTGCACTCATCAACTGGAACGTCTCACTTTCAAACCAATCAATCACAGGGTCCCGATTATAAGGCCAAATTGTTATGACACGTCCCATTATGTGCCACACAATTTCGTCCCATAATCATGCTCGGCTAAAACACTCATTCATGTGTTCCAATTTATTACAGGCCCACGGGAATGGCCTACTCGACGTTCGGCAATCTTCCGGCATAACCAGGCATCATCTCACCCCATTGAGCACGGCAACGTCTACCTCTAGACGGCATTCCCGAAGAAGCATCGGTCCGGCCTCTACCGTGATCCGGCATCCATTGTTAAGGGCATTCCATATAGGAGCATCGTCCACCTGACGCACATCGGGTGACGGGTTCTCATAACCATCACGCATACACCTAATCCCGGCCAAGGACATTATGCTTTGCACTCAAATGCCTCAATTAAAATAACGTGCTTGGCCTATTTTCTTCATATTAAAAACACTCGGTAAAATAATCGTGTGTGGGTACATGGTCAGATCAAACTAGAAAAAGTGATAACCTCTCTTTTTAAAAATCTCACTATTTGATATAGTACTTAAAAACATTTTTTATGTCAAAACCCGACATCCGATATTTTCAAATTAATTACCAAAATTTCATGATTTGAAATAATAACTGAAAATCAACAATCATCACTCGATTGCACAATCTAACAATCAATTGCACAAACTAATTACACCATGGCAATTAGCACAAAATTCTGACGACCGGCTATCCTGGTATAATTTCTGGAAAATAATAAATAATTAAATAAATGCAGAATAATTCAATAAATCACTTATTAAACTTTAAACACTAATCTAACCACCTAATTTGACCTAATTAAATAATGCAGTAAGCTAGATAAATCATACAATCTAATTAACCCTTAACTAAACTAATCTAACCACCTAATTAGCCTAATTAACCATCTAAATCACTAATTACACTAAACTAACAACCTAAACCAATCTTAAGCTAAATTAAACATACCCTAAACATAATTAACTCCTTAAGTAGAGTTTAGAGAGTAAATTCATTGGATGAGTTCACAGCGACAGTGACTGGACGGCTCGGCTTGGCTGGAATGGCGAGGTAGGAGGCGGATGGCAATGGAGACGAGCTGGAGCGGTGTGCGGTGGACGGAGGCAACTCGACGGCTTGGACGGCGGCTAGGCAAGCTTGGGACAGCAGCTCGAGCAGCAGGAGTCGCGGAGCAAGCGGCGGATGCGCGAGCAGGACGGCACGACGGCTCCGGCAGGCTCGGGTAGGCATGCGGGCAACTTGTGGTCCCGGGCGGTCGATGACAAGGGCTAGCTGGTTTTCTTCTTCAATTTCAGCAACAATGGAGACAAGAGAGGCAAGGAAGAAGAAGAAGAAGAAGAAGAAGAAGAAGAAGAAGAAGAAGAAGTGCCTGCAGCTGGTAGAGGGAATAAAGGCCACAAAAGTCTTCACAAATATCTCAATCACTCAAGTGGCTGCCCCCACCATCTTTAGCCTCATCCACAGCCCCTTTTCCCTCACCAATCTTCTCCAAGAAGCCAAGTATGGTGCTAAAATGTTGCAACCCACCCCCCCCCCCCCCCATGGCTACAAATTTCAAGCATTCCTCTTCTAAATCCATTCAATTCCTCTCCAATTGGCCTCAAATCAATGGCCAAAATGCCAAGGAGGATGCCCACTCTCAATTCCATAATTTTCCTCACCAATTAGTTCAATGAGAAGGCCAAAAGTGCACCCAATTTGGCCCATCCGAATTTCTCAGTCCAATTTCGCCAAATCTTGACTCTTCGCCGAAAATCCCAGGCTTGCCGAAAATTCTTCGAAGGATGAGTCGACATTCCTAAAATAAATCGTGACATAACAAAACTTTCAATTTCTAAAATCGGGTTCAATTTCGTGGTTAATTTCAACCAGACGCGATTTTAGCGTGACCTAACCTATCGGGTAACTTTTATGAATTTTTAGTATAATTGACCCGTGGTCGATTATTTTCTATCCACATTGTACATTTTCAATTTATAGGCGACTCTTGGTTGTGAAAATCTCGAGGTTTCAAATACGAGCACAGGGTACAGAAATGATAGAAAAATCGATTTAGTGCCGTTCGATAGAAATTTTACAATTAGTTGGAATCACTCACACTTTAATCACATGCCTCTGTCGAATCGACCTATCTCCGGTCTCTAATCGATTCTAATGGTGTCATATTGACCCTTGCAGATTATCCTGGTCTAGGAGTCGATTTTCTGATCGAATTCTCAAGTCGGTCGCGTTTAGATTCCTTAACGGCTTCACCTAATAGACTAGTTATCTCGTGAGTGATCAACTTAGAGAAAAATGCTATAGGTACATCGATGAAAGCCCAATTCGTTCAATCGAAAACATAATCGAAAACCAGGCTGTCACATACATTGGCTTGCTAGATCAATATTCTTGACTCGTTGGTCAAGGTGAAGTGACCCCTCGAGTATGTCACTATGAGAAAGAATAACAAATGTCCATAAGAACCAAAGAGGAAAGAATTCTGATTGGAGAAAAATTAACAATGTTCATAATATCCAACGTGCACTTTCAAAGGCTTTAATGTTTTTTCTAGAGTTGACTTCATCAATGGGGTAGAAATCCCGATGTAGAAACTCAACCACTTAGTTAATGCTGCTACATTGGCTCACTAGATCAATATTCTTGACTCATAGGTCAAGGTGAAGTGACCCCTCGAGTATGTCACTATGAGAAAGAATAACAAATGTTCATAAGAGCCAAAGAGGAAAGAGGTCTGATTGGAGAAAAATTAACAATGTTCATAATATCGAACATGCACTTTCAAAGACTTAAATGTTTTTTGTAGAGTTGACTTCATCAATGGGGTAGAAATCCTGATGTAGAAACTCAACCACTTAGTTAATGCTTTTACATTTGCTCGCTAGATCAATATTCTTGATTCATAAGTCAAAGTGAAGTGACCCTTCAAGTATGTCACTATAAGAAAAAATAACAATGTCCATAAGAACCAAAGAGGAAAGAGTTCTGATTGGAGAAAAATTAACAATGTCCATAATATCCACCATGCGACTCAACATCAAAGACCGCCGTTTGGAAAATTTTTGAAAGGCCTGTTTACTAGCCAGAAAAAATCAGGACTTCGAGAGCAATAGTTGACGAGGAAAATGTTCCCATTCATGCAATATAAATTTCTTCATGGAGATGCTTAAACCATCTTTTCCAGTCGAAAATTTACCTTTATCTTCAACCACAAGGTTTTCTCTCTATAATTGTGATTTCCACCTTCTGTCCTAAACTTCAGGTTGTGTCTTCTGCTGTTCTAAAGCTAGCAAAATCAGTTGTTGCTGAGAAGAAAGGTTCAAGTAGTCATGATTCTTCTAAGAAAAGTAAGAGTATTCTCTCTTTTATTTTGTCTCATTATGCTGTGAAATTTTGCATTGGGGGAGATGTCATTACAGCATCTGAGTACATCCAAGACCCTGGAAGTATCATATCAAGCGGAGGTCTCTACAGACTAGGATTCTTTAGCCCCAATGGTACCACCAATCGGTATGTTGGAATTTGGCATAACAGGATTCCTGCGTTTAACGTCTTTTGGGTTGCAAACAGGGAGAAGCCTGTTCTAGATTCTTCTGGTGTCATGACCATATCCGATGACGGTAATCTTGTGATATTGAATGGAGAGAAGGAAGTACTTTGGTCATCAAACGTTTCTACCTCTGGAGCTAATGCAAAAGCCCAATTATTAGATACTGGAAATCTTATCTTGCAAAAACAAAGTTCTAATATGAGGACAAATGATACAACGGCATGGGAAAGTTTCCAGACCATGTGTGATACAGTCATCGCGAAAATGAAGCTTAGCACCAACTTGAGAACAAATGAGAAGCAGGTACTCACATCTTGGAAAAGCCCTTCTGACCCATCGATTGGAAGTTTTTCAATTAGTCTTGAACCACTAAATATTCCTGAAGTTTTCCTTTGGAACGGCACTACTCTATATTGGCGGAGTGGTCCATGGAATGGTAAGGTTTTCATCGGAATTCCCGAGATGGAATCAGTCTATCTTGATCGATTTACCTTAGTGGATGATAAAGAAGGATATTTCTATCTGACTTACGACTTAGGAGATGTGTCTTATTTGTCATACTTTTTTGTGAGGTCAAATGGGGAGTTGTTGCAGCCATTCTGGGATGAAAATGATAAGCAGTGGCGGATCGATTGGTCAACCCGGGCATCTGATTGTGATGTTTATGGCAAGTGCGGTCCATTTGGATACTGTGATGCCAAGAAATCACCAATTTGCAGCTGCTTGAGAGGCTTTGAGCCAAAAAAAGTTGAAGAATGGAGCAGAGGGAATTGGTCCAGCGGATGCATCCAGAAGTCATTGCTGCAATGCGATAGGTTGAAAAATGGTAGTACTAAAGCGGGAAAAATTGATGGATTTGTAAAGCTTGAGAATGTGAAAGTGCCGAATTATGCAATTTGGTCATCTCCTTTGGAAGACAAGTGCCGAGAGCAGTGCCTCAGTAATTGTTCATGCACAGCATATGCTTATGATGCCGGCATTGGTTGCATGTACTGGAGCGGAGACCTAATCGACGTACAGAAGTCATCCTATCCAGGAACAACTCTTTATGTTCGAGTGGCCCATACAGAACTTGGTAGGTTCATTCCTAAATTAAATTTCTGATCCATCAGGTAATGCAACTTACTGCTAGATGGTTAGGGAATTTCAATCAATGTGATATGCCAGGTGGAGTTGTGATCCATGAAAGGTAGCTAATCAGTTCTTTTTTATTTTTTAATATGTGCTTCAATCTCAGACATCATTGTTTGTCCATATTTTGATCTACAGAAGGAAAAAGAGATCTGAGAGCAATTATAGCGACGGCAGTTGTTGTGGCAACTGTAATTTTCAGTATTGGTACTTTCTTCGCCTGGCAGAAGTCAAAAAAACGAGGTGGTAAAGACAGAGAACAATTTTCAAAGGCTTCTAGTGAGAACATGCTCGGAGGGAGCCTGAGCAAAGTTAATCTCCAGGAGCTTGTGCTATATAAATTGGAAGAGCTGGCAGCAGCAACAAGCAACTTTAGTGATGCGAACAAGCTCGGGGAGGGTGGTTTTGGGGCAGTATATAGGGTAATACTGTGTCATGTAGAGGACAGCAGCTCCATTTCTGCTTCTTCTTTTTAACTTTAGCAGCCCATTTACGTCCTTTTGTGCAGGGGAGATTGCTAAATGGAAAAGAAATAGCAGTCAAAAGACTATCAGGGGCCTCTGGACAAGGATTGCGGGAATTTATCAATGAAATGGAAGTGATTTCCAAGGTCCAACATCGAAATCTCGTTCGACTCCTTGGATGCTGTGCCGAGCAAGATGAAAAACTATTAATCTATGAGTTCATGCCAAATAAGGGTCTAGATGCATTTCTTTTTGGTAATATTCCATTTCTTGTAGTATTCCGTCGATCTATCATGGAATACCAGTTTATGGGGAAGTCAAGTTTTTAATTTTACCTGTTTAAACAGACAATGGCTGGACCTATTGCACATACTTTACATTTTCAGTATACATGGGAGCCTCTTTCTGTGCATTACACTCTTCTCCGGTCACAAATTAACACATAATTTTATGGATTTCACTTCTGTTGTCTATTTCAGATCCTCTCAAACGAGAGGAGCTGGATTGGAGAAGACGGTTCAACATCATTGATGGAATTTGTCGAGGCCTACTATACCTTCACCGTGACTCCAGAGTACGGATAATTCATAGAGATCTTAAGACGAGTAATATCCTGTTGGATGAAGAGCTCAATTCAAGAATTTCAGACTTTGGAACGGCTAGAATATTTGGGGGAAAAGAAGATCAAGCAGATACACTAAGAGTTGTGGGAACCTAGTAAGTATTTCTTATATGATGAGTCTCATACTGATTTTATCTTTCTACCTAGCGTGAGGAATATTGAAGTGTTTCGTGGAATGCAGTGGTTACATGGCTCCAGAATATGCAATGGAAGGGCGGTTTTCGGAAAAATCAGATGTCTTTAGCTTTGGGGTAGTATTGCTGGAGATTGTAAGTGGAAGACAGAACACTAGCTTCAATGAGGAAGATCAGTCCTTGAACCTGTTAGGATTGGTAAGCTGTTACAAACGGAGAGATCACCCTATTTCCATCAGCTCAAGTTCCAAAAATATTTAGACTTGAATTCTGTTTTTTGGCAGGCATGGAAATATTGGGAGGAAGACAATGTACTTGCGCTAGTGGACCCTAAAATTTCTGTTGGTTGCTCCGAGATTGAGATCATAAGGTGCATAAATGTGGGGCTGCTTTGTACACAAGAACTTGCAAAGGATAGGCCTACCATTTCAACTGTTATTTCAATGATTAGCAATGAAATTGTTGGTCTTCCTCGTCCGAACAAACCTGCATTCACCGAGAGGCAAACAACCACCGACACAGGTTCCTCCAGACAAAGTCAGAAAAAATACTCTGCCAACAACGTCACTATTACCGCTCTTGAAGGCAGATAAAATGAGGATGCCAAAACCAATAAGCTCGAAAGTTCAGCTCAGAGATGCAAACTATAGCCAGCTCGTGTCTTGGACATGGAGTCAATAATGAGTACTAGCGTGATCCTATTTGCATATACTGTTTTCAAAAGCAGTCTTTGTATTTTTTTCCCCTTAATCATGTTCAAGCTTACTTGGAAATGTATGAACATAAATTTGTGGAATAGCAAATTACTATACGCTGGGTGGCAGTTAGGCCTTGCTTGTTTGGGTCATTCCAAAGCTGGGATGCAAATATTTGGCAATTTCTGTGTTGGTACAGCAGTTGCTCTTTAGCAAGAAGCTCTGTTCAATCAACTAGGCTAGTTTGAAACAAGATATGGAATGCCATTAAGCAAGACTTTTCGTACTAATGTCCATCATATGGTGAATGAAACTAGAATTCTGGTGAAAACTTTTTTCTTCTATGTTTGTGCGTGTGGTCTTGTTGAATTTTGCCTCTTCGTTCCATATATGCAATTGTCTGAGATCATATTAGAAACTAAAGCATCAGGCACTGTGAAAACTATCAGACAAACTTCGTTGTCATATTTGGTTCTTAAGACAATGAAGAATCTGCTAACTTCAACTCACCACAGAAAGCGTTTTCAACAAGAATGTCCGTTTGGCATTGTAAAAATGACAATCAAAGTTTCAAAGAACTGACAGAGAATAACGATGTTTAGAAATTGATTTAGTGGATTAGCCGATAGATACTTGGTATTTGTCCAGAGAATCACCCTTTGAAATAATCTGAAAACAAAGTTAATTCAGCCTATAGGGGCTTGCCGTGAAAGAGAAAAGGAGAGTTGACACCAAGTCATTAAAACAGAAATGGAAAATTAGGTGTTGTTGGTAAAAGAGAGAGTACTTTATTTTTGAGATCAAAAGAAGTATTTATAGGCTTAGGTTAAGCCTTGTACAACTACATAGGTCAAATACATAAATAGGCCCAACTTGCTAACACCTTAGAATAATAAATAATAAACTCAACACTAGCCCTCTCGTTGGGGTGTATATAACAAGGTGCAACGGCATCCTTGCCCTGAAAATGTAGTCATCAATCTAATTGTAGGTGAACTATAAATGTCTACATACACAAAAACAGAGTTTTGGCGAAAATAGTTAGCCAACTCTCTCTTTTCTCTTTGGCATGCACAAGTCACTTGCCCATTTGAATCACCCCCAAATTAGAAACATTAGGGTAAAGAAGAGAGTTGTAAGCATACTTTCCTTCATGAAATGGGACAATACCAAGAAATTTTTGTTCTTAGATATTTTAGGGCCACAAAAAATGAGAGTAAGTGAAATGTTAGGTGACAATGGCGAGTGAAAATGAAAATGAGTTTGTGATTTTCTTGATGTGAAAATTGGAGGAAAAGGACAATATGAGTTGGCTATTTGGTCCTTACTAGTGGATGGAAAGTGCACTAGCGGTACCCATCAAATTTAGTACACTATCTATATAAAAAAACAAACTGATTATCGGTGATGTATCTGCAGCTACGATCTAGGATTAATTGGCTTAAATGGGGTAATAAAAATATCAAATATTTTCACATCACCACAATTTAGAGAAGACAAGGGAACCAAATTTCTATACTAATATCTCCTATCGGGAAATGGGTTCATGATTTAGACCAACTTAAACACCAGATAGTTCTCCTTTTCAATGAGCTTTATACTACCTCAGGACCTAGGTATTTTTAGTTTCTTTGGAGAAATGTCCTACTGTCGTAGGGGAGGAGATAAATTAGTTTTTAATAGCTAATGTGACTTTAAAGGAGGTTACAAAAGCAATTTAGCAATTGGGTTCCACTAAAGCAGTATGACTAGATGGCTTGAATGGGCAATTCTATAATCACAATTGGAAGATTTTCAAGCATTGCATCTGCGTCGAGGTGCATAATTTCTTTAATTGAGGGATACTTAACCCGGAGTTGAACAAAACACATATCGCACTCATCTCAAAGCTCTGAAACTGTGACATCCCCATTTTTGTTTTCTTCTCTCTCTCTCCTCTTTCTCCTTCCCCTCACGTTTCTCCCCCTTCTGCCAACCCACCCCACTCCCCTTCTCTCCCCCTCTCTCTCTCTCTCTCTCTCTCTCTCTCTCTCTCCCCTCCCTCACACCACCTCCTGCCATCCCCTTCTATTTTATTTTCCTCTTTCTTTTTTTCACTCTTTCTTCTCCCCTTCCCCTTCTGCCGATTCCTCCTCCATTCTCCTTTCCTCTCCATTTCTCCCCCCCCCCCCCCCAAACTTCTTCTTCTTCCTTTCTCTTGCTCATTGCTGCTTCACCACCACCCACACCCCCACCCCTTCTACCAACATCATCTCATCACCACACCATTGTCATCTTCCCATTTTTCTTTCCCCTTCCAAGCTGAGGCCACCCTCCCCTTTTTCTTTTTCTTTTTCTTTACCGTTCGCCTACATCACCGCCATTGTTGCCGCCCCACTCCCCTTGGCTGCACCACCATCACCGCCTCTTGCCACCGTTCGCTCGCACCGTTTGTGCCGCCGTTGCTTTGCGCCGCACGTTGCCCGTCCGCCTAAACTAAGCCCCCCTTTTGGGTGTGAGCTCAACTTCACCAAATTGCCGCCATTTGTGTTGCCATTCGAGTCGCGAGTGTCACGTTCTCGCCGTCACCGGAAACCCGTGAATTAACTTCTTAATCGTGAATTAGGGTGTTAATTACGTTTATGAGGTAGATTAGTTAAGGATAAGAGTAGGTAATATTAGTAAATTTTAGTTTATTCTTAATTGTGATTAATGATGGTTTAGACTAAATTTAATTGGATTAGTTTAAGTAATTACGATTAGATTAATTAATTGTGTTTAGTTTAATTAATAGTTATTTATTTAATTAATCGTAGTTATTTTAGTTAACGTCGATTAATTTTTAATTAATTATAGTTAGGCTAATTAATCAAGTTTAGTTTCATTAATTGTGATTAGTGTAATTAATGATGGATTAGCCATTAAGTAGAATTTTATGCTTGTTTTTCTAGATGAGATTGTGCGTAATTTCGGTTGTTTGCACATGTGATGTTATGTTATTGATTGGCCAATTGTAGATTTTATTATTATTTTCAAAAAGGGCTTTATAGGCAAGAAAATAGAAAAATATGAGATGTCGGGTTTGGATGCCAAATTTTACTTGTTAAATAAAATAATCGGGTTTTGAAATAGAAGTGTGCAAAGTTTGACAGGTTGATTTCAAATACATAACCACATACGAATATTTTACTGGGATTTTTAAATGTGAAAAATTGCCAAAGTGATTATTTTAAAAACGAACTATTTTGTTCTTGGCTAATTAATAGCAACAAAATTGGCTTGATTGATGGTGTGCTTAAGTGGTTATTTAATCAAACCTGTCACCTAATGAGAGTTTGGGGGCGATGCCCGATTTTTATCGGATGCCTGACGGGGGTCCGGATGCCGAGTCGTGGTTGAAGCCGGACCGATGCTTCTTTATGGAATGTCGTCTAGGCGGGGGGTCTAGATGATGCCGTGCCCAATGGGACAAGACAATGCCTGATCATGCCGGAAGATTGCCGACTCTTGTGTTGACTGTGGCCCGAGATGTCGTAATAATTAGAACATGTGTTGGCAATGCGCATGAAATTTTAGTATGTGTTATGATTGTTATTTATGTATGTTGCACTATTATTGCCATGTGAGATGTGCTATTATGCAGAGGTGTACCAAGGCGAGGTGAGTTTATATATGGTGCGTGTTTAGGCTGTCCCCAAGGCGAATCAGCTTCCTAATCGAGGTTTAGGTTGTTAACTCGCTGAGATTTATATCTCACCCCGTTGTTGTTAAATATTTTTAGGTCTGTAGTATGGAGTGTCGCCCCGTCGTTTTGGGGTCCCTTGGGATATGGATGTGGAGACTACTCTATTTCCTATCTCGGGGACCGACCGGATCCGTGAGTTGGTGGTCATGACCGTATGGGTAGATGAAGGGTTTGCTCATGTAGTGCCCCATAATTTCAAGGCGTGGTTTGTTAGGGAGGAGAATGGTGATCGAATTGGTCCACTTCAAAGTTTTAATGGACCACCATCCGAGAACGTGGGAAGGCAAGTATGGGACCCCAAGGATATCGACATCTCTAATGGTGTCATTTTGAATCTTGATTCTGATCCGGATGAGCCTACGGAGGCGTTCCCCTCTACCACATGCCCAACTTTGCACCTAAATACTAGGACCGGTGCTTGGAGTTAGTGAAACTAAAAGTTAACCTTGGCCTTTCTGACCCTTTTTGCTTATAGGTCACATAAGAGTTACCTTTTGTTGTAGGCATGTACATGTTAAACTCCTTGAGTTAATAAGTTGATAAATAAATCACCGCTTTTGGGAAATCGTTTGTTGTGTTTTACTATCCCAATTTTGTTGATTGACTAGGTGTTTATTTGAGTTGCTTCCACATGCGTTTAATCGAAAGATAAAAAAAAAAAAAAAAAAAAAGAGTCAACGATGTGTCCTAGGACGTCACAATTCAATTGACCACCGAGAGATGTTCGGGCGCTCAGGGTTTGGGGCATGACATTCCCCTGTTTAAGTGGTATCAAAGCCCGGTCAATGTTTAGAGTGATAAGGTGCAATGGGTTTTAGGGTAGTTAGATAGGAAAAACAGTTTTTCCTTATACTTATGCTTGTGATTGATTGATTGTTTTGTGTGGGTTGCTCAGATTTCTACTTCCTTGTTGGAATTGGAAAGTAGGTTTATGTAAGGACCTTGTGAGATGAGCGATCCTAGCAGAGAGCCCCTTAGAGAAGGGCCATAGAGGCTCTACAAGTGTTGAGAGAAGGGCACTAAGATGGGCTGGTGCTAGAGGGAGAGTGCCGACGTAGGTGGGTGTTAGAGGGAGTGCACCAATTGATCCTAGGGTTGATGGGATCCTGCAAGCCCTAGAGACCTTAGGGAACGTAGTCGGGCAATAAGCTCAGAATCAAGCCATCGCCGCCGCTGCCACCACTACTGCCGCCAATGCTATTGCTTCCGCTATTGCACTTGTTGAAGTCCCACTTGAAAATGGGAATGGTGAGCGGCCTATGCACAAGCTAGTGGAGCAGTTTCTGAGATTGAAGCCTCCAAAGTTTATTGGAGCAGGTGACCCCAAGATTACAACCCTTTGGGTTAGAGAGTTGGAGAAGGCTTTTGCACTATTGAGGTGCTCAGAGGAGGACAAGGTGAACCTAGTCATATATTAGCTACAGGGTAATGCAAGCACGTGGTGGGAGGCCACTGAAGGAAGAGTGTTTCCTGAGAGTATGGTCCTGGAGTAGGATGCCTTCGTCGAAGTGTTTTACGGGAAGTATTTCTCAAACTATGCTCGAGAACAAAAGATGGCTGAGTTCCAGCATCTCTGCCAAAACTAGATAACTGTAGATCAGTATGAGGCGAAATTTGTTGAGTTGTCGAAGTACGCACCGAGGTTAATTGAGGACCCAGTGGAGAGAGCTAGAAGGTTTAGAGATGGCCCGAAGCCAGAGATTAAGGACTCGCTGGTGCCGCTTAATCCCAAGGACTATCACGAATTGTATGAAAGGGTCCAGCTGATTGAGAGGAATTTGAATGAGTGGGTAGCCACATCTGGGTCGTGGTTTGTGCCCAACAGAGATAACAATCAATTTGGGAAGAGGCCAATGACAGGAGGAAAGTATCCCATCCCTCCCAACCGAAAGGGTGGAATTGGAAAGTTGGCACCCAACTTGAATGGTGTGTGCCGATTTCGTGGAAGGAAACATGGATTAGCCCTATGTCTTACTAGAATAGGAGCTTGCTACGGATGTGGTCAGCATGGCCATAAGGTGAAGAACTACCCACGTAAGCCCATGGGAGCACAGGCTCCACTGCCGCAGATAGGACAGGCAGCAGGAAGTGCGTCGCAAAACACACAACAAGGCATTTTGAGCAGGCCTTCGGTGTAAGGAAGAGTGTATGCTATCACCTAAAGGGAGGCAGAGAACTCGTAGAACGTGGTTACAGGTACAGTCTTGTTGAACGACCATGCTACTTATGCTTTATTTGATCCTAGAGCCACACATCCATTTATTGCTGAGCAATTCATTAAGTTAGTGTGAAGTGGTCATTAGTATATCCACCCGTTAAAGGATAAAGTGTTGTCTGCGATAACGTGTCCTGGTTGCAAGTCAATAATTGGTGATCGAGAGGAAAGATTACATTTGATTGTGCTGGTGATGTTTGATTTTGATGTTATTATTAGTATGGATTGGCTCACCAAGCAACGGGCTACCATGGACTGTTATCTTAAAGCGATTTAGTTTAACTCGTTAGCAAGTAGGAGTTTCAAGTTTGTTGGAAATCGAGGAGAACTCTCGATTACTTTAATTTCGTCACTTGAGGCAACCTGGTTGTTGGATGTGAGTTGCCAAGATTATTTGGCAACTGTGGTTGATACATCAGTTGAGGAGTCAAGGATAGAGGACATCGCTATAATGCGGGAATTTTCTAACGTTTTTCCTAAGGAGTTGCTTGGTTTGCCTCTAGAAAGGGAGATAGAGTTCGTGATGGAGTTGGACCCAAGGATAGAGCCAATTTCTAAAGCTCCTTACTGTATGGCACTATCAGAGTTAAAGGAGCTAAAGGTACAGATGCAGGAGTTGTTGGACAAAAGATTTATTCGGCTTAGTGCATCGCCTTGGGGAGTGCCAGTTTTGTTTGTAAGGAAGAAAGATGGTTCATCGCGTCTTTGCATCGACTATCGACAACTCAATCAAGTGACGATCAAGAAAAAGTATCCATTACCAAGGATCGATGACTTGTTTGATCAGCTACAGGGGGCTTCGATATTTTCCAAGATTGACCTAAGGATAGGTTACCATCAGTTGAGGATTAAGGAGGAGGATATACCAAAGACGAGCTAGATTCAGTCAGCATCTAAAACGCATCAATAAAAGTCACTCAAATCTAACAGCAAAGCCACGAATCACTTGCAAGTTGCAGCAGGTGACACAACTTGATCTACTCGGTAAAGATCTCACTAGCAAAGGTGAAGTAGGTACTAGTTGCCATCGAAAATTGATAGCTAGAACAATTTCTACAAGTTCATCAGCACACACCTGACATTAGATGTTGGTCGCATCCAAAGTGGTGGTGGCGAGAGTAATGACGTCAGGGTGGTGAAGATATGAGGTTTTGTGTATATATTTAGTGATGTCAAGGTGCAATGGCAACCTTGCCATGGAAATCTAGTAATCAATTTGATTATAGGAGAAATATGTATGTCGGCATACATAAAAACACTCAATTTTGGTAAAAATAGTTAGCTAACTCTCTCTCCTCTTTGCTTTGCACAAGTCACTTAGCCCTTTCAATGACCCCCAAATCAAAAACATTAGGGTAAAAAAGAGAGTTATAAGCATATTCTTCCACTTTTTTAATGGGGATAGTACTGTAAATTTCCATTTCGAATATACTTTATGGGGAGAAGAACAATACAAGTGCCATAACTTTCATATGGCACTTACTTGAGTGTTATAACTTTATTTTTCACTCACTTAAATATCACATTGGAGAAAAATCGATCATTTAAGTGTCATTTCCGGCAAATCATCCTACATGGATTTTTTTATTGATTTCCCATTTTGACATGGATATTTTTATTTTTTATTAATTGTTCAAGTTAGCACCCTCGATGCCATGTGAGATGATTGGCGTCCATGTTGAATTTCCCGACAAAACAAATTCCTAATGATAGTTAAGTGATTGAATTTCAAATTTGTGACATTCAAGTGATCGTTGTATGAAAGTTATGACACTTCTAGTGTACTTACCCCAAAAATGCTTATACACGTAATCCATTGAATGAGTGATTATATAAATATTTTGGAAAATTATCAATTTAGTCTTAAAATCTATTGTACGAATGTCAAATCAGTTTTAACTTTTCAATTTTATCAATATAGTCATTCACATTTGTGCAATATTCAAATGTAGCCTTAATTGCCAATTGCCGTCGCAAATGCAACATGGAAATTAACAATATGCCCACGTCAACATGCCACTCAAGATAGCCAGCAATGACTAGATGCCACATTAACAATTTTAAGCGGCAATTGGTGGGAAATATTATATTGACAAAAATGAAAAGTAAGATTGCTTAAGTGGAATAATTAATTATTGACAAGAAAATTATAAAAATTATAATTACATTATAAGACAATCCAATCAAATCATTGGCAAATACATATTTTTTGTCAATTCTAATATACATAAGAATTTCCAAAGAAAGAGAAGAAATAAAAGTAAGAAATAATTTTAAATCTAGGACTTGCAAGAGATATTGTGGTCAATCTAAGGTAATAGGGGGTATCGGAAATCAAAAAATGAATGAAAGAAACGCGAGCCTTTACGAATTTATCCTTTTCACATAATGCTCATTTAAATGTTAGGCCTAATCTAATTATTTATTGTCGCAACCTACCCTTCGAGGGAGGGAATAGATTTAGGGGAACTACCTAAAGGACGGACCTAAGACCCATGATTAGGCACGGGCTCTTCCAAGCCCATACCTCGTGCGACATTGGGGTGTTTTTAAGAATTTTGCAATAAAGAGTCGCTACTAGCCTATTAGGGTTGGTTAGAAATTAAATTAGGCGTGAGAGTGTACCTCACTTCCTACACAACCAAAGAATTTAAGGCTAGGGACTTGATTACACTAATTAACTAATTAGTGTCCTTTCGGTACATAATCTTGTTCATTTAAAAAAAAAAAAAAGATTTTTATCAAGCAGATTGGATTAACTTTAGACCAATTCGCTAACATGTGAAGTGATCATGCATGCGGGTGCGCAATCATTAAAATAACAATTAGCAACCAAGGAAAGCATTAAATAAATTGCATGGGAGAGCAAAGAATTAATACTATAGAGAAGACAAATGCTAATCTTAACTAGACTAAAGAGAAGCCAAACTCAATGTATCAATATTGCACAATCAATGGTATTCATCTTTAAGGACAACTAAAACCCCTTGAGCATGATTCTAAATTGAAAGACTTCCATTTTTTTAGGAGAAAATAAACCAAGAGATTAATTTTAACCTTTTTGAAGATTGTTTTAAAATTTTTTTTAGAATTTTTTGGATTTTTCTAGAAAATTTGAATTTTTGAATTTTCCAAAACCTTTTGATTTTTATTTTTTTTTTGGTGTCATTTTAACCACTATTGAAATTTTTTAGAATTTTCTGAATTTTGGAATTTTTTGAGTGTTTTTGGATTTTCCTTAATTTTCTAGTTTTTTCTAAATTAATTTTTCAAGAAAAACTCGAATTTTCAATACTTTCATTTGAAATTTTTTTGAATTTTTTAATGTACTTTGAAAGTTGTTGAATTTTCGAAAATATTTTGAATTTTTATTATTTTCAAATTGATTTTTTTGAAAATTTTGTTTAATTTTTGAAACTTTTAATATGTTTTTAATATTTAATATTATTATATTAGGAAAACGGGTTCGGACTGGGTAAATCCGATCCAACCTGCTAGCCCGATCCGATGACCCGAACTCACCCTAAAAAGGATAAAATCTATTTTTAAAAACCTTTTTTTTTATATTAATATTATTTTTTAATTATTTTTTTTTGTCTTTTCCCTATTTTGTCTTTTCAACTGCACACTCTTCTTCCTTCACTCTTTCTTCACGGAACGTCTTCCCCCTTTTGTCCTTTTTTATTTCTTTTTTTTTTTTTTTTCCTTTTATTTTCTTCTTCCCCTTCTCTGGTCTTCTTCTTCTCCACGACATCCCCTTCTCAAGCGACATCCTTCACCCGAAGCTCCTACGTTCTTCTTCTTGTTTGTTTTTTTTTTTTTGGACAAACCTCGGCCAAAGCTCAAGCCGCCGCGAGTTACCACCCTCCATCGAGCGGTCACTCTAGCTGCCACTCGTTGGCCGACCTCCCCGCCGCCGAACGCCCAAAACAGTGAAGCTCGCGGCCTCCGAGGACCGCCACGACGGCCACCGAGGACCGACCAGCTCCTAGCCAACCCGATGCAGTCACCGACCGGAGGGTCACCATCGTTCCGAAACAGACCATACCTAGAGAAAAAAACTATGGATCTCGTTCGGACATTTTGTCGAACAGGTAGTATATGCTACGGAAACAAGAGATCTTTGACTCGACTGAAGACCAGAACCCGCGACAACAACAGCACGCACAGCAGCAGCAAAATGAGGGACGGACGGGGCCGGAGTTCGCCTCAGCCGGACGACCGCGAGCTCCGGTCCGGTATGCTCAAAAAAGGCAAAAAGGGATCGAGGCTTACCGGAGTTTCGGAGCGGGAAAGGAGGCACGGCGGTGGGTTATCGACCGTGCGGTGGCCGGCGGTCTCTCGCTCCAACTCTCCTCCCTCACACAAACTCTCACTCGCGTTCCCTGTCTCTCCCCCCTCTCTCCATTTCTCTCCCCCTTTCTCTCGGATCTTTCCTTCTTTGTTTTTTATGCTCTTCATCCTTCGCCTTTTAGCGATGAAAGCTGTCCTTCGCAGACTCGTACCGCACGACATTCTCAGTCGAGCGTCGCGCGCAGCCCTGCCTCTGTCCGTCCTCGCCGTCCTTGCCCCCCGCTCATCCGTTGCTGCTGCCCTTTTCTTTCTTTTGCAAGTCGCGCGCAAGCTAGCTCGGAGGAAGAAGACAAGCCCGGGGGGGCCGGGCGGAAGGGAAGGAAAGGCTGGGCCCTCGCGGAAAAAGGAAAGAAAGAGAAGGAAGGGTCGGGCCCTAGCCCATGCGGGGAAGGAAGGAGAGGCGGGTCGGGCCAAGGTTGGTTTCGGCCCAACCCGGCCTCTCTCGTGCGTTTTTCTTTTTCTTTTTTAAATATCTGTTTGAGAAAAAATTAGGTGTCAACATTTATATTTGAGTTTATGAGAGTAAAATAAGGAGAAGGTACCATAGGTTTCTAGAGTCAAGAACCATACAATGGTTGGGAAAAAGGATAGGTGAATGAGGAATCTTAAATTAATACTACTTATGTATTAATATTTAATAATTGTTTTGATGATATTTTAATTTCAATTTTGTTGAAACAAAATTAAATTTAAAATATTTTGGATTTTACATTCAGTGGGCCTCATTCATGAGAAGTACTTAGTTTTATATAAATGGTACCTACTTCTAGTAATATGTCTTATAAAGAATTCATTAATGCAAGGCATTTCTTTGCATGGGACCCTTGTGGCAAAACTGAGTGGGTTAGCTACATTGATTGGCCCTCTCTAGCCTTTTTACTTTTAAATAAAAATACATAGGATAAGAATAGCATGAGTGTCACAACTTTTATATAGTACTCACTTGAGCATTATAACTTTTTTTTTCTCACTTAAGTGTCACATCGAAGTAAAATCAATTATTTGAGTGTCATTCTTGGCAAATCATCATACCTGGATTTTTTTATTTATTAATTTTCCATTTTGACATGGAATTTTTTGAATTATTTATTTATTGTCTACATCAACACAAGTGAAGCCACATTGGACAACTGGCGTCCACATCAAATTTTTCAGCAAGGAAAATCGCTGATGGCACCCGAGCAATTGATTCTTCAAATTTATAGTATTCAAGTGAGCGAAAGAAAGTTATAAAAGTTATGGCACTTGTGCTGTTATTATCCAATTTTCAAGGCCACAGAAAACAACGCGAGTAAGTGAAGTATTAGGTGACAATGGCAAGTGGAAATGAAAATGAGTTTGCTATTTTCTTGATGTGAAAATTGCAAGACAATGTGAGTTGACTATTCTACCCTTCCAAGTTGATGGAAAGTGCACCGACAACACCATCAAATCAAGTACAATAAGAAGCCCAAGATGGAGTTTTGGGTCTGATTTAGGCCGAAAAAGAACAAAGTGTATGATGTTAACATATACAAAATAAGTTGCCAAGGTTGAGTGATATAAACTCGAAAGTGTATTGGAAAATTTGAAATTAAGCTAATTTATTCTACAGGTTAAAAATAAATTTCCACTAGTTTGTAATAGCCAAAGAGATGTGAAAACAACATTCTCTTATGAAAAATCATTGAACTTAATGTAAGACTTACTTAGTATGCTTACTAATATGTTGCAATTTATTTTAAATTTGAAAAGTCACTAGCTATACATCAAAATTGCCAATTTTGTTAGGCTAGAAGTAATTCTCCCCTTAACACTGGAAAAAGTTACTAGTTAATCGAAACATACACAATTACATGAAAGGTTACTCAACCTACATTAGTAAACAAACTTAAATAAACCAATACTTTTTTCACATAAATGTTATTAATCATCTATAAAAATTGCTGCTGACCGATAAATTGTTATGCAAACTTATTAGTCAAGGCAAAAAAAATTGTACTAAATTGTTACTTCTCATTTATTGGTGAATGTATTGTTATGGAATTCAGTAGTTACACCAAAAAAAAAAAATCATTAATAACTATAGACAGATGCCTAAATACTTACTTTCTTAATGTGAATATATTTAATTATATATATAAATTCCGTAGGATAGCAAAATGGATAGCGCCTAGATAAGTAATTTCATTCTTAAATATGATCCGCTCACTTGGCCTGGCCAAGCTTATTTAGACCCAATCAATTTAATGAACAAAACATAATATACATTAACCTTTTCATTATGAGAAATCTTGGATGGAAAATTCTTAAGACACTAAAATAGAAATGATTCACTTATTGATCAGGTCTATCACAACAATGATTTGCGAATCCGGATTGACCCATTTGAGAGAACCGGCCGGACTCGAACCATGCCCGACTTCAGGGACAACTCTGAAGTCCCTAAGTCCTTTTCCAACGGCTTGGTTCGCACGTTGTTTCTCTTCTTGCAGACTGAAACAGACGGCCATGAGTCGATAACTCAATTCGGTAAGCGTCCAGAAGGCAGAGTCCCCTCTGACATGTCCTTTTCGTTCCTCCCCCACCGTCCCCTCCGTCGCCGCCTCGTGCGAGTGGACCGAGAGAGTTGGGGCTGTAGCCATGTGATCTCAGTGGAGACGACTGGACCCACCCACTCAATGTTCATCCCTGAAGATGCCATGTCCGTTCGTCCTCTTCATCCTCCACCTCTCGCGCACGGCTTGATGGGTGCAGTGGCGGCTGGAAGTTGGCGTAGGATTGGCTTTCGTGACTTTAGTCGTCCGCAGCCTCCGAGACGAGGAACAGGTGGAGAATGATTAGGGTTTCGGTACTTGCCGTTTTAGCTTTAGGCGGAAGTTAGAGGTTTTTCTTGTGGTTCATGAAGAAGAAAGATAAAATTGGGCTAATGCGGTTCAGGCATTGGATGGCAGAAGTAATTTCTTTTGCCTTTAAATAAGGATGCTTAATAGAAATAACTAGCCCAGGACATAGTTCAGGGAAATTATGATTGACTAAGGATGTTAACTTTGATACAAAGTAATAAATGTGGTTGCTCCAGATCTTAATGCATTAAATTGTGATGTTGTACGTAGTGGTGCATCATGTGAATTATAAGAAGATCAAAAAAAGTTGAGGATCTTTACCCAAAAAAAAAAAAAAAAAAATGTTGAGGATGAATTATGGACCAATTTTATCGAGTCACAAGTTAATGGGGAATTCTTAAGTGCTTATTTGAAATGGCCTTTTCTCCTGAATGGTATTTTTTCGCAAAAATCATATGATGTTACTTGAGTTCAAATGTGAATATGCATATACTATATGAAATTCAAGATGCTCCATACTTCAAATGAAATTTAAGACACTAAGCAGAAAATGAAAGTCGACTGAACGTGTCCTCAGAATCTCATGACCAAGAACAAGAAAATTGTTGATACGAAGAACAAGTGGCTTAGGTGAAGATGATGGAGATCCGACATGGAACACCTATGCTGAATAGTGGAGACCAAAATCTTCAACCCTGCAAAAAGCTGTGGGGCCATTAGCTAGAAAAATCGGAAAATCGGATTCTGCAGTACCGCTTTCTTCATGGAGCTCCTCAAGTCCATTAGCCAGCGACTATGTAAATGATTGTTAGGCCGTGTGTGTACCTCTTAGTGGGAAACCACCATCACCTTCAACCACTAGGCATTCCTTTTCTTTCCTTCCATAATAATCAAGATCATGATCAATTCAAAAAGTTATTTCCATAATTAATCAATGCTCCCCCTCAATTTGTTATATTTTTTGAGGTGATCACGATTCTTTCCATTTATTTTGGATTCACTTTCTCCTCCTATCATCATGACAATATTTGCTAATGGTACTAATTGCGGCTTGTGCACATTGAGCAGAATATTTTTCCATCATTTCCTTCATAGCAACAACCTCCACAACAATCATTTGGTGTTTGAAATTCGATGCAGAAATTTGTTTTCTTCAATCAAGCTTGTCTCGAATTTAATCAGCATAAACTCAACAAACTTTTTGCACAAATACGATGTTATAATATTCACGTAATATATAATGCATTTTCTATAAATAAATAAAATGAATAGCATATATAAGATTATCAAATATTTAAATTCAGAGCTACTCAACTTTTCGTGCAACACATTAAGCATTTGTTCAAAAATTTGGGAGAACTTTGCGCAAGGAATAGAATTTTGAACCTCCAGAAAATAATACAGAACCTCCACAATTTTTGGATCAAGCTATTCAAAATCCATATGAAAGATTCTTTTGCCACTTGCAAATTCTTGTATAATAGATAACAATCTTTGCAAATATATATATATATATATATATATATATATCAAGTAATATATTCCTTCGATTTGTGGATCAAACTTGCTAGATATAAGATATCTTCTAAGAATATAGTAAGAGTGTCCATGAATATGCAATAATATCTTTCACAATCAAAGAGATTTCCTTGAGCATAAAAACTCAAAAACATATTATTGATACATTTCGCAAAAAGAAAGTAGATATTTCTATCACATGCCAAATCAAGCAATTAAAAAAAAAAGCAATGCTTTATGCTCATGACAAGAGATATTTGCAATATAAATCATATATAATTCATAGGCAATCATCTATAATCTTCACAAAATCGAGTAGAAATTTGCAAGGTGGGATGATCAAAAAAAAAAATTATTCTCTTACCCAAGGTATATGTTTGAAATATACCATTGATTAAAAATGATCATTGTCAATCTTTGCATGAGATACCTTTTTGGTTGCACCAAAATTTGCACAGATTCACAATCATTTTTCTCTTATAGAATTTCTTGCAATGAATTGATTTCCTTTTTGGTATCCATAAATTTGGATCCTTCCTTTTCGTTAGAGCAAAATAAAAAATCTCCATAGAAAATCAAATATTCTTTCTTAATTCATCATAACATATTATTTAAGGAAAGAACATTATGCACAATAATATCTTGAAAAAATAAATTCTCACTTGGTCAAAGCACGATAAAATTAAAGGGAATAAAATCCTTAAGTATCTAAGAATATCTTGCATAATAAATTAATATATCGTAAAACAAATTTCTACTTTGCCAAATATGACAAAATCTGAGAGCATAAAATCAAACCAAATAAACTCAATTGTCTCTAAGTAAAATATGAAATCAATCACACTTATTAAATCAAATCTCAACTCACGAATCACAAAAACAAATCACACGATTCTTCTTTAAATAAAACAAATCATAGAATACGATCATAATAAAATCCAAATCAACCGAGGATATATCGAATATCAAGAATAATGAGAATTATGTGCCCAAATCAAATTGAGAAAAAATTTTACCTTCCTTACCAAATTCTCTTTTTTCTTTTCCTTTATTTCCTGCAAAACAACTCATCTTTTCTTTGATACCCAAATTTTCTTGGGTCCTTGAGAGTTAGTAGAGTATGCCGTTTTTACCCAATCTTTCTTAAAAAGTCTCTAGACTTTAGGATATTATCTCTCAAAGTGTTATGAATTTCCATAGTTTGAACACTTGAGGGCATTTCGATTAACGGGTTTTGTAAAGATCCTATGAAAATGCTTCTTGTATGCAAGTCTAGGAGGTCTTTTTCTAAGTTTCTCCTTGACATTAGGAAAAATCTATTAGAGAATCACTTTCCTTATTGAAACAAAGTCACGACTTATTATAGTAACGTACTTGTATGGAAAGGATATGCTCTAATGTTTTTGAACCCTTTGAAAATTTTGTTGAAATATTCGAAAATTCCTTTTTTAAAGAATCATTTTCTTTGACAAGTAAATCTCAACTTTCTTTTGTTTGTAGAAAATCTTTTTGCAAATTTTCAAAAATTTCTTTTCGAGAAAGATCCTATTGCCTAAGCCATAAATTCTCAATTTTTTTTAGTTTGGAGATCATTTTGAGAGAAGATTTGAGATTTGAGCAAAGCTCATTTATATATTTAAAAACTTTAGTAGGAATTTATAAATGACTTACCTTGATTTCCTTGTTGGATTCTAAGTCTGTGTTTGAGTCAAACTCTGATTTTGAGTCTGATTTTGATTCCGAATTTGAGTCTGAGTCTGAATGTGCCATTAAGCATATATTTCCTTACTCATCATCTTCTTTCATTGTTTTTTTTTTTTTTTTTTGTTTTTTTTTTCTGCCCATTATGCTTATATTGTTTTCTTCCATTGAATTTCCTTCATTTTCTACTTAGCTTTTTGAATTTCTTGATCATAAAAGCAAGTTCTTTGTCGTCGATGTCATTTTCTGAGTCTGTATCATCAGCATTAGCGTTAGATTAAAGTGATGGACTTCTTACCTTCAGGATCTTCATAAATGATTTGTTCCACTTCGTAGGATTGAAGAGTGCCAATAAGTTTATCAACGGAAAGTGGCATAATCCTCCAAGTCTCCTAGATTGAGATCTTAACACGGTTCCAATCTTTTGAGAGACCTCGTAGAAGTTTGTTGACCTTTATTGGGGCAGAAATTAGCTGACCTTGATACGCCAACCCATTTACCATTTCTATAAAATGACTGAGCATATCTCCAATCGACTCTCCTGGCATCATCTTGAAGAATTCATATTGGCCAAGTATGAAGTTTACTTTTGTCTCTTTTACACGATCAGTACCTTCATAAGTAACACGGAGTCTATCCCAAACTTTTTTAGCTATTTTACAAGAAGAAATTCCGTTATATTCAACAGGAGACGAGGCACATAGAGTCACACCCCCACCCCATCTCTGACACGAGAGCATGACTCGGCGGGTTAACATTGACGCCCTAGGCAACGCCGAATATCCTGAAAGTCTTTTATCTTTAGTTAAGGACATAAGGAAGTGATCATAAATAATCCCGTACAAACATACATGGAAGCCGGGCAAGACGCATGCAAGCCAAGCAAATAAAAGCAACACATATACATACATATTCACCCATCAAAAGCTATTTTGATTACATGCCCATCCTAATCCTAGACAACTTATTTTCGTTCCATATATAATCAAAAGGGCTAGGGTAGCCTAGCTCCTCTATCGAGCTGCTCCCAAAAGCGGCCCCCATGCTAGATTCATTCCCTTCTTGGACCCTAACTCACCCATCATACACTCTGGGGCGTGACATCCCCGTTTAAGTAGTATCAAAGCAGGTCTGTGTATGGAGTGATAAGGTGCGATGGGTTTTTGGGGATAGTTAGTAGGAAATGCCTTTATTTCATACTGATTCATGTGATTGTTAGCTGTTTGGTAAATTGGTTGTGGGTTGCTCAATTTTTCCTAATTCAGTGTGGAATGGAAAGCAGGTTCTGTAGAGATCCTATAAGATGAGCGATCTGGAGCCCAGGACTCCTCAGAAGAGGAATGTTGCTTTAGCCTCTTGGGGTAGGATGCTGACTAGGGTTGGTACCCGAGGTGGTCATGGTAGAGCGCAGGCTCAGGCTAGCGCGAGTGAGAGAGTATCGCCGCAGGCTAGTACTGGTGTAGCAGCACCTGGTGATTTGAGAATCGATGGGATCATGCAAGCGATAGAGGCGTTAGGAAATAGAATGGATTAGCAGGCTCAGATTCAAGCTGCTAGTGTCGTCGCTTCAGCTACCACTACCACAGCTGCCGCTAATGCCACCGCGAATGCTACTGTTGCTGCTACTGTCACTGTTGCACTTGCTGCCATACCTGCTGAGGTTCCACCTGGGAATGTGATTGCTGTGAGGCTGATGCACAAGTTTGTGGAATAGTTTTGAAAGTTGAACCCACCAAAGTTCACTGGCACGGAAGATCCTGAAGTTGCAGCCCTCTAGATCCAGGAATTGGAAAATGCCTTTGCACTACTGTTGTGCACCAAGGCAGAGAAGGTAGTCCTTGCAGCTTATCAACTGCAGGGAATTGCAAGCACATGGTGGAGAGCCACCAAACGTATAGTGTTTCCTGAAGGTGTGGTTCTAGAGTGGAACGCCTTTGTCGAGGTCTTCAATAGCAAATACTTTTCTGAGACTGCTAGAGAATTGAAGATGGCAGAATTCCAGCGCATTCGTCAAGGTACGATGACAGTTGATCAGTACAAAGTGAGGTTCGCTGAACTGTCGCAGTATGCTCCCAAATTGATTGAGGACCCGCTAGAAGGTTCAGAGATGGACTCAGACTAGAACTGAGGAGTCCACTTATAATACTCAACCTGAGGAACTACAACGATTTGTATGAACGGGTCCAAATGATAGAGAGAGATCAGAATGAACGAGTTGCTGCATCTGGATTGCGATTTGGTTCGAATAGAGATGAGAATAGGTTTGAGAAGGAGCCTATGACCGAAGGAAGATGTTCTATTCGGCCCAACAGGAAGGGTGTGATAGACAAGTCAGCACCGAATCAGATTGCAGTATGTTATTTCTATGGGAAACCACATAGATTAGCCTCATGTTTTTGTAGGACGAGAATTTGTTACGGGTGTCGCCAGTGCGGCCATCTGGTCAAGGATTGTCCGCACAAGTCGATGGAATCTCAGTAGCCACCGCCGCCACCAATGGGACAGAACAAAAGGAATGCGTCACAGAACGCACTGTAGATAGAACACCACTAGAATGGCGAAAGGGACAGGAACAAACCGAGCTATGCATTGATCGGGAAAAAGAACGTTTTTGGGTAAATTTTATTAGAGTGGCACAACGGGAATTTCTGGGTTAAGCTTATAGAATTTATGTTTGTGGAAACGAAGTTGTAAAAAGGAGAATCGCTGACTAGAGTTGTACTTGGCTATTTTGCTCATGTATAACTTTGATGTCATGTATAAAAAGGATTGGCTCAAGGAACATCTTGTTGTAATGAATCGTGTGTTTAAGAAGTATCCGGATCAGTTGTGATCGTTTTTCTTCAACGATATTTTGGTGTACTCGAGGAATCCAGAGGAGCACAAAAGATAGTTGAGAACGTGCTTCAGGCCCTGTGAGACCATGGACTGTACGCCAAGTTCAGCAAATGCAAGTTTGGGTTAACTTGTGTTACTTTCCTAAATCACATGATTTCAGGTGAAGGAATCTCCATGGACCCGACCAAGATCGAAGCAGTAATCAGCTAGCTAAAACTGACTACCGTGACAGAGATAAGAAGTTTCTTGGGATTGGCAGGGTACTATAGACAGTTCATGGAGCGATTTTCAGCATTATTTTCGCCTTTGACTCGACTACTAAAGAAGGAAGAGAAATTTGCGTGGACAAACAAGTGCGAGCGTAGTTTCCAAGAGCTTAAGTAGAAGCTGACTACCACACATGTGCTGACCATTCTATCTGGTCTTGAAGGATATGAGATCTATAGTGATGCGTCGTTCAGAGGATTGGGTTGCGTGTTGATGCGAATGGTAGAGTAATTGCATACGCATCCCATCAGTTGAGGCCTCAAGAGCTGAACTACCCGACGCATGACTTAAAACTCGTAGCAATTATTTTCGCTCTGAAGATTGGAAGACATTATTTGTGTGGAAAAAGATTCTAGATCTTCACTGACCATTAAAGTCTCACGTATCTATTCTCTCAAAAGGAGTTGAATATGAGATAGTGTCGTTGGATGGAACTCCTAAATGACTATAATTGCGACATTCTGTATCACCTTGGAAAAGCTAACAAGGTTACAGATGCGCTAAGTCGAAAGTCTTCGGTAGCGTAGATGATGCTCAAGAAATGGATTTTACTTGAGAGAGCTTGAGATTCGGTTTTCGAGTTTGAGGTAGGCCACATTTCAAATCTTATGGCCATCCTCAGATAATTGAGCTAGAAGTGCAAATTAGAATCAAGACGCTTCAGTCGACAGATCCAGAGATTTAGAAGATTCTGTAAGAGGATACCGATAAGAGAAAGACTAACTTTCAGATTTTTGAATTCAAAACATTAAGGTTCCGAGGACGATTGTGTGTATCTGACGATGCAGCGCTTAAGGAAGAGATCTTGTAAGAAGCTCATCGTAGCAGTTACATAATTCATCCTGGCAGTACGAAGATGTGTCAGAATCTGCGTCAACATTATTGGTGGTCTAGTATGAAGGCGGACGTCGCCAAGCATGTCGCCAAGCATGTCACAAGTGTCTGACGTGTTAGCAAGTGAAGGTACATCATTGTAAGCCGGGAGGACTTCTGCAACCTCTCAAGATTCCCAAGTGGACGTGGGAACACATCACAATGGACTTTGTGATGGGCTTACCAAGGAGCCAGAGGGGTAATAATTCCATTTGGATAGTGGTCGACAGATTGACGATGTCAACTCACCATTGTCGTTCGAAAGGATCTTGCATTGGATAGGCATGCATAATTGTATGTGCGTTAGATCATTCGCCTGTATGGAGTGCCGGTAATGATCACATCAGACCGAGACCCCAGATTTATAGCTGTCTTTTGGAAGAGTTTGTAGGCCGCCTTAGGAACAAAGCTGCAATACAGTACGGCCTATCATCCTCAGACGAATGACCAATCTGATAGGACAATTCAAACCCTCGAAGACATACTACGAGCTTGTGTGATGGATTTAAAGTGGAGCTAGGAGGAACAGCTTCACCTTGTCAAGTTGCCTATGACAACAGTTACCAGCAAAGCATTCAGATGGTTCCTTTCGAAGCGTTGTCTGGCAAAACACACAGAACTTCAATTTGTTGGGATGAGGTTAGAGAACGAAAGATCACAGGCCCGGAGTAGGTTCAGTAGTCAGTGGATATAATTGCCGTCAACAGGGAAAGATTAAAGACTGCTCAGAATCACCAGAAAAGTTCTACTGATAAGCGTCGAAGGTCATTGGAATTCCAAGTTGGTGAACACGTCTTTCTGGAGGTGTCACTAATGAGGGGTATTTCGAGCTTTAGCAAGAAAGAGAAAGTTGAGTCCGAGATACATAGGTCGCTTTGAGATTCTTGAAAGAATCAAGATCTTAACATATCATCTAGCATTGCCGCCAAGGATTGGCGCAAGTGCATGACGTCTTTCACTTGTCGGTGTTGAGGACATATGAGCCTGACCCGACCCATGTGCTAAATTTTGAACAATTAGATGTGGACGATAGAGTGTCGTACATGGGAAGCCCGGTTCAGATTGTGGATCAGAAAAAATAGATTCTGTGTGCCAAGATGGTCCCCTTGGTCAAAGTGGTCTGGCAACACCACGAGACAGAAAGTGCAGCATGAGAAAGTGAAGACTCGATGAGACGATGATACCCTCACCTTTTTGTTTAAGGATTAATAAGGATTTAAATTTCAAGGACGAAATTTTTATAACAAGGGAAGAGTTGTGACATCTTGAATTTTCGACCCGTCTTGATAAAATGAAACGGGCTTGCGTTAGCGCGCCTATGGTCCTTTTTCTTTGAGTTGATCACTAACGAGTTAACTAATCTATTGGGTGAAGCCGTTAAGGAATATAACCGCGATAAAATCCCTAACAACTACCCGATAGGTCGGATTGGACTAAAATCATGTCCAGTCGATTTTAACCACAAAATTGAATTTGGTACCAAGAATCGAACGTTCAAGCATGTCACGAAGAAATTCCATCGAGTTCAAAATTTTTACGGAAAATCGATTAGGATGATTTGAAAAATAACGAAAATTCGGATGGGCCAAATCGAAGGGATTTTTCACCTCTTTACCGAACTACATGGCGAAGGGGACTTGCAGAAATTTTATGGACTTCCTCCTTAAAAAAATTGAACATCAATTGAACAATTGGAGATGAAATTAGAGTCCAAATGAGTGAAATTCGGAACTAGGCTTGGGGGGTGCAACATTTGGTATTAAATTGGATTAATTGTGAATTTATTTGTAGGAAAGTAATAGGGGGACCAAGTTGTAATTAAGGAGATAACCCTTGTTGACTCTTCCCCCCCCTTTCGGCAACTTCTCCAGCATGTCAAGACCGCCAGTTGCCCTCCATTTTTGAGCATCGGTCTTCTCTTTCCCAAGGGACTGAAACCAATTGCTTCTCCTTTCCTTTTTCACGCGTCCAGCACTCATTAAAGTAGCTACGATCTCTTTCTCTCCCTTCGTCCATCTCCCTCTCCACTTCTCTGCCCCGTGAATGCTGCAGCCCCACCGAAATTCAATGCTAGCACTCCTCTGTTGACCGTCCACCTCGTACCACCGCACAGTCCATTAGCAAAAGCCCTCGTCCATCTTCACGCTCGACCTTTGCATCAGTTGCTACCACGTCTGAATCACCCCACAGCCTGCAACAAAACCCCTCCTCATGTCTTCTTTCGGTCCAGTCAACCATGCCAGTAGCTCCTTGGAAGTCTCCTTGGTCGGCCACAACCAAATGTCCGTTTCACCTCTTCGTGTCTTCATCCCAACTGCACGAAGCCAAGCCACTGAAGTCAACTTCCAGCAGCCCATCTCCACCGAAGCTATTTCCTCACGGTTGTTGTTTGTTCGACCATGTCTAGCGTCCATTCCGAGCCCAGCAAAGCCCGAAGTTGAGCCTAGCAAGTCGCACATCCCAACCCGTCAGTTAAGCTTAGCCCAGCCCACAATTTTCCAGCCTATCGAGTTGAGCCTAGCAGCTCACTCAAAGCCAGCTCAACCCAAGAACAAATCTCAACTTGGGTTGAGATTTGTTAGGCCTCTTTCGGCCTGGTCTAAGTCTTCGTTGGTGCCACCGAAAGTTTAGGTTTCGGCCACTGTCACGCCGCCATCGTGGTGGACCGATTTTCGTGTTAAACCGATGAGTTTATACACTAAACTCTACTTAGTAGGCTAATGACGTTTAAGGGGTGATTAGATTAATTTAAGTGTAAGTAGTTTAATTATTAGTTTGTTTAATTAGTTTAGGTTAGTTAGATTAGTGATTTAGGTGGTTAGAAATTGTAATTAGTTAGTTTATTGTGTGGCCTTATAGTTAGAATGGTTAGGATAATTTAAGTAGTTCAATAGGTGGTTAGATTAGCAATTTTAAGCCTAAGTTTGTATTTATTGAATTAATGTGTATTTATTTAATTAATTTATGTAATTAATTAGTTATTAAATTATTTTCCGAAAATTAGACCGGGATAGCCGGTGACTGGAATTTTGTGCTAATTGTAATGGTGTGGTTAATTTCTACAATTGAGTGTTGAATGGTGCAAAATAATTTTGGGTATTTATCCTAAAATTAAGTAATTTCATTAATTAATTAAAAAATTACCGGGCGTCAGTTTAAAATGCCAAAAATGTTTTTATAGACTATATTAAATAGTGGGATTTTCCAAAATAAAGATATTATATTTTTTACTCAGGCTGACCGTGTACCCACACACGATTATTTTTATCGGGTATTTTTAACACGAAGAAAATATGCCGGGACATTATTTTAATTGAGGAATTTAAGTGCGAAGCATAATGTCCTTGGCAGGGAGTGGATAATCATATGCTGGTTAAGAGAATTCATCTCCCGCTGTGTGTCAGGTGGACGATGCTTTCATGTGGAAAGCTGTCTTGAGGTAGACATTGTTGTGCTCAATGGAGCGAGATGACGCCTAGTTGTGTGATGGATAAATCCGCTATGTGACGGATAGATCTAATTTGTGACGGATAGATCTGCTGTGTGATGGATAGATCCACTTTGTGACAGTTAGATCCACTGTGTGATGGATAAATCTGCCGTATGATGGTTAGATCGTGTTTGTGTGGCCATAATCAATTAAAGACACATGATAGGTCGTACCTGTGTGATCGAGATCAATTGGAGTGAGTGATTGAATGAGTTAAACACATCGAATTATGAGACGAAATTGTGTGGCACGGTATGGGATGTGTCATAACGATTTGGTCTCATAATCAGGACCTCTGTGGTAGACTTGATGGATGGATTGATTGACTGAGAAGTGGTGATTGATAGAGATGGGATTTGAGACACTCCATCAAATCGAGTGTTATTACTGCATATATGGTTGTGATATGAACTTTGCTGACCTATAGGGAGCATCTGAGACGACGTAAGTCTCTGTAGTTATATGATTGTGTGGTTGTGTGATTAGGACGCTCTAGGCATATTACCCTCCTAATTGGGGTTTAGAGCGTGAACTCGCTGAGATTTATATCTCACCCTATCGTGAGCTTTAACTTTTCAAGATCATAAGATGGAGGACCTGAAGTTGAGCTGAGGGGATCTGAAGTGTAGGTAAGATATGATAGCTTCTTGTAAGAGTTGGTATGTTGAAATCTTTTGGTTGTAGATTTTTGTACTTGACTTAGTGTATTTAAAAGCATGTTTTGTTTGAGAAGCTGTTGTCCTGCTTTTCTATCCTGAAATGATTATTGTCAAGGGATTTGTTATTCACTTCCGCATGTGTAATAAAATGAAAGGGGCGGCGACTCGTCCTAAGAAGTCGCAAAATTTTATCGACCATCGAGGGATGAGCACGCGCTCGAGGATTGGGGCGTGACACATCATCAGAACTAGAGGCCGAAGCTAAGGGTGAAGATCCCTACTGACTGCCTTAACTGATCGAACCCGAGTGAGAAGGAACATCACCAGCCTTTGAACGAGAACTCTGTCCCTTTCGAGTTGATCGAGGTGTAACAACCATCTTAGACCTCGGGGAGGGCTCACTAGTCAAAACAAGCATCGCCTCCTTTGGAGACTTAGACTGCACCTTCATCTCTAGGGGCTATTTCTTCTTCCTACCCCCAACCTGCTTCCAACCAGTCTTCGAGGCTTCTGGACTAGCAAACAACAGTGGAACAGAGGCGGGTGCCTTCTCGCGAGCAACAGGGCTCTCATGAGCAGGATCCCAGGGAGGAACTTCTTCATGAACTGCAGAAGATGTTGAGACCGCACATCTATGGCTAAATGTACTGCACCTAAGGCATGACATTGGCCTCCATTCGTAATCAATGGTCACAGTACTGGTTTCCCCATTAATAACAACATCCACAGAATTGCAACGAGGTTGCAAGGCAGATTTTTCAACACAAACTCTCGCAAATAATAACATGTTCATATGTTCAGTTCTAAGGTTAACATAGAGAGGCTTGCCCACCGCACTAGCAATCATGTTAATCCCAGGCGCCAACCACATAGCATAAGGTATGTTCTTAAGCCTAATCCAAACCGGAATGGAGGTTTGGTTAACCTTTTTTAGCTCCAAAAGGGGCTGCCATTGCTGAAGGATTAACGGGACTCTAGCTAAAGTAAGAGGTCCCTCATTGGGGATCTTTCTTTTGAACTCACGGTCGGGTATATGGAAGAAGTAGAAGCCCTGGTCATTGGCCATCACCTCGACCAATTTCTGCCCCCACGCATTCTTCAAAGCTGATTCGATCAGCTTAAAAGGAAGTCTTTTCCTGATAAAGTATCCGACAAGACATTGGTCCCACTTAGGGTCTATGGCCTCAAGGATTTCCTTCGTCATGGTAACAACAGGCTTGTTATCTACTAATGTGGGTGACACATATGTTAATTCATAGCCCTTAGAAGCTAACTTCGCAACACTTACCCAAGAACAGGCTGGTGGGGGTTTTGAGCTCCTCCCCTGCTGATCAGTGGGCTGGGCTCGTCTGGAAGCGGGTCGCGCGCAGCTACGTCCATGCCTAACTCTCGTATCTCGAGGGGCCTTCACATCAGCCGGATGGGCCTCCATCAATCTCGTCGCAAGAATCTTGAGCGAAGTCGAGACTCCACCAGCCACAGGGGACAATGGCTTATGAGGAGGAGAAGCAGAGAGCCTTAAACGGCTTCAATCACGAGCAGATTTTGTCGCCAAGAGGACCTTGTCAAACCGGCCCTCAACTGCACGAGAGGGCTCAGCCATGGGAAGAAAACACGCGAAGGAGGAACCCTAACCCAAAAGCGAGCAAACCATCGCAGCAGAAGTAGAGCACCCCAACCAAATTTGTTCGGTGAGAATGAAGCAGCTTGGATGGCGAGCTATGCCACAAAAAATTAGGCCAAACCGTTGGCACCAGCTCTCGGGAGCCGCGTCGCACTAGAGGGCATGAATAGTCCCGAAATCGCCCTCTAGAGAGAAAAAGTGAACAGTAAATCGGGGAAGAGCTCATTAATTTTTTTTTTTTTTCAGATAACTTAAGCACCGCTTTTTGAAAAAAAATAATCACTTGAATGCCAACTCTGATATGAGTTGCCAGAAATTCGATGTAGCCATATTTTATTAATTTCTTGATCTTAGGTGGCTCGTCGGCATGCCCAGTCAGCATATAACCCCTAAACGACGTTGTGTAGCAAGTTGAAAAGTAATCACTTTAGTGCAAAAAAATGCCACTTCAAATAAAATTTTTAATTATAAATGCGACGTAATTTCTCTAACAAGAATTTCTCACCATAAGCACTTAAGCTATTGTTTTTATCTAATTTTGGCACTTTAGTGAACTAGTGAAAGCTTTTGGCACTAAAGTGAGCACTATACACAACTTATGACACTTCTAATATCCTTGTCCTGATTTCAATTAGTATAACTGATCGCGAGTGACTGGAAAGTAATGGCGCATTTGGTAACCATTCTATTATGAGGAATAATTTTTTTTCAGAAATGGTTTTTTTTTTAATTTTATTTCCAGGAACAATTTCTGAGCAAAAGAATGCGCTTAGTAACTATCTAAAATTTATATTCCGAGAATAGAAATGCATTTGGTAAAATTCTTAAATTCTTTTATTTCTTTTAATTTTTAAATACTTTTATTATATATTTATTAGTTTTCTCTTTTTTCTTTTTCATTTTCCCTTCTTCCTCCTTCTTCTTTGTAGCCAGACGCTTGCCACGGCTGGCTGGGCGAAGTCCGATGAGCTCATTCGAGCCTCGCTAGACCAAGGTGAGGTTCGGCGAACTCGCCAGAAGCTCGCTTGGCCATCAACGAGGCTTGACCTTGCCAAGGCAGCGCGAGGTCAGCCGAGGCCTAGCTTGGCGAGGCCGAGCCTCACCGTGGCTGTGCAAGGCTTGGCCTCGCGTTGGCTAGGCAAGGTCAACCTCGCCCGGATCTAGTGAGGCCGAGCTTGCCCAGCCACTAGTGAAGCTTGGCCTCACCAAGCCACTATTGGGCGATGCTGAGCCTCGTTGATGGCTAGGCAAGCTCGGCCTCACCGAATCTAGGCGAGGTCAACCTTGCCTAGCTAAGGCGAGGTCGAGCCTTGCCTAGCTAAGGCGAGGCCGAGCCTTGCCCAACCACGGTGAGGCTAGGCCTCACAGGTTGCCGGCCCTCGTTTGGCCGGTCGTCAGCCTCGGCATCGGCCATAGCCGAGGTTAGCGACCGGCCAAAGGGAAGAAGAAGAAGAAAAGGGAAGAGAAGAAGAGAAAAGAAAAGAAAAGAAAAGAAAAGAGAAGAAGAAAATAGGAACCGATCTATAAGTTGTTCCCGAGAACAAGAAGCTAGTTTTTTTTTTTTTTTTTACTTTTTGTTTCTATTTCAAATCTATTCCCGGAAACAAAAAATCTAACAAAAATTTTACCAAATAAGTTTCTATTCTTTTTTGGTATCCTGGAATAAAAGAACATAAATTGTTGTTCCGGGAAACATAAATTTTTTTTAACTAAACAAAGCCTAAAGGTTTGCATGATAACGCTTTTATTTTTCTATTTTTTTGTTCTTTTGTTCCATGTAATAGAAAAAGAACAAAAATTCATTTAGTAATGTCGGTTAATTTTTCTATCTCTTGGAATAGAAAAGTGGTCAAGGAATAAATTTGGAATAGAAACAAGAAGTAAAAAAAAAAAAAAAGTAGTTTCTTACTCTTAAGAACAAATTCTAGAAATAAGTCATTTTATTTTTTTATTTTGTTCTTTTCTTCTTTTTCCTCTTCTAATCGATTGTCGGAGCCTAGCTATCTACTGCCGCCCCATCGGTCGCCAATTGCCTTTGTTGTTTGCCAATCATTTATTGCCGTTGCCGGTCACCGTCCGTCGTTGGTCGCCACCCGCAGTAGTGATTGACTAGACGAGGAAGAAGAAGAGAGGAAAAAAAGAAAAAAAAAGAAAAATCTCAAAAAAAAATTATTGGAAAATTAAAAGAAATTCCATGTCATAAAAAAAAAAAAAAAAATTGTGGATCACACCAAATGTATTTATGTTCTTTTTTATTCCAAGAACAGAAATTTTATGTAATTACTAAACATGTTTTACTTGGAAACTATTTCAGGATAGATATAGAAAAGAATTATTTCTAAAAAAAAAAATTATATTTTCCAAACACACCTTAAAAAGCAATTGTGGAAATGTACATGAATCTACCAAGAAAGTGGCCATTTATGGAAAGCAATCGCAGCCACAATGCTGAATGAATGCAAGAGTCTAAAATTTTGGTGGCGTGCACTTTCGAAGGCTTGAATGCTTTTTTTAGAGTTGACTTCGTCAATGGGGTAGAAATCCTGATGTAGACACTCTAGCATTTCGCTAATCCTGATCAAGATACTTGACTCATAAGTCAAAGTGAAGTGATCAAGTATGTCACTACGTGAAAAAATAACAATTTCCATAAGAACCAAAGAGGAAAGAGTTCTGATTGGAGAAAAATTAGCAATGTCCATTTTACCCACCATGCGACTCAACATCAAAGACCGCCGGGTGGACGAGGAAAATGTTCCCATTCGAGCAATATAAATTTCTTCATGGAGATGCTTAAACCATCTTTACCAGTCGAAAATTTACCTTTATCTTCGACCACAAGGTTTTCTCTCGATAATTGTGATTTCCACCTTCTGTCCTAAACTTCAGGTTGTGTCTTCTGCTGTTCTAAAGCTAGCAAAATCAGTTGTTGCTGAGAAGAAAGGTTCAAGTAGTCATGATTCTTCTAAGAAAAGTAAGAGTATTCTCTCTCTTTATTTTGTCTCATTATGCTGTGAAATTTTGCATTGGGGGAGATGTCATTACAGCATCTGAGTACATCCAAGACCCTGGAAGTATCATATCAAGCGGAGGTCTCTACAGACTGGGATTCTTTAGCCCCAATGGTACTACCAATCGGTATGTCGGAATTTGGCATAACAAGATTCCTGTGTTTAACGTCTTTTGGGTTGCAAACAGGGAGAAGCCTGTTCTAGATTCTTCTGGTGTCATGACCATATCCGATGACGGTAATCTTGTGATAATGAATGGAAAGAAGGAAGTACTTTGGTCATCAAACGTTTCCACCACTGGAGCAAATGCAAAAGCCCAATTATTAGATACTGGAAATCTTATCTTGCAAAAACAAAGCTCTAATATGAGCACAAATGATACAACGGCATGGGAAAGTTTCCAGACCATGTGTGATACATTCATTGCGAAAATGAAGCTTAGCACCAACTTGAGAACAAATGAGAAGCAGGTACTCACATCTTGGAAAAGCCCTTCTGACCCATCGATTGGAAGTTTTTCAATTAGTCTCGAACCACTAAATATTCCTGAAGTTTTCCTTTGGAACGGCACTACTCTATATTGGCGGAGTGGTCCATGGAATGGTAAGGTTTTCATTGGAACTCCCGAGATGTTATCAGTCTATCTTGATGGATTTAGCTTAGTGGATGATAAAGAAGGATATGTCTATCTGACTTACAATTTTGCAGAGGTGTCTTATTTGTCATACTTTCATGTGAGGTCAAATGGGGAGTTGTTGCAGCCATTCTGGGATGAAAAATATAAGCAGTGGCGGATCGATTGGTCAACCCGGGCATCTGACTGTGATGTTTATGGCAAGTGTGGTCCATTTGGATTCTGTGATGCCAAGAAATCACCAATTTGCAGCTGCTTGAGAGGCTTTGAGCCAAAAAAAGTTGAAGAATGGAGCAGAGGGAATTGGTCCAGCGGATGCATCCAGAAGTCATTGCTGCAATGCGATAAGTTGAAAAATGGTAGTACTAAAGCTGGAAAAATTGATGGATTTATAAAGCTTGAGAATGTGAAAGTGCCGAATTATGCAATCTGGTCATCTCCTTTGGAAGACAAGTGCCGAGAGCAGTGCCTCAGTAATTGTTCGTGCGCAGCATATGCTTATGATGCCGGCGTTGGTTGCATGTACTGGAGCGGAGACCTAATCGACGTACGGAAGTTCTCCTATGCAGGAACAACTCTTTATGTTCGAGTGGCCCATACAGAACTTGGTATGTTCATTCCTAAATTAAATTTCTGATCTATCTGGTAATGCAACTTACTGCTAGATGGTAAGGGAATTTCAATCAATGTGATATGCCAGGTGGAGTTGTGATCCCTGAAAGCTAGCTAATCAGTCCTTTTTTATTTTTTAATATGTGCTTCAATCTCAGACATCATTGTTTGTCCGTATTTTGATCTGCAGAAGGAAAAAGAGATCTGAGAGCAATTATAGCGACTGCAGCTGTTGTGGCAACTGTAATTTTCAGTATTGGTACTTTCTTCGCCTGGCAGAAGTCGAAAAAACGAGGTGATAAAGACGGACACCAATTTTCAAAGGCTTCTAGTGAGAACGTGCTTGGAGGGAGCTTAAGCAAAGTTAATCTCCAGGAGCTTGTGCTATATAAATTGGAAGAGCTGGCCGCAGCAACAAGCAACTTTAGTGATGCGAACAAGCTCGGGGAGGGTGGGTTTGGGGCAGTATATAGGGTAATACTATGTCATGTAGAGGACAGCAGCTCCATTTCAGCTTCTTCTTTCTAACTTTCGCAGTTCATTTACGTCCTTTTGTGCAGGGGAGATTGCTAAATGGAAAAGAAATAGCAGTCAAAAGACTATCAGCGGCCTCTGGACAAGGATTGCGGGAATTTATCAATGAAATGGAAGTGATTTCCAAGGTCCAACATCGTAATCTAGTTCGACTCCTTGGATGCTGTGCCGAGCAAGATGAAAAACTATTAATCTATGAGTTCATGCCAAACAAGGGTCTAGATGCATTTCTTTTTGGTAATATTCCATTTCTTGTAGTATTCCGTCGATCTATCATGGAATACCAGTTTATGGGGAAGTCAAGTTTTTAATTTTACCTGTTTAAACAGACATTGGCTGCTCCTATTGCACATACTTTACATTTTCAGTATACATGGGAGCCTCTTTCTGTGCATTACACTCTTCTCCGGTCACAAATTAACACATAATTTTATGAATTTCACTTCTATTGTCTATTTCAGATCCGCTCAAACGAGAGCAACTGGATTGGAGAAGACGATTCAACATCATTGATGGAATTTGTCGAGGCCTACTATACCTTCTCCGTGACTCCAGGTTACGGATAATTCATAGAGATCTTAAGACAAGTAATATCCTGTTGGATGAAGAGCTCAATCCAAGAATTTCAGACTTTGGAACGGCTAGAATATTTGGGGGAGAAGAAGATCAAGCAGATACACTAAGAGTTGTGGGAACCTAGTAAGTACTTCTTATATGATGAGTCTCATACTGATTTTATCTTTCTACCTAGCATGAGGAATATTAAAGTGTTTCATGGAATGCAGTGGTTACATGGCTCCAGAATATGCAATGGAAGGGCGGTTTTCGGAAAAATCAGATGTCTTTAGCTTTGGGGTAGTATTGCTGGAGATTGTAAGTGGAAGACAGAACACTAGCTTCAATGAGGAAGATCAGTCCTTGAGCCTGTTAGGATTGGTAAGCTGTTACAAACAGAGAGATCACCCTATTTCCATCAGCTCAAATTCCAAAACTAATTAGACTTAAATTCTGTTTTTTGGCAGGCATGGAAATATTGGGAGGAAGACAATGTACTTGCACTAGTGGACCCTAAAATTTCTGTTGGATGCTCCGAGATTGAGATCATAAGGTGCATAAATGTGGGGCTGCTTTGTACACAAGAACTTGCAAATGATAGGCCTACCATTTCAACTGTTATTTCAATGATTAACAATGAAATTGTTGGTCTTCCACGTCCGAACAAACCTGCATTCACCGAGAGGCAAACAACAACCGACACAGGTTCCTCCAGACAAAGTCAGAAAAAATACTCTGCCAACAATGTCACTATTACCGCTCTTGAAGGCAGATAAAATGAGGATACCAAAACCAATAAGCTCGAAAGTTCAGCTCAGAGATGCAAACTATAGCCAGCTCGTGTCTTGGACATGGAGTCAATAATGAGTGCTAGCGTGATCCTATTTGCATGTACTGTTTTCAAAAGCAGTCTTAGTATTTTTTTGCCCTTAATCATGTTCAAGCTTGCTTGGAAATGTATGAACATAAATTTGTGGAATAGCAAATCACTATACGTTGGGTGGCAGTTAGGCCTTGCTTTTTTGGGTCATTCCAAAGCTGGGATGCACATATTTGGCAATTTCTGTGTTGGTACAGCAGTTGCTCTTTAGCAAGAAGCTCTGTTCAATCAACTAGGCTAGTTTGAAACAAGAAATGGAATGCCATTAAGCAAGATTTTTCGTACTAATGTCCATCATATGGTGAATGAAACTAGAATTCTGGTGAAAACCTTTTTCTTCCATGTTTGTGCGTGTGGTCTTGTTGAATTTTGCCTCTTCGTTCCATATATCCAATTGTCTGAGATCATATTAGAAACTAAAACATCAGGCACTGTGAAAACTATGAGACAAACTTCTTTGTCATATTTGGTTCTTAAGACAATGAAGAATCTTCTAACTTCAACTCACCACAGAAAGCGTTTTCAACAAGAATGTCCGTTGGCATTGTAAAAATGACAATCAAAGTTTCAAAGAACTGACAGAGAATAACGATGTTTAGAAATTTTTTTAGTGGATTAGCCGATAGATACTTGGTATTTGTCCAGAGAATCACCCTTTGAAATAATCTGAAAACAAAGTTAATTCAGCCTATAGGGGCTTGCCGTGAAAGAGAAAAGGAGAGTTGACACCAAGTCATTAAAACAGAAATGGAAAATTAGGTGTTGTTGGTAAAAGAGAGAGTACTTTATTTTTTAGATCAAAAGAAGTATTTATAGGCTTAGATTAAGCCTTGTATAACGGGAGAAGTACACTATCAGTGTCATAAGTTGTGTACGGTGCTCACTTTGGTGCAAAAGTTTTTGTCGGATCACTTAAGTGCCAAAAATTTTGAAAAACACTCACTTTAGTGCCAACTCCGATCTGGTTGGCCAGAAATCTGACGTGTCACTTTTTTAGTAATTTTTGAAGCTGATGTGGCTCACCGGAGAGTACAGTCAGTATTTAAACAACAAAACGACGCCATTTGGTGTCTCTCCCCCAATTCAAAACCTAAACCCTAAATCTGCGAAATAATCTCGGCCACTGCCGCCCTCTTTGTCCTCTTCTCCTCCCTTGCCGTCCTCTCCGCCGCCGCCCATGGCGCCACCAAGCACCGCCACCTCCTCCACTACCTCGACGAGTTCGGCGACCGCCGTGAGCAAGTCACTGTCGACCCCTCCACCTCCTTCAAGAACTCGCGCCTCCGCAATGCCTACGTCGCCCTCCAGGCCTTGAAGCAGGCCATCCTCTCCGACCCCAACAACTTCACCATCAATTGGGTCAGCCTCGACATATGTGGCTACTCCAACATCTTCTGCTCCCCCACCCCGACGACCCCAGCGTCCGCATTGTCGTTGGCGTTGACCTCAACCACGGCGACATCGCCGGGTACCTCCTTGAGGAGCTCGGCTTGCTCGCCGACCTCGCACTCTTCCACCTCAACTCCACCTCTGCCGGTGATGGGCCAATCGCCGTCCTCGACGGCCCCTGTGCTCGGCGGCCGCAGCTTTGACCCCAACCCCGACCCCGATGACGGTCACTCGATAGCCAAGTCGAAGGCTATGATCTCACTCAAGTGCGAACCTCATGTCGCTGAGTGACGGCGGCTGAGCAAGCTAGGTTGACGGCTGAGCGACGGCGGTCGAGCAAGCTAGGTTGGCGGCTGACGAGGATTGGAACCCTAATTTTAATCTCCAAATAATAATAATAATAATAATAATAATAATAATAATAATAATAATAATAATAATAATAATAATAATAATAATAATAATAATAATAATAATAATAATAATAATAATAAATCCCAAAATGAGTTGTGCAGCGTCGTTTTGTGAGGCCATCCACTTAGGACGACAAAATGACGTCATTTTCTTAAAGAGGATGGAAAACGACATCGTTTCTCAAGCCATGTTGATTTTTTTTTTTAAAAATATTAAAACCACGTAATCATTTTGGCCGGAATCTCTCGCTAGTGGCACCAAAGTGATCGTTTTTCCTCCGATTTGGCACTTAATTGATCCGATGGAAACTTTTGGTACCAAAGTGAGTGTCGTACACAACTTATGGCACTAATAGTATACTTCTCCCCTTGTACAACTACATAGGTCAAATACATAAATAGGTCCAACTTGCTAACACCTTAGAATAATAAATAATAAACTCAACACTAACCCTCTTGTTGGGGCTTATATATCAAGGTGCAACGGCATCCTTGCCCTTGAAAATGTAGTCATCAATCTAATTATAGGTGAAATATAATTGTCTAGATATGCAAAAACACTGAGTTTTGGCGAAAATAATTAGCCAACTCTCTCTTTTCTCTTTGGCATGCACAAGTCACTTGCCCATTTGAATCACCCCCAAATTAGAAACATTAGGGTAAAGAAGAGAGTTGTAAGCATACTTTCCTTCATGAAATGGGACGATACCAAGAAATTTTTGTTCTTAGACATTTTAGGGCCACAAAAAATGAGAGTAAGTGAAATGTTAGGTGACAATGGCGAGTGAAAATGAAAATGAGTTTGTGATTTTCTTGATGTGAAAATTGGAGGGAAAGGACAATATGAGTTGACTATTTGGTCCTTACAAGTGGATGAAAAGTGCACTAGTAGTACCCATCAAATTTAGTACACTATCTATATAAAAAAAAAAAAAAAAAACAAACTGATTATCAGTGATGTATATGCAGCTACGATCTAGGATTAATTGGCTTAAATGGGGCAATAAAAATATCAAATATTTTCATGTCATCACAATTCAAAGAAGACAAGGGAACCAAATTTCTATGCTAATATCTCCTATCGGGAAATGGGTTCATGATTTAGACCAACTTAAACACCAGACAGTTCTCTTTTTCAACGAGCTTTATACTACCTCAGGACCCAGGTATTTTTAGCTTCTCCTGTAGAAATGTCCTACTGTCGTAGGGGAGGAGATAAATCAGTTTTTAATAGCTAATGTGATTTTAAAGGAGGTTACAAAAGCAATTTAGCAATTGGGTTCCACCAAAGCATATGACTAGATGGCTTGAATGAGCAATTCTATAATCACAATTGGAAGATTTTCAAGCATTGCATCTTTGTTGAGGTGCATAATTTCTTTAATTGAGGGATACTTAACCTGAAGTTGAACAAAACACATATCGCACTCATCCCAAAACTCCAAAACTGTGACATCCCCATTTTTGTTTTCTTCTCTCTCTCCTCTTTCTCCTTCCCCTCACGTTTCTCCCCCCTTCCGCCAACCCACCCACTCCCCTTCTCTCTCTCTCTCTCTTTTCTCCCCTCCCTCACGCCACCTCCTGCCATCCCCTTCTCTTTTATTTTCCTCTTTCTTTTTTTCACTCTTTCTTCTCTCTCTTCTCTCTCTCTCTTCTCCCTCCTCCATTCTCCTTTCCTCTCCATTTCTTCCTTCCCCCACGCCCCCCAACTTCTTCTTCTTCCTTTCTCTTGCTCGTTGCCACTTCACCACCACCCCCACCCCCACCCCCACCCCTTCTACCAACATCATCTCATCACCACACCACCATCATCTTCCCATTTTTCTTTCCCCTTCCAAGCCGAGGCCACCCTCCCCTTTTTCTTTTTCCTTTTTTCTTTATTGTTTGCCTACATCACCGCCATTGTTGCCGCCCCACTGCCCTTGGTTGCACCACCGTCACCGCCTCTTGCCATCGTTTGCTCACACCGTCTATGCCACCATTGCTTTGCGCCGCACGTTGCCCATCTGCCTAAGCTGAGCCCCGCTTTTGGCCATGGGCTCAACTTCGCCTAATCGCCGCCATTTGTGCCGCCATTTGAGTCACGAGCATCACATTCTTGTCGCCGTTGCCATGAGCTCGCTGTCACCGGAAACCCGTGAGTTAACTTCCTAATCGTGAACTAGGGTGTTAATTACATTTAGGAGGTAGATTAGTTAAGGATAAGAGTAGTTAATATTAGTAAATTTTAGTTATTCTTAATTGCGATTAATGATGGTTTAGATTAAATTTAATTGGATTAGTTTAAGTAATTACGATTAGATTAGTTAATTGTGGTTAGATTAATTAATTGAGTTTAGTTTAATTAATCATAATTTATTTATTTTTTTATTTATTTAATTAATCGTAATTTATTTATTTAATTGTTATTTATTTAATTAATCGTAATTTATTTATTTAATCATTATTTATTTAATTAATCGTAGTTATTTTAGTTAATGTCGATTAATTTTTAATTAATTATAGTTAAGCTAATTAATCAAGTTTAATTTAATTAATTGTGATTAGCCTAACTATAATTAATTAATCGCGATTAGTGTAATTAATGACGGATCAGCCGTTAAGTAGAATTTTATGCTTGTTTTTCTAGATGAGATTGTGCGTAATTTCGGTTGTTTGCACGTATGATGTTATGTTATTGATTTCCCAATTGTAAATTTTATTTATTATTTTCAAAAAGGACTTTATAGGCAAGAAAATAGAAAAATATGAGGTGTTGGGTTTGGACGCCAAATTTTACTTGTTAAATAAAATAATCGGGTTTTGAAATAGATAAGTACAAAGTTTGACGGGTTGATTTTAAATACATAACTATGTATGAATATTTTACTGGGATTTTTAAATGTGAAAAATTGCCAAAGTGATTATTTTAAAAATGAACTCTTTTGTTATTGACTAATTAATAGCAACAAAAATTGGCTTGATTGATGGTGTGCTTAAGTGGTTATTTAATCAAACCCGTCACCTAACGAGAGTTTGGGGGCGATGCCCGATTTTTATCGAATGCCTAACGGGGGTCCAGATGCTGAGTCGCGGTTGAAGCCGAACCAATGCTCCTTTATGAAATGCCATCTAGGCGGGGGTTCTAGATGATGTCGTGTCCGATGGGGCAGGACGATGCCTAGTCATGTCGGAAGACCGCCGACTCTTGTGCTGACCGTGGCCCGAGAGGTCGTCATAATTGGAACACATGTGTTGGCAATGCACATGAAATCTTAGTATGTGTTCTGATTGTTATTTATGTATGTTGAACTACTATTGCCATGTGAAATGTGCTATTATGCAGAGATGTACCAAGGCAATGTAAGTTTATATATTGTGTGTGTTTAGGCTATCCCCAAGGCGAATCAGCTTCCTAATCGAGGTTTAGGCTGTTAACTCGTTGAGATTTTTATCTCACCCCGTTATTGTTAAATATTTTGAGGTCCATAGTATGGAGTGTTACCCCGTCGTTTTGGGGTCCCTTAGGATATGGATGTGGAGACTTCTCTATTTCCTATCCCGGAAACCGACTGGATCCGCGAGCTGGTGGTCACGACCGTATGGGTAGATGAAGGGTTTGCTCATGTAGTGCCCCATAATTTCGAGTTGTGGTTTATTAGGGAGGCAAATGGTGATCGAATTGGTCCACTTCAAGGTTTTAATGGACCGCCATCCGGGAACATGGGAAGGCAAGTATGGGACCCCATGGATATCAACATCTCTGATGGTGTCATTTTGAATCTTGATTCCAATCCGGATGAGCCTACGGAGGCATTCCCCTCTAACCACGTACCCGACTTTGCACCTGAATACTAGGACCGGTGCCTAGAGCTAGTGAAGCTAAAAATTAACCTTGACCTTTCTGACCCTTTTTGCTTATGGTCACATAAGAGTTACCTTTTGTTGTAGGCCTGTACATGTTAAACTCCTTGGGTTAATAAGTTGATAAATAAATCACCGTTTTTGGGAAATCGTCTATTGTGTTTTACTATCCTAGTTTTGTTGATTGACTAGGTGTTTATATGAGTTGCTTCCATATGCATTTAATCGAAAGATAAAAAAAAAAAAAACAAAAACAAAAACAAAAGGGTTGATGACGCGTCCTAGACGTCGCAATTCAATCAACCACCGATGGATGTTCACGCGCTTGAGGTTCAGGGCATGACATCCCCATTTAAGTGGTATCAGAGCCTGCTCAAAGTTTGGAGTGATAAGGTGCAATGGGTTTTAGGGTAGTTAGATAGGAAAAACAGTTTTTCCTTATACTTATGTTTGTGATTGATTGATTGTTTGGTGCAGGTTGCTTAGATTTCTACTTTCTTGTTGGAATTGGAAAGTAGGTTTCTATAAGGACCCTGTGAGATGAGCAATCCTAAGTAGAGCCCCTTAGAAAAGGGCCATAGAGGCTCTGACAGGTACCGAGGGAAGGGCCCCGAGACGGGCTAGTACTAGATGGAGAGCGCCAATGCAGGTGGGTGCTAGAGGGAGGGCACCAATTGATCCTAGGGTTGACGGGATCTTACAAGCCCTAGAGACCTTGGGGAACGTGGTCAAGCAGTAAGCTCAGAATCAAGCCATCGTCACCGCCACTGCTGCTACTGCCACCAATGCTGTTGCTGCCGCTACTACACCTACTGAAGTCCCACCTGAAAATAGGAATGGTGAGCGGCCTATGCACAAGTTGGTGGAGCAGTTTCTAAGGCTGAAGCCTCCAAAGTTTACTAGAGCAGGTGACCCCGAGGCTATAACCCTTTAGGTTTGAGAGTTAGAGAAGGCTTTTGCACTACTGAGGTGCTCATAGGAGCATAAGGTGACCTTGGCTATATATCAGTTGCAGGGTAATGCAAGCACGTGGTGGGAGGCCATTGAAGGAAGAGTGTTTCTTGAGAGTATGGTCTCGGAGTAGGATGCCTTCGTCGAAGTGTTTTAACGGAAATATTTCTCAAAATGTGCTCAAGAACAGAAGATGGCTGAGTTCCAACATCTTTGCCAAAACTAGATGACTGCAGATCAGTATGAGGCGAAGTTTGTTGAGTTGTCGAAGTACGCACCGAGGTTAATTGAGGACCCGGTGGACAGAGTTAGAAGGTTCAAAGATGGCCTAAAGCCAGAGATTAAGGACCCGCTGGTGGCTTAATCTCAAGGACTATGACAAACTGTATGAGAGGGTCCAGCTGATTGAGAGGAATCTGAATGAGTGGGTAGCCGCATCTGGGTCGCAATTTGTGCCCAACAGCGATAACAATCAATTTTGGAAGAGACCAATGACGAGAGGAAAGTATCCCATCCCTCCCAACCGAAAGGGTGCAATTGGAAAGTTGGCACCCAACTTGAATGGCGTGTGCCGATTCTATGGAAAGAAACATGGATCAGTGTCTGTTAGAACAAGAGCTTGCTATGGATATGGCCAGCATAGCCATCAGGTGAAGAACTGCTCGTGCAGGCCCATGGGAGCGCAGACTCCACTGTTGCAGATAGGACAAGTAGCAGGGAGTGCGTCGCAAAACGCGCAGCAAGGCATTTTAAGCAGGCCTTCGGTGTAAGGAAGAGTGTATGTTGCCACCTATTAGGAGGCGGAGAACTCATAGAACGTGGTTACAGGTACAGTCTTGTCGAACGACCATGCTACTTATGCTTTATTTGATCCTAGAGCCACACATTCATTTATTGCTGAGCAATTCATTAAGTTAGTGGGAAGTGGTCATTAGTATATCCACCCCATTAAAGGATAAAGTGTTGTCTGTGATAAGGTGTCTTAGTTGCAAGTCAATAATTGGTGATCGAGAGGAAAGAATAGTGATTGTGCTGGTGATGTTTGATTTCGATGTTATTATTGGTATGGATTGGCTCACCAAGCAATGGGCTACCATGGACTATTATCGTAAAATGATTTAGTTTAACTCATTAGCGGGTAGAAGTTTCAAGTTAGTTGGAAATCGAGGAGGACTCTCGATTACTTTAATTTCATCACTTAAGGCAACCCGGTTGTTGGATGTGGGTTGTCAAGTTTATTTGGCAACTGTGATTGATAGGTCGGTTGAGGAGTCAAGGATAGAAGACATCGCGGTTGTGCGGGAATTTTCTAACGTTTTTCCTAAGGAGTTGCTTAGTTTGCCTCTAGAAATGGAGATAGAGTTTGTGATTGAGTTGGCCCCGGGATGGAGCCAATTTTTAAGACTCCTTACTATATGGCACTATCAAAGATAAAGGAGCTAAAGGTACATATGCAAGAGTTGTTGGACAAAGGATTTATTCGTCCTAGTGCATCGTCTTGGGGAGTGCTAGTTTTGTTTGTAATGAAGAAAGATGGTTTGTTGCGTCTTTGCATTGACTATCGACAATTCAATCAAGTGACGATCAAGAAAAATTATCCGTTACCAAGGATCGATGACTTGTTTGATCAGCTGTTGATTAGCTATAGGGAGCTTCGATATTTTCCAAGATTGACCTAAGGATAGGTTACCATCAGTTAAAGATTAAGAAGGAGGATATACCGAAGACGAGCTAGATTCAGTTAGCATCCAAAACGCGTCAATAAAAGTCACTCAAATCTAGCAGCAAAGCCACCATTCCCTTGCAAGTTGCAGCAGGCATCACAACTTGATCCCCTCGGTAAAGATCTCACTAGTAAAGGTGAAGTAGTTACTAGTTGCCATCGAAAATTGATAGCTAGAACAATTTCATCAAGTTCATCAGCACACACTTGACATTAGATGTTGGTCGCATCCAAAGTGGTGGTGGCGAGAGTAATGACGTCAGGGTGGTGAAGATATGAGGTTTTGTGTATGTATTTAGTGATGTCAAGGTGCAACGGCAACCTTGCCATGGAAATCTAGTAATCAATTTGATTATAGGCAAAATATGTACGTCAACATATGTAAAAACACTCAATTTTGGTAAAAATAGTTAGCTAACTCTCTCTCCTCTTTGTTTTGCACAAGTCACTTAGCCCTTTCAATGACCCCCAAATTAAAAACATTAGGGTAAAGAAGAGAGTTATAAGCATATTCTTCCACTTTTTTAATGGGGATAGTACTCTAAATTTCCATTTCGAATACACTTTCTGGGGAGAAGAACAATGCAAGTGCCACAACTTTCATACGGCACTTACTTGAGTGTGATAACTTTATTTTTCGCTCACTTAAATGTCACATTGGAGAATAATCGATCATTTAAGTGTAATTTCTGGCAAATCATCCTACATGGATTTTTTTTTATTAATTTCCCATTTTGACATGGATATTTTAATTTTTTATTAATTGTTCAAGTTAGCACCCTCGATGCCATGTAATATGATTGGCGTCCATGTTGAATTTCCCGACAAAACAAATTCCTAATGATAGTTAAGTGATTGAATTTTCAAATTTGTGACATTCAAGTGATCGTTGTATGAAAGTTATGACACTTCTAGGGTACTTACCCCAAAAATGCTGATACACGTATCCATTGAATGAGTGATTATATAAATATTTTGGAAAATTATCAATTTAGTCTTAAATCTATTGTACGAATATCAAATCGGTTTTAACTTTTCAATTTTATCAATATAGTCATTCACATTTGTGCGATATTCAAATGTAGCCTTTATTGCCAATTGCTGTCGCAAATGCAACATGGAGATTAACAAATTGCCCATGTCAGCATGCCACTCAAGATAGCCAACAATGACTAGATGCCACATTAACGATTTTTAGCGGCAATTGGTGGGAAATATTATATTGAAAAAAATGAAAAGTAAGATTGCTTAAGTGGAATAATTAATTATTGACAAGAAAATTATAAAAATTGTAATTACATTATAAGACAATCCAATCAAATCATTGGCAAATACATATTTTTTTGTCAATTCTAAAATACATAAGAATTTCCAAAGAAAGAGAAGAAATAAAAGTAAGAAATAATTTTAAATCTAGGACTTGCAAGAGATATTGTGGTCAATCTAAGGTAGTAGGGGGTATCGAAAATCAAAAAACGAATGAAAAAAACGCGAGCCTTTATGAATTTATCCTTTTCACATAATGCTCATTTAAATGTTAGGCTTAATCTAATTATTTATTGTCGCGACCTACCCTTCAAGGAAGGAATAGATTTAGGGGTATTGCCTAAAGGACGGACCTAAGACCCATGATTAGGCATGGGCTCTCCCAAGCCCATACCTTGCGCGACATTGGGGTGTTCTTAAGAATTTCGCTATAAATAATCGCTACTAGCCTATTGGGGTCGGTTACAAATTAAATGAGGTATGAGAGTGTACCTCAATTCCTACATAACCAGAGAATCTAAGGTTATGGACTTGATTAAACTAATTAACCAATTAGTGCCATTTCGGTACTTAATATTGTTTATTATCTTTTTATCAGATAGATTAGATTAGCTTTAGACCAATCCGCTAATATGTGAGGTGAACATGCGAGTGTGCAATTATTAAAATAACAATTAACAACCAAGGAAAGCGTTAAATAAATTACATGGGAGAGCAAAGAATTAATACTATAGAGAAGACAAATGCTAATCTTAACTAGACTAAAGAGAAGCCAAACTCAGTGTATCAATATTGCACAATCAAGGGTATTCATCTTTAAGGACAACTAAAACCCCTTGAGCATGATTCTAAATTGAAAGACTTCCATTTATTTTAGGAGAAAATAAATCAAGAGATTAATTTTAACCTTTTTGAAGATTTTTTAAATTTTTTTAGAATTTTTTGGATTTTTCGGGAAAAATTGAATTTTTGAATTTTCCAAAACCTTTTGATTTTTATTTTTTGGTGTCTTTCTAATCACTATTGAAATTTTTTAGACTTTTCTGAATTTTGGAATTTTATGAGTATTTTTTAATTTTCCTTAATTTTCTAGTTTTTCTTTTTTTTTAATTAATTTTTCAAGAAAAAACTCGAATTTTCAATATTTTCCGAAATTTTTTGAATTTTTTTAATGTACTTTGAAAGTTGTTGATTTTTCTTTTTCTTTTCTTTTCCTTTTATTTTCTTCTTCCCGTTCTCTGGTCTTCTTCTTCTCCACGACATCCCCTTCTCAAGCGACATCCTTCACCCGAAGCACCTACGTTCTTCTTGTTTTTTTTTTTTTTTTTGGACAAACCTCGGCCAAAGCTCAAGCCGCTGCGAGTTACCACCCTCCATCGAGCGGTCACTCTAGCTGCCACTCGTTGGCCGACCTCCCCACCGCCGGACGCCCAAAACAGTGAAGCCCACGGCCTCCGAGGACCGCCACGACGGCCACCGAGGACCGACCAGCTCCTAGCCAACCCGATGCAGTCACCGACCGGAGGGTCACCATCGTACCAAAACAGACCATACCTTGAGAAAAAAACTATGGATCTCGTTCGGACATTTTGTCGAACAGGTAGTATATGCTACGGAAACAAGAGATCTTTGACTCGACCGAAGACCAGAACCCGCGACAACAACAGCACGCACAGCAGCAGCAAAACGAGGGATGGACGGGGTGGAGTTTGCCTCAGCCGGACTGCCGTGAGCTCCGGTCCGGCATTAATGCAAGGCATTTCTTTGGATGGGACCCTTGTGGTAAAACTGAGGGATAGCTACATTGATTGGCCCTCTCTAGCCTTTTAACTTATAAATAAAAATAAGTAGGATAATAATAACATGAGTGTCACAACTTTCATATAGTACTCACTTGAGCATTATAACTTCTTCTTTTTTGCTCACTTAAGTGCCACATCAAAGTAAAATCAATTATTTGACTGTCACTTTCAACAAATCATTATACCAGGATTTTTTTAATTAATTTTCCATTTTTACATGGAATTTTTTTATTTATTGCCTATGTCAACACCAATGAAGCCACATAAGACAACTAGCGTCCACATCAATTTTTTCTGCAAGGAAAATCGCCAATGGCACCCAAGCAATTGATTTTTCGAATTTATAGTATTCAAGTGAGCAAAAGAAAGTTATAAAAGTTATGGCACTTATGCTGTTATTATCCAAATTTCAAGGCCATGGAAAACAATGAGAGTAAGTGAAGTATTAGGTGACAATGGCAAGTGGAAATGAAAATGAGTTTGCTATTTTCTTAATGTGAAAATTGCAAGACAATGTGAGTTGACTATTCTACCCTTCCAAGTTGATGGAAAGTGCACTCGGCAGCACCATCAAATCAATTACAATAAGAAGCCCAAGATGGAGTTTTGGGTCTGATTGAGGCCAAAAAAGAACAAAGTGTATGATGTTAACATATACAAAATAAGTTACCAAGGTTGAGTGAGATAATCTCCAAAGTGTATTGGAAAAATCTGAAATTAACCTAATTCATTCTACAGGTTAAAAATAAATTTCCACTAGTTTGTAATAGCCAAAGAGATGTGAAAACAACCTTCTTTTATGAAAAATCATTGAACTTAATGTAAGACTTACTTAGTATGCTTACTAATATGTTGCAATTTATTTTAAATTTGAAAAGTCACTAGCTATACATCAAAATTGCCAATTTTGTTAGGGTGGAAGTAATTTTCCCCTTAACACTTGAAAAAGTTACTAGTTAATCCAAACATACACAATTACATGAAAGGTTACTGAACCTACAGTAGTAAACAAACTTAAATAAACCAATACTTTTTTCACAAAAATGTTATTAATCATCTATAAAAATTGCTGCTGACCAATAAATTGTCATGAAAACTTATTAGTCATGGCAAAAAAAATTGTACTCAATTGTTACTTCTCATTTATCGGAGAATGTATTGTTGTGGAATTCAATAGTTACACCAAAAAAAAAAAAAAAAAATCATTAATAATTATAGACAGATGCCTAAATGCTTACTTTCTTGATGTGAATATATTTAATTATATATATATATATATATAGATTCTGTTTTGTAGGATAGCAAAATGGACAGCGCCTGGATAAGTAATTTCATTCTTAAATATGACCCGCTCACTTGGCCTGGCCAAGCTTATTTAGACCCAATCAATTTAATGAACAAAACATAATATACATTAACCTTTTCATTACGAGAAACTTTGGATGGAAATTCTTAAGACACTAAAATAGAAATGATTCACTTAGTGATCAGGTCTATCACAACAATGATTTGCGAATCCAGGTTGACCCATTTGAGAGAACCGGCCGGACCCTGAACCATGCCCGACTTCAGGGACAACTCTGAAGTCTCTAAGTCCTTTTCCAACGGCTTGGTTCGCACGTTGTTTCTCTTCTTGCGGACTGAAACAGACGGCGATGAGTCGATGACTCAATTCGGTAAGCGTCCAGAAGGCAGAGTCCCCTCTGACATGTCCTTTTCGTTCCTCCCCCACTGTCCCCTCCGTCGCCGCCTCGTGCGAGTGGACCGAGAGAGTTGGCGCTCTAGCCATGTGATCTCAGTGGAGACGGCTGTAGCCATGTGATCTCGGTGGAGACGACTGGACCCACCCACTCAATGTTCATCACTGAAGATGCCATGTCCGTTCGTCCTCTTCATCCTCCACCTCTCGCGCATGGCTTGACGGGTGCAGTGGTGGCTGGAAGTTGGCGTGGGATTGGCTTTCGTGACTTTAGTCGTCCGCAGCCTCCGAGACGAGGAACAGGTGGAGAAAGATTAGGGTTTCGGTACTTGCCGTTTTAGCTTTAGGGGGAAGTTAGAGGTGCCAGAAGTAAAATTGGGCTAATGCCGTGCAGGCATTAGATGCCAGAAGTAATTTCTTTTGCCTTTAAATAAGGATGTTTAATAGAAATAACTAGCCCAGGACATAGTTCAGGGAAATTATGATTGACTAAGGATGTTAACTTTGATACAGAGTAATAAATGTGGTTGCTCCAGATCTTAATGGATTAAATTGTGATGCTGCACGTAGTGGTGCATCATGAAAGTTTCAAATGTTTTGAATTATAAGAAGATCAAAAAAAGTTGAGGATGAATTATGGACCAATTTTATCGAGTCACAAGTTAATGGGGAATTCTTAAGTGCTTATTTGAAATGGCCTTTTCTCTTGAATGGTCTTTTTTTGCAAAAATCATATGATTTTACTTGAGTTTGAATGTGAATGTGAATATGCCATATGAAATTCAAGATGCTCCATACTTCAAATGAAATTTAAGACGCTAAGCAGAAAATGAAAGTCGACTGAACGTATGTTCAGAATCTCATGACCAGGAACAAGAAAATTGTTGATACGAATAACAAGTGGCTTCGGTGAAGATGATGGAGATCTGACATGGAACACCTATGCTGAATAGTGGAGACAAAATCTTCAACCCTGCAAAAAGCTGTGGGGCCATTAGCTAGAAAAATCGGATTCTGCAGTACCGCTTTCTTCATGGAGCTCCTCAAGTCCATTAGCCAACGACTATGTAAATGATTGTAAGGCCGTGTGAGTACCTACCTCTTCGTGGGAAACCGCCATCACCTTTACCCACTAGGCCTTCCTTTTCCTTTCTTCCATAATAATTAAGATCATGATCAATTCAAAATGATTTTTTCATAATTAATCAATGCTCCCCTCAATTTGTTGACTTTTTTGAGGTGATCATGATTCTTTCCCCCTTTTTTTTTTATTCACTTTCTCCCTTGTCATCATGACAATATTTGCTAATAGTACTAATTGCGGCTTGTGCACATTGAGCATAATATTTTTCCATTATTTCCTTCGTAACAACAATATCCGCAACGATCATTTATTTTTTAAAATTCGATGTAGAAATTTATTTTCTTCAATCAAGCTTGTCCCGAATTTAATTTGCATAAACTCAACAAACTTTTTGCACAAATACGATGTTATAATATTTACGTAATATATAAGATTATCAAATAGTTAAATTTAGAGCTACTCAACATTTCGTACGACACATTAGGCAGTTGTTCAATAATTTGCGAGAACTTTGCACAAGGAAGAGAATTTTGAACCTCCAAAAAATAGTACAGAACCTCAACAATTTTTGGATCAAGCTTTTCAAAATCCATATGAAAGATTCTTTTGCCACTTGCAAATTCTTGTATAATAAATAACAATCTTTGCAAAAAAAAAAAAATATCAAGTAACATCTTCATTTGATTTGTGGATAAACTGGCTAGATATAAGATATCTTCTAAGAATATAACAAGAGTATCCATGAATATGCAATAATATCTTTCACGATCAGAGGGATTTCCTTGAGCATAAAAACTCAAAAACATATTATTGATGCATTTCGCAAAAAGAAAGTAGATATTTCTATCACGTGCCAAATCAAGCAATTAAAGAAAATGCAATGCTTTATGTTTATGACAAGAGATAATTGCAATATAAATCATATATAATTCATAGGCAATCATCTATAATCTTCATAAAATCGAGTAAAAATTTGCAAGGCGGGATGATAAAAAAAAAAAAAAAAAATTATTCTCTTACCCAAGGTATATGTTTGAAATATACCATTGATTAAAAATGATCATTGCCAATCTTTGCATGAGATACCTTTTTGATTGCACCAAAATTTGCATAGATTCACAGTCATTCTTCTCTTATAGATTTTCTTGTAATGAACTAACTTCCTTTTTGGTATCCATAAATTTGGATCCTTCCTTTTCGTTAGAGCAAAACAAAAAATCTCCATAGATAATCAAATATTCTTTCTTAATTCATCATAACATATTATTTAAGGAAAGAACATTATGCACAATAATATCTTGAAAAAGAAATTCTCACTTGGTCAAAGCAGGATAAAATCAAAGGGAATAAAATCCTTGAGTATCTAAGAATATTTTGCATAATAAATTAATATCTCGTAAAATAGATTTGTACTTTGCAAAATATGACAAAATTTGAGAGCATAAAATCAAACCAAATAAACTCAATTGTCTCTAAGCAAAATATCAAATCAATCACACTTATTAAATCAAATCTCAACTCACAAATCACAAAAACAAATCACACGATTTTTCCTTAAATAAAACAAATCATAGAATACGATCATAATAAAATTCGAATCAACCGAGGATATATCGAATATCAAGAATAATGAGAATTATGTGCCCAAATCAAATTGAGAAAAAAAATTTACCTTCCTTACCAAATTTTCTTTCTTCTTTTCCTTTATTTCCTGCAAAAATAACTTATCTTTTCTTTAGTACCCAAATTTTCTTCGGTCCTTGAGAGTTAGTAGAGTATATTGTTTTTATCCAATCTTTCTTAACAAGTCTCCAGACTTTAGGATATCATTTCTTAAAGTGTTATGAATTTCAACAATTTGAACACTTGAGGACATTCGACCAACAAGTTTTATAAAGATCATTTGAAAATGCTTCTTGTATGCAAGTTTAGGAGGTTTTTTTCTAAGTTTCTCCTTGACATTAGGAAAATCTATTAAAGAATCACTTTCTTTATTAAAACCAAGTCCCAACTTATTATAGTAAGGTACTTGTATAGAAAGGATATGCTCTAATGTTTTTGAACCCTTTGAAAATTTTCTTGAAATATTTGAAAATCTTTTTTTTAAAGAATCATTTTCTTCAACAAGTAAATCTCAACTTTCTTTTGTTTGTAGAAAATCTTTTTGCAAATTTTCAAAAAAAAAAAAAAATTTGAGAAAGATCCTATTGCCTAAGCCATGAATTCTCCTTTTTTTAGTTTGATAATATTTTAAGAAAAGATTTGAGATTTGAGTAAAGCTCATTTATATACTTAAAAACTTTAGTAGGAATTTTTGAATGACTTACCATGATTTCCTTGTCGGATTCCGAGTTTGCAAGTCCGTGTTTGAGTCGGACTTTGATTCTGAGTTTGATTCTGATTTCAAATTTGAGTCTAAGTCTGAATGTGTCATTAAGCATATATTTCCTTGCTCATCATCTTCTTTCAATATTAGTTTCTACCCATTCTACTTATATTGTTTTCTTTCATTGAATTTCCTTCATTTTCTACTCAACTTTTTGAATTTCTTGATCATAAAAACAAGTTTTTCGTCGTCCATGTCATTTTATGAGTCTATATCATCAAAATCAGTGTTAGACTTTAAAGTGATGAACTTCTTACCTTCAAGATCTTCATAAATGATTTGTTCCACTTCGTAGGATTGAAGAGTGCCAATAAGTTCATCAACGAAAAGTGGCATAATCCTCTAAGTCTCCCGGATTGAGGTCTTAACATGGTTCCAATCTTTTGAAAGACCTCGCAAAAGTTTGTTGACCTTTATTGGGACACAAATTGGCTGACCTTGATACGCCAAACCATTTACAATTTCTATAAAATGACTAAATATATCTCCAATCGACTCTCTTTACTTCATCTTGAAGGATTCATATTGGCTAAGCAGGAAGTTTACTTTTGTCTCTTTTACGTGATCAGTCCCTTCATAAGTAACATGAAGTCTATCCTAAACTTTTTTAGCTGTTTCACATGAAGAAATTCTGTTATATTCAACAGGTGACAAGGCACAGTGTCACACCCCCACCCCATCTCTGACACGAGAGCATGACTCGGCGGGTTAACATCGACGCCCTAGGCAACATCAAACGTCCGGAAAGTCTTTTATCTTTAGTTAAGCACATGCGGAAGCGATCATAAATAATCCTATACAAACATACATGGAAGCTAGGCAAGACACATGCAAGCCAAGTAAATAAAAGCAACAAATACACATACATGTTCACCCATCAAAAGCTGTTTTGATTACATGCCCATCCTAATCCTGAGCTACTTATTTTCGTTCCATATATAATCAAAAGAGCTGGGGTAGCCTAGCTCCTCTACCGAGCTGCTCCCAAAAGCAGCTCCCATGCTAGATTCATTCCCTTCTTGGACCCTAGTTCATCCATCATACACCTGAAATGGTAAGAACAATAAGAGTGAGTCAATGACTCAGTAAGTAGAAATCCATAATTCTTTTATAGGAGGAAATCTCGCCATCGATCGTCGGATACAAGGTCACCATCCACTTGTCGATGGTAAATCAATAGCAAGGTTCGTGCCTTGACTTGCTTATGCATATGAAAGGCTCTCAACTATCTATGTGCTTTCAATAATCAAAGACAATGAGTTAGTGCATATGAACAAACTTTCCAAGGATCCATGGCTTATGATCATTTCGGTCATAAAAATGGATGCTCGCATCTCATGAAACTCATTCAAGCACTAAATGACCCAATTCAAATATATACTCAAATTGATACAAGAACATAACAATACATATCAAATAAACTCAGCTTTTGCAAACATCACACGTGTATTAGTCATGGACCACACGTGGACTTTCATTTTTCTTTTTCAGTAACATATTAATCGAAATTAATCGACTCTTGTGGTAACCACTGGGCATTGGTCTCCCCCCTTGGCAACCGGCATCGTCTCAATCTCATTACCAGGACGACATCCGGGGCGACCCCCAAGCATCGGCCTCACTTGGGCCAACATCGTCCACAATCTCAATAACAAGACGGCATTCGAGGCTTTACCCCTGGCAACAACCCGGCATCCCCCAGCGTCCGCATATAAGTCCATTGTGTGTATATGCATTTCAAGCATCAACCGATTCATGTTATGTTTAAACTTTTAGCCAAATGAAAGGCTTGAAGGTGTGCTATGTAAAGTGAACTAATGAACGACTCTTGTGTTTTATTAAATTAAACTCATGCCGGATGCGATTTAGGCTCGTGACCTTGGCTTTGAACCATTTGGTTAGGTTTTAGCATGTCCATAGTCATCGAGACCTCTCCTCGTTATCCGAGTGTGCTCGACACTCATGCAGGATCATGAACTTACTTAATGCAACAACAAGCAATAAAAACACAACAAGCATAACAATACAAAGCCAACACAAGCAAATGATGACATGATCCTAAAATCAATAAGCGTAGCACATTGCTCTATTGAAGAGTTAGGAAAATCTATTAACTACTTTTTAGACTTAGCTCTAAGATGCTTCTTTGGTTGTGACATCTTGATTTTTGACCCTATTTCGGTTTAAATGAAATGGGTTTTTCATAGACACACCTATAGTCTTTTTCTCTAAGCTGATCACTCATGAGATAACTAATCTATTAGGTGAAGCCAATAAGGAATCTAAACGAAACCGACTTGAGAATTTGACTAGGAATCGACTACTCGACCGTGCTAATCTGCAAGGGTCAATACGACATCATTAAAATTGATTAGAGACTGGAGATAGGTTGATTCGATAGAGGCATGTAATTAAAGTGTGGGTGATTCCACCTAATTGCAAAATTTGCATCAATTTTGTACCCTGTGCTCGTAATTGAAACTTTGAGATTTTTATGACAACTGAGAGTCACCAATGTGTCGAAGATGCACAATGTGGATAAAAAATAATCGACCATGGATCAAACGTGCTAAAAATTCCTAAAAGCTATCCAGTAGATTAGGTTACGCTAAAATCGCGTCCGGTTGAAATTAATCTCGAAATTGAACTCGATTTCATAAATCGAAAGTTGTAGTGTGTCACGATTTATTTTAAGGATGTCGACTCATCCTTTGAAGAATTTTCGGCGAGCTCAAGATTTTGGCAAAAATCGAAATTCGGAAAATTGGTTCAAGAAATTTAGATGGGCTAATTTGAGTGCATTTTGGCCTTCAAGTTGGATCAATTGGTGAGGAAAATTGTGGATTTGGTGTGGGCACCTTAGCTGGTATTTTTGGGGATCAAATTGGATTGAATTGGATAGATTTGGTGTGAAATTGGTAAGGGAATTCATGAAATTCGTAGGCCATGGGGGTTGCAACATTTGGGACATCATCCTTAGCTTCTTGGAGAAGTTTTGGAGAGGAAATGGCTGCTGATAAGGGCTATGGACTTCGGGGCTTCACACTCAAGTATTTAGGATATTTTGGATGAGAATTGAAGGTTCTTGTCCCTCCCCCCCCCCTCCGCTAGCTACAACAGCTTCTTCCTCTTCTTTCTCAGCATTTCTTCTCCATTGTTGTTGAATTAAAAGTAGAGAACCAGCCAAGTCCAGCCAAGCCCTTGTCGAAGCTACCAGCCGCACGCCATCGTCGCCAATCTACTCGAGCAACCTGCACCATCGTGAGCCGCCCGAGCGCTGGCGTGCCTCTCGCCGTCCCAAAGCCCCTCACCGCCCGTCGTAGCTCCGTCAACCCTTAGCTGCTCATCGCCATCCGCTTGGAAGCCACCGTCACCATCCCTGAAGTCGTCAGCATGTCTCTGTTCGCCTGCCGTGCCGTTCCCATACCAACCAAGCCACCCCGGCCAGCTTCTTCAATTCAACCACAAAATCGAAGCCTTTGTTGGTTGTGAGCCTTCCAAGGCTGTTTCCATGCCTTTTCGGACCTCTCTTAGCATTGCCGTAGGCCTGAGTCTTGCTCACCTCCGCATCGCCGTTGCCGTGGACTCATTGGCTCGTTAAACCAGTAAGTTTACTTTCTAAACCTTAATTAGGAGGTTAATTATACTTAGGGGAGGTTTAGATTAGTCTAAGTGAGGTTAGTGTATTTATTTAGCTTATTTAGGTAAATTAGATTAATTAGTTAGGCTAATTAGGTGGTTAGTTGATTTATTTAGATAGTTTAGTAGGTTGTGTACATTTAGCCTAGGTAGATTAATTTAATAAGTCCAATTAGGTGGTTAGTTGATTTATTTAGATAGTTTAGTAGGTTGTGTACATTTAGCCTAGGTAGATTAATTTAATAAGTCCAATTAGGTGGTTAAATTAGTGTATATAGCTTAATTAGTGATTTATTTAATTATTTTGAATTTATTTAATTATTTATTTATTTCCAAAAATTATACGGGGATAGCCGGTTGTTAGAATTTCGTGTTGATTATCGTGGTACAGTTAGTTTGTGCAATTAATTGTTAAATTATGCAATTGAATGCTGATTGATGAATTTTGATCTATTATTTCACAAATGTGGAATTTTGGTATTTAATCAAAAAAAATACCAAGTGTTGGTTTTTTACGCTGAAAATATTTTTAAGTACTATATAAATTCATGGGATTTTTAAAAGAGGGGGTATCACGTTTTATGATTCGATTTGACTGTGTCCATGCACATCTATTTTACATGGTGTTTTTAATACGAAGAAAATAGGCCGGACACATTATTTAAATTGAGGCATTTGAGTGCAAAGCACGGTGTCATTAGCCAAGATTGAATGTGTGTGTAATCGCTTATGAGAATCCGTCACCCGAGAAAGGTCGGGTGGGCATTGCTCCTATATGGAATGCCCCACGCCAATGGACGCCGGATCACGGTAGAGGCCGGACCAATGCTCCTTCAGGAATGCCGTCTAGAGGTAATGTTGCCGTGCTCAATGGGGCGAGACGATGCCCAGTTATGCCAAAAGACTGCCGAATGTTGAGTAGACCATGCCCGTGGGGTTGTAATTAATTAGAACGCTTGAATGAGTGAGATAGCCGCGCTTGATTATGGAACGAAATTATGGGGCATGGAATGGGACATGTCATAACAATTTGACCTGATAATTGGGACCCCCTATAATTGTTTGAGATATGAAAGTGAAGCATTTCAATTATCGAGTGCATTTATTGTATGCATTTGTTATATGAGCCGTGATAATGTGTAGGAAGGTGCTAAGGCGAGGTAAGTCTTCTGTGATATGTGTATAGGTTGCCTCTAGGTGTATTATCTTCCTAATCGGGGTTTAAGACGTAGACTTGCTGAGACATTATCTCACCCCGTCGTGGGTTTAACTTTTCAGGTCCTTAGATGGAGGTGCGCCTCGTTCATTTTAGTTAGCCGCAAGAGGCCGAGGAGGAGCGCACTGTATTCCCTATCCACGGGAACCCTGACTAGATCCCATGAGCTCGTGGTTACTACCCTTTGGGTCAATGAGGGCCTACTTGAGTTGGTCCCTCATAGATTCAAAGCGTGGTTTCGTTGCGGGTCTAACGGGGTTCGGGAGGGACCCTTGGATGGTTTCAACGAACCTACCGTCGATGGCGAATATATTGAGCTTGACCCTATGCATGACGCCGATATCATAGCTGATATCGAGGCGAACCAGTTGCCCGAGGGTGAGGAGCCTGCAAAGGAGGTAGCTGACCCTCTAGACCTTGACATCCCTGACGGTGTCGTAGTGGACCCGGATCCCAAGTAGGAGGGTTTGGAGTGGGGTTAGCTTAGTAGTCTTTTTTGGATCTTGACCTTCTGTATATAACTTCGAAGGGTTTACTCAATTTGATTATAAAAGTGGGTTTGTGAGATTTGTGTCCTGTTTTTCTATCACATGCTTGTTTGTTGTTAGGGGATTTGTTTGTTTCGCTTACGCATATGCATAAATCGATTGGGTCGACGACATGTCCTGGAAACGTCGCAATTTAGTCGACTACCGAGAGATGTGCACGCGCTCGAGATTCGGGGCGTGACATTGGTGGTCGGTCGAGGTCTAGGGTGGCTTGGAAGAGAAGGGAATGAAAGAGAAGGGAGGAAAGGAGAGGATAGAAGAGAATGGTTAAGCCTCAAAATGTGAGAATGCCTTCTCTTATTTATAGGCCTCTTCCTCTTAGATTTTTATGCAAACTTATGATTACGCCTAAATGACGAGTTGGCCTACCTATCTTCTCGAGTTGATGCCTAGGTCCTTTGGTGTTGGCTTGTGATTGGTCCACCTATATGATTACTCTCTAAGGCTCAATCTAGGCTCGCTATTGCCTATAGTGCCTAAGGGACACATAAGCCCCTTTAATGCCTAATGTCTTCTTCTAACTAGTTGGTTTTGCCTTGCTTATCAAGGCTATAATCTAGGGCCATCATACCCTAAGATTTATCTAAGATTTGGTTATCAAGAAACTTGGACTTTGGACAACTTGGTTTCCAAGTTAAACACATGAGCATGTGATTCATTAAGCTCATTAATTAGCTAGCTTCCAAAATCATTTAATACAAAATAGTTTTGAGCAACTTTCAAGCCAAGAAAACTCTAGATTGACTTCTTCCTCTAGTTAGGCATGCAGCTCCCTTCCCCTCCGAGTTGGGCATGTGGTTCTCCATTCAAAGACAAAATAGTTTTGAGCAACTTTCAAAATCAGTACTATTACCTTATCAAACGAACTTGAAAAATTATATAATTTTAATATGTTGTAGAGAAGACCTTAGAAAATATTTTTTATGAAGGAATCCAAGCCAAATTCGTTCTATGGAAAGAGCAGAAAATCATTGAACACAACCCAAAATTTCATCCGTTGCAAATTCAACGGTTAGAGAGAGAGACTCATTTCAAAATTTAAATCTTCAGAAAACTCTTTGAAATTTTAATATGTTGTAGATATGGATTTCATTTAAAACTTTTGTGAATGAAGCATGTCCAAATTCATAAGGAAGATTTTATAAAAATATGAGAAAGCAACTTGGTTACCGTTTTCACTATATTGAGCAGGTTGTATAAGGTAATTGATTGGGCCTTCGTCCCAACCATTTCACCTTAGAAAAATATTAAATTTAATCATGTTATAGATCAAGATGTTTTGAACAACTTTAGTGAAGAAAACTTCTCCAAATCCGTAACATAAAAAGCTCTATAAAATTGGCAAACAACAAAGGTCTAGAAATTTCGAACATTAAATAAGGTAAATTCTAATTGAAAAGAGAAGTGTTCCCATTTGGCCTTGAATCAAGGGTCATTTATGATTGTACAATCTTATCTCCCAAGATCCTAAATAGGCTCTATACTAGCTTGGACACTTGTCTCGGTTATTTATTGGCTAACGTCCAAAAGAGATAAGGTAGACTTGTCTTGGTCCAATGTTAGATTTGTCTTGGCCTTCTCATCTCTCTCTCTCTACACGTGACCTCTCCTTTGTAGGTTCCAAAGTCTACTATTCACACTTAGATCCTAGGATATTAATGAGCCTAGGCCATAGAGATATCTTTTTCTCCACTTTATTTAATACGCTCACATTTGTTCACACTTGTTTTTCCAAGAAATTTTGATTATTCAAGGCTAAGGTGTCCCCTTCATTAATGGCTTTAAATCCAAATCTATTCTTATCTTCTAATGTAAAGTCCCAACGTGCCAAGTGTCTGTGCTCTTTAATTTACTACATGATGAAGGCATTAACTACAACTTGAAAAATATCTAAGTTCTGAAGGCCTTCTCATCATGGACTAATTAAATTTGACCACGATTGACTATCTTATTTGGCTCGGGGTTCATGCCTAAGACATGATTAGAGGAAGCAGACAAAACCTGGCTTAGCCGGTGAAACCAAGTTTGGACTTCTCTTTTCCCATATAAAGGGCTTGAAGTTGAGGATGTTACACACTGTATAAGGAATAAATGGTTTTTGCATCAAGAGCTTCTCTTTTGGATATCTTCGTCCGAGGCATAAGAGCAAGGGATTTGGTTTCTTTGTCTTTACCATTCCTATTTGATGTAGACGCAGCAATGGGAATAATTCATTTTTCCACAACTTCCCATTGCAAGGGATCTCTGGATCTTAGAAATGCCTTCATTTTGTTTTTCCAAATATTGTATTCCTTTCCATTGAAATATGGTGGCCTAGTGTTGCTTTGCCCTTCAATCAGCCTTGGTGCCAATATACTAGCCATATAAGATCTTTAACTCAGAAGTAAAAGCACTTCAATAAGACAAGCACCATAGCTTTGATACCAATTGAAAGTGCTAGTATTACCACCTAGAGGGGGTGAATAGATGTTTAAAAGAAGTCTTGATAAATAAATGCAGAATAAAATAAGTTGCGAGCAAAGTTTGAATAAGGATCAAAGTCTGATAAACGAGCCACCAAATTTCTAGTAGATATTCATAATTTGTTATGCGATGAAACAAACTTCTAAAATAATATGTAATTATGCAACAGACTTAAATAAGAAGAGTTAAAAGAAGAGAATGTTGCACACGAAATTTATAGTGATTCGGCTTAAATCAAGCCTACGTCCATTTTCCACGCTAACAGCCTTCTCGCTAGATTTCACTATGTGATCAATAAGAGATTATAACTTTAAGTGCAAACACTTAGTGGTGGATCACACTATCTTACGAAGTCACTCTTTTGGTATTTCTCTCACGATCACAAACATTTAAGCTCACGAAATACAAGTGTATGATCGAAGATCGCTCAGACTTTGAAATTATAGATTCCACACTCCGTCTCTTATTTGCTCCTCGGTCCTTGATCTCCTTAAATACTCCTCCACTTCCAAACTAGCCGTTGGACAATATCTAGAGGATCGTCTTTCAAATCCCAAATTGTTCTCGATTGCCCATACAAATAGAATCTTTGTCTCCATAAGTAAAGCTTTTTTGTTTAGAAAGTTCTTATCTTCAAGATCTAATTGTCAATCAATTAGATTGAGTCAATCAAATTGAGTCAATCAAATCTATCTTGATATAAAATCCAAACCAGATCACTAGCCATTATATGTTTGGGGCTAATGTTATGTTTTGTCAAGTTGTCTTTGTTTTGAACATGTTTCATTCTGGACTTTGATGTTTTGAACTTGTGTCTTATTCTGTATATAAAGTCTTAGTAGGTTCCGTCAAAAGTAGAATCTGAGTGTCTTTCGTCTAAAATAGACTTTACAATCTAAACGTAAGTTTGAATATATTCTACTTCTGAACATATTTAGCCTTAAGGTTTGAGCACAGTATGAATAAGTTCAGCTTCAGCATAGAGTCTATCTTCTGGTTCTTTTAAGTATAGACTTCAACAATATCATTTACATGTTCTATCATCTGCATAGTCTATTACTCAACTATTAAACACGTTACTAGCCTTTGATTTATTTTGTCATCTTTAAAACATCATAAAAGATTTCCCTAACAACAGTAACATAATAAATAGGAAATTATAAAGACAACTAAAACATGTGGAAAAGCTCCTATGAGAAGGAGCATCTCAATAATTGATGATGTTGGCCTTAGAATCTAGAGTCTTTGAGTTCTTCGCCTTGGGTAGACTCAAAGTGTTCGCACGAGAGGACCACTTCGATGAAGCTATGGAAGTGTAGACTAGTCAATGATCTAGTTCGGTTTGAATAAATCAACGATCAACAGTCAGCAGTGACATAATACCGACATGTCGAATAATGTCAACAAAGTAGAAGTGATGTAGTGGATGACTCCAGAAAAGTGGAGGCCCATGACTCATGCAGGCGCATGTTATTGAGGAGGCGTGCAGATATCACGCTTAGATCCTTTTGGCGGTGTGCGGAGCCTTGTCCGTAGATGGTTGGTGGTGAGACTTCCTGAGCTGCCTTGACGGAGGACGACAAGCCATGGATCGGTGTTTGTTTTTCAATTACGCGGTGGAATGCTTCCAAATCACCATGGAATAACAGTAGGCTCCTCAAGTTGGAGATGCGATGGCGCGTGGTGGCGCATGTAGAGGCATCCAGCGTATGTTGGTGACAAAATTTTAGGGTTTTGCTTGTTTGAGGGCAGCGAGTGCGATGGTGGTGATGGCTTGTCGAAATAAGCAACAGAAGTATGTCGAACATCAACTAAAAGTTCTGGTCTTGGTGGAGAACAGGTAGCAGCAATGCAGCTGACGTCGTGGCGGCCATTGTGTAGCAAACTCAATGGGTGCACCTCAAGTAACGATGGCTCTAATTACCAAGTTGAGAATTGTGATAGGCTATCTAACGATTATCTAAAGTAACAAAATATTCAATACCATTCAAGAATCATAAAATATTCTAAATATTTCTCCAACACTACCAAATCTATTAAAGCCAAAACTAGGAAAATTGAACTGTCCAACTTTTGTAAGTTGTCGATGGTCTAACGCTGATTAAGCATGCTAAGTATGAAGTGCCGGTCGAAGCGGTGCTCTCGCAGATTAAGGTATGCTAAGCTAGATTCAGTTAATATGAACAACATCTAGAATGCATCAATAAAAGTCGCTCAAGTTTGGCAGCAAGACCGCCAAAATAGAACCACTTGCAAGTTGCAGCATCCATCACAACATAATCCACTTGGTAAAGATCTCAATTGCATTCGATCAAAAAAAAAAAAAAAAAAAAATCTCCGTTGCAAAGGTGGAGTAGGTCCCGGTTGCCAGAGAAAATTGATAGCTACAACAACTCCATCATCAAATTCTGGTGCACGCTCCACATTAAATGTTGGTCAGATCCAAAGTGACGGTGATAGCGATAATGTCGTCATAGTGATAGAGATATGATGTTTTTTGTACGTATCTAGTAATGTTAAGGTGCAACGACTTTTTTACATAAAAATCATACACAAAAATACTTAGTTTTAGCGAAAATAGTTAGCCAAATATGTCTTTTCTTTCGCATGTACAAGTCACTTGCCCTTTTGAATACCCCCAAATTAGAAACATTAGGGTAAAAAATTGAGCTGTAAGCATATTTTTCTTCATGGAATGGGAAAGTACTATGAATTTTCCCTTCGAACTTCTAAGACATTTTTAGGGCCACAAAAAAAATGAAGGTAAGTGAAGTGATAGGTGATAATGGGAGAGTGAAAAATGAAAATGGGTTTGTGATTCTCTCGACGTGACATATAATGAAATCTAGCACAATGAGAAGCCCATGATGGCCCATGATGGAGTTTTGGGTGATCAAGACCAAAAAAGAACAAAGTGTATGGTGTTAACATAGATAAAATAAGTTACCACGGTTGAGTGACATAAACTTGAAAGTGTATAGGGAAAATCTGAATTAACCTAACTTATTCTACAGGTTTTTTTTTTTTTTAAATCCACTAGTTTTTAATAGCTAAAGAAACGTGAAAACAACCTTTTATGAAAAATCAATGAACTCAATGTAAGACTTACTTAGTATGTTTACTAATATATTGAATTTAAAAAAAAAAAAAGTCACTAACCGTATGTTGATATTGCTAATTTTGTTAGGATGAAAGTAATTTCCCCTAAAAAATTTATTAGTCACTCAAAAAACTTACTAGTTAATCAAAGTTACTCAACCTAGATTCGTCCAAAAACTTAATAAAACCAATACTTTTTTCACATAAAAGTTACTAATCATCTACAGAAAATTGTTGCTCACCCATAAATTGTTATGAAAACTTATTAGTCACGTTGTAAAATTTACCAAATTGTTACTTATGAAAATGTTGAAGAGTGTATTGTTATGGAAAGTCACTAATCACATAAAAAAATTTATTAGTGACTATAGATAGATAAGTAGATGCTTACTTTCTTAATGTGAAAATCTTTATACATACATACATGTTTATATATTAAATGGACAGAGTCTAGATAAGTCATTTCATTCTTAAATACGACCTGCTCACTTGGTCTAACCAAACTCATTTAGATCAATTAATTTAATGAGCAAAAGATAAAATACAGTAATCATTTCATTATGAGGGATCGTGGATGAGAACTTTCAGAAACTGAAATAGAATCGATTAGCTTATGCATTGAGTTTTTATTTTTTATTTTTTTTTATATTAAAGCAATAATTGGCGAAATGGGGACGGCCCCTAGCGAGAGAGCCGACCGGGCCCCAGAAAAATGCGGGACTCCAGGGGCAACGTCTGAAGTCTTGAGTCCTTTTCGCACAGCTTGGTTCGCATGTTTTCTCTTATTGCCTGCTGAAACGGTAATTAAGAAACCGTCCAAAACACGTCCTTTCGTTCCTTCCCCGCCGTCCCCTCCTTCATCGTCTTGTACGAGAAGATTGAGAGAGCTAGGATTGTGGCGATGTGATCTCAGTGGAGACGACTTGACCCACAGCTCAGTCTTCGTCCCTCAGTCCCATTTCACACAATTCACATGCTGTAGCGAGTCACTGAAGGTGTGATGCCTGGTCGTCGTCCTCATCCTCCTCCACAGGTAAAGTGGTGATTGGAAGTTGGCGTGGGAATGACTTTCGTGACTCGAGTCGTCCGAAGCCCTCTGAGACCTCGAATCGGTGGAGAAATTAGACCGGGTAATTTGGTCTGATGCTGTTCAGCCATCAGATGGTAAGACCGGTACTATTGGAAGGGTACCTGGTTTTTTTTTTTTTTAATCCTACTCTATTCCTATTCTACACTCACTCTCAGACTTTTTCTTTCCGCTCTTTGCGGGCGTGGAGTCAAACCCACTTCAAACTTACACGTCCCCACCCCATCCCCCGAGAGGTGGGGATTTGACCCCTCACCTCCCCTTCCATGTTGGAAGGATGGCCACTAATGCGAATTCCAGTGGTTAAGGGTACCTAGTTGAAACGCCAGCAACATACAACTTTTCTTAAAAAAATTTCTTATTTAATCTAAGAGTGTATTTGTTTCACGGAATATATTTTCAGGAAAAACATTTTCCTCATTTTCCGACATTTGGTTCACTCAGAAAAATGAGTCAACGGAAAACGTTTTCCTAACAAAGCTAAATAATTCTTTTTGCCTTTTCGATTGACATTAATTAATGATGCTTAATAGAAACAATCAGCCTTTGACGTGGTTAACTGAGATTATGGGCAATCGACTAAAGGAAGTGAACATTGATATAAAATATTAAATTTGGATGCTTGGGGCCATCATGCTTTAAATTGTGATACTACATGTGTTGGCGCATCGTGAAAGTTTCAAATATTTTGAATTTTAAGAATGTAAAAAAGGAAAAAGTTGAGGGTGAATTCTTTAAGGCCCAATTTTATTTTATTTTTTATTTTTTTTGTTTGGTCAGTTCTATTATACTTCTACTCATTTCCTAACTTTCACTCTCAGGTTTTTACCTTGAAAAATCTAGAAATCCAAGCTTGAAACCCCCACCTCCCCCTTCCATATTGGAATGAGTCACTAATTAATTGAGTGAATGCGTGAGTTTTCTTTTTTTAAATAATTGGGAAAAATCATATGATTTGACATGAGTTCAAATGATAATATCCATATACTATATGAAATTGGAAGACGCTAAGCAGAAAATTAATTTGACTGAAAATATCCTAAGAATCTCATGATCAAGAACAGGAAGATTGTGGATACGAAGAACAAGTGGTTTAAATGATGAGAGATCCAATATGCAACGCATATGCGGAATAGTAGAGAAAACAATCTTGAACTCTGCGAAAAGCTGTGGGGCCATTAGCTAGAAAAATCAGATCCCGCAATGCCGCTTTCTTCCTGAAGCTCCTTAACTCCATTAGCCAGGGACTATGCAAATGATAATTAGGCCATCTGGGTATCTCTTGTAGTGGGAAACCGCCATTAGGCCTTCCTCTGCAGAATTCTGATTTTCATCTTCTGTCCTCAAATTCACTTGCGGCTCGTGGTGTTTTTGTCCTCAACCATTGGCAGTAGTGCTGCGGCAGCGTGCTGTGTTATTGGTTGTTGCTGAGGAGGAAAGATTGAAGTTGTCATCATGATGTTTCTGGGAAAAGCAAGATTGGTCTTTCTTTCTCTAGTGTCTCATTATTTTGTAAAATTTTGCACTGGAGGAGATGTCATCACTGCAACAGAGTATATCCAAGACCCTGCAAGTATAACATCAAGTAAAGGTCTCTACACAATGGGATTCTTTAGCCCTAATGGTTCTGCAAATCGCTATGTAGGGATTTGGTACAATAATGTTCCTACATATAATGTTCTCTGGGTAGCGAACAGGGAGAATCCAATTTTTGACTCTTCTGGTGTTGTGACGATATCCGATGATGGTAATCTTGTGGTCAAGAAGGGAAAGGGGGAATTAGTTTGGTCATCAAATGTTTCCAACTCTGTAAGCGATGCAAAAGCTCAGTTGTCAGATTCTGGGAACCTGGTCTTGTTCAAACAGACCTCTAACTCTAGTGCAAATGATTCAGAGACTCTCTGGGACAGTTTCCAGCACATGACTGATTCATTCTTACAGAAAATGAAGCTGATCACTAACTCAAGAACAAATGAGACGCAGGCATTAACATCTTGGAAAAGCCCTTCTGATCCCTCAATTGGAAGCTTCTCAGCAAGTCTTGATCTGCATAACATTCCTGAACTTTTCATACGGAATGGCAGTTCTCTGTATTGGCGAAGTGGTCCATGGAATGGTAATATATTCATTGGAGTACCTAAGATGCAATCAGTCTATATTAATGGGTTTAACCTGGTGGACGATCACGAAGGAACAGTCTATCTGACTTACAGTTTTGCTGAGGCGTCTTACTTGTCATATTTGTTATTGAAATCAAATGGGGATTTGGTGCAACCGTACTTGGATCAGAATAGCAGTTCCTGGGGGATTGTTTGGTCATCTCGGGTGAGCAATTGTGATGTCTACGGCCAGTGTGGACCATTCGGAATCTGCAATGTGAAGAATTCACCAATTTGTAGCTGCTTGAGAGGCTTTGAGCCAAAAAACTTCGAGGAATGGAGCAGAGGAAATTGGTCCAGTGGATGCATTCGGAAGTCATTGCTGCAGTGCAATGGAACTGCAAATGGTAGCAGTAGAGCCAGCAAAAAGGATGGATTTTTAAAGCTGGAAATGATGAAAGTGCCAAATTCAGGAATTTTTTATTCTACACTGGAAAGTGATTGCCCAGGAAATTGCTCAATTAATTGTTCATGTGTAGCATATGCATTTGACCCTGGTGTTGGCTGCATGTTCTGGATACAAGACCTAATTGACCTACAGAAGTTCTCCGTTGGAGGAACAACTCTTTACGTTCGGCTGGCCCACTCAGAACTCGGTATATTAACTTCACTCTTAGATGATGATTCTTATCAATTTGGTAGTGCAGCTTAAGTTTAGATGGATAAATACACTTGGCTTGACTCATTCATCAGGACTTGTCGAATTTCATTAGCAAACCAACACGCCTGCACATGCGCACGCTCAAATATAGGCTCGAGCAGGGTCTAATATCGAGCCTATATTTGAGCCCTGATAAAGGAGCAGATTTTGCATATCTTCTTGACTATGACAAAGTCTCATTGTTAGCTACAAAACAAGGGTTCCAAAATGATTCGTTTAGTAATTGTTTACTGGCAGCATGAACATAGTCCGAGGCGTCAATTAATGTCTCTGTTCTGATCTCCAGATGAAAAGGGACATCTGAGAGAAATCATAGCAACTACAGTCATCATAGGAACACTCATTGTTATCATCACAATATGGTTTGCCACAAGGAAGGTGAAAAAACGAGGTAAAGAGTAGTGTAGCTGTTGAATTTTAGAATTGCCAATAATTTCTGAGTTTGCATGGAATAAATAACAAGCTCTATTTTTCTGGATCAGCATTAAACAAAAGTAAGGAAAAACATTTGTCCAGTGGAGAAGGCCCTTCAGTTGTAATGCTTGGAGAGAACTTGAGCAGAGTCGAGTTCCAGGAGTTTGTAAAATATAAAATTGAAGAATTGGCTGCCGCAACAGGAAACTTTGGTGAGGCCAATAAGCTTGGGCAGGGTGGTTTCGGGCCAGTATATAAGGTATAACTATTCACGTAGAGTATTATATATGTAATTGTGTTTGTGTGTGCGTGTGTGTCAATTTTCGGAGCTCATTTAGTCCCTGTGTACAGGGGAGACTGCCAAACGGTCAGGAAATAGCAATCAAGAGGCTATCGAGAGCCTCAGGACAAGGACAGAAGGAATTTATAAACGAAATGGTGGTCATTTGTAAGGTCCAACATCGAAATCTCGTTAGACTGCTCGGATGCTGTGTTGAAGGAGATGAGAAGATGTTAATCTATGAATTCATGCCAAACAAGAGCCTAGACACATTTCTTTTTGGTAATATTTCGCTTATTTAAATGTTGCCGCAAACTATCAATCATGCCATATATCCAAGAAGCCTCATTTGTATAGTTAGCTGTCAGCCATTTGAAAATGATTGGACAGTTGTTGCTGCAGATGCTATAGGTTTCCTGTTTGGCTTTAAACTTCTGTGCATTTCACTCTTTTCCAATTGCAAAAATGAATTTTTCGAATTAAACTTCTATGTCCATGCAGATCCACTGAAACGAGTACATTTGGATTGGAGAACACGGTTCAACATTGTTGATGGAATTTGTCGAGGTTTGCTTTATCTTCATAGGGATTCTAGACTAAGGATTATACATAGAGATTTGAAGGCAGGCAATATCTTGCTGGATGAAGAGCTCAATCCAAAAATTTCAGACTTTGGAATGGCTCGAATATTTGGAGGAAATGAAAATCAAGCTAATACACGAAGAGTTGTGGGAACCTAGTTAGTAACTCTTTAGTTTTGACGTTCCTAGTGATTTTATTCTCTACTCAGATTAAGGAAACTAAACCTCTTTGATGGAATGCAGTGGCTACATGGCTCCTGAATACGCAATGGAAGGGCGATTTTCGGAAAAATCAGATGTCTTTAGCTTCGGCGTATTATTACTAGAGATCATAAGTGGGAGACGGAACACGAGTTTTCGTGATGAAGATGAATGCTCGAGCCTTCTAGGATTGGTAAGCTCTCATTGATTTAGAAGTTGGAACTGCATTCTATTCTCATAAACTGGAAGTACAATAGTAAATTGGTTTGATTAATCTGCAGGCATGGAAGTTATGGAATGAAAACAATGTTCTAGCACTAGTGGACCCAAACATACCTGCTAAATGCTTTGAGGTTCAGCTTTTGAGGTGCATAAATGTGGGGCTTCTCTGTACGCAAGAAAGGGCAAAAGATAGGCCTTCCATATCAACTGTTATTTCAATGATCAACAGTGAAGTGGATCTTCCTCGTCCAAAGAAACCTGCCTTCACCCCGAGGAAAATAACCCAAGACACAGATTCCTCTGGACAAAGCCAAAAGACATGTTCTGCCAACGATGTTACTCTTACTGCTCTTCAAGGCAGATGACATAATCTGAATTTTTGCACGATTCTCACTATATGTCCTGTTCTTACCGTTTCAAGTTACTAGTTTTATTTTTACGGACTCTTTTTTGGAAATGTATAGAAATGCAAAACATGAACTATTTTTTTCCACTTTATAGTTCTTTACTACAGATATTTGTGTCATCAAAAGTTGGGGTTTGAAAATTTGGTGCCTGCTGATGGGAATAATGCTACTACTTCTCATCTCAAGAACCAGTGGGTTAGATAAAGTTCAAGAAAGATTGCAAACAGCGCCCCTCCACTGTGGGGTGAATTGCAATTAGCCCCCTCCTTCAAATATTCGCAACTGCTCCTTGACGTTTCTATTTGTTCCAAATTAGAATCCAAATCTTGGCAACGCCAGAAATACCCTCAAATTTGCAATAGCCCTAAGTGTTCACTAATGTTCATTTCACATCATAAATTCAATGACATGACTAGCTCAAAAAATTCCACTAATCCTATTGATGGGAGAATGATATAGTTCATTTTACTCAACATTGCAGTCCTCATCAATTGATTGTAAGATTTCAATAAATATAACTAGTTGTGAGCGACTGGAAACTATATGCCAACTCATGGAAAGCAATTGCGACCACAATCCTGAATGAATGCAAGAATCTTAAATTTCCGCGGCATGCACTTTCAAAGGCTTAAATGCTTTTTCTTCAGTTGACTTCGTCAATGGGGTAGAAATCCTGATGTAGACACTCTAGCATGGAAAGCAATTGCGACCATAATCCTGAATGAATGGAAGAATCTTAAATTTCCGCGGCATGCACTTTCAAAGGCTTAAATGCTTTTTCTACAGTTGACTTCATTAATGGGGTAGAAATCCTGATGTAGACACTCTAGCATGGAAAGCAATTGTGACCACAATCCTGAATGAATGCAAGAATCTTAAATTTGCACGGCATGCACTTTCAAAGGCTTAAATGTTTTTCTACAGTTGACTTCATCAATGGGGTAAAAATCCTGATGTAGACACTCTAGCATTTAGCTAATGCTCCCGCAGTGGCACACTAGATCAAGATACATGACGCATAAGGCAAGGTGAAGTGACTCTTCAAGAAAAGCAATCAATATGACTAGTCGTAGGCAACTGGAAACTAAGTCCATTAAAATTTTCATGAATCCATAAGGTACCAGGAAACCTATTGAGGCCACAATGTTGAATGAAGGCAACGATCTAAATTTCCATGGCTTGCTCTCTTTGACTCGTAATCCTCCAATACCTGAATGCTTTTTCTACATATGCCCTCGTCAATGGGGCAAAAATCCTGATGTAGAAACTCAACCACTTAGTTAATGCTCTTACATTGGCTTGTTAGATCAATTGGGAGAAACTAAACCTCTTTAATGGAATGCAGTGGTTACATGACTCCTTAATACGCAATGAAATGGCAACTTTCAAAAAAATCAGATGTCTTTAATTTCGGCATATTATTATTGGAGATCGTAAGTGGAAGACAAAACACTAGTCTTCATGATGAAGATCAATGCTTGAGCCTTCTAGGAGTGTAAGCTCTAATCGATGTAGAAGTTGGAACTGCATTCTATCCTCATAAACTGGAACTCCAATAGTAAATTGACTTGATTAATTTGCAGGCATGGAATTTATGGAATGAAGAGAATGTTCTAGCACTAGTGACCCAAACATACCTGCAAAATGCTTTGAGGTTCGGCTTTCAAGGTGCATTAATGTGGGGCTTCTTTGTACACAAGAAATGGCAAAAGATAGGCCTTCCATATCAATAGTTATTTCAATGATCAACAGTGAAGTGGATATTCCTCGTCCAAAGAAACCTACATTCACCTCGAAGAAAATAACCCAAGACACTGATTCCTCTGGAAAAAGCCAAAAGACATGTTCTGCCAACGACGTTGCTCTTACTATTCTTCAAGGCAGATGACGTGATCTGAATTTTTGCAAGATTATCCCTACATGTCCTGCCCTTACCTTTTCAAGTTACTAGTTTTATTTTTACACAATCTTGCTCGCAAATGTACAGAAACGCAAAACATGAACTATTTTTTTCACTTCATAGTTCTTTACTACACATATTTGCGTGATCAAAGGTTGGGGTAGGGGCCTTCTGGTGGGAATAATGCTTCTACTTCTCATATCGGGAGCCAGTGGGTTAGATAAATTCTTAAAAAATTGCAAACAACCGCCCTCCACTGTGAGGAGAATTGCAATTAGCCCCCTCCTTCAAATGTTCGCAACTACTCCTTGACGTTTCTATTTGTTCCAATTAGAATCCAAATATTAGCAATGATAGAAATAGCCTCAAGTTTTCACTGATGTTTATTTCGCATCATAAATTTAATGACATGGCTAGCTCAAAAAATTCCACTAATCCTATTGATGTGAGAATGATATAGTTCATTTTACTTGGCATCCAGTCCTTGTGAATTGATTGTAAAATTTCATTCGAGAGAATGACATTCGAAGTGCCATAAATTGTGTACGGTGCTCATTTAAGGTCAAAAAGTTCTTTTCGAATCACTTAAATGTCACCTTTAAAAAAAAATCAGTTAAGTGCCAATTCCAGAAATTTGATGTGGTAATATTTTATTAATTTCTTGATCTTACGTGGCTCGCCGACATGCCCAGTCAGCATATAATCACTAAGGCCCTGTTTGATAACCATCCAAACAGTGCCTAATTCTGATTTTTTATTCCTAGGAGCAGTTTTGGAACAGAATCACATTTGGTAAATTTTTTGTTCTCAGGAACAAATTTCTATTTTTTTGTTCTCGGAATTAGATTTGGAACAAAATCAAGAATAAAAAAATATATATTGATTCTTGTTCCGGGAACAAATTTAAGAATCAAAACCAACTCTTATTCTCTTTTCTTCTTCTTCATCGACTGCCATCCCGCGCCACCATTTGCCGCTGTCCTCCACCGCCGCCGTCGATCGCCGGCAACCGGTTCGATGAGCTCGCCAAAGGCAAGCCCAGCCACCAGCGAGGCTCGCCCAACCCCGCCAATGGCCAAGCGCGCCTCGCCCAACCCTACCGGTGGCCAGGCAAGCCTTGCCCAGCTGCCGCTGAGGCTCGGCCGACGAGGGCCAACGACACTTCGATGAGGTCACTGGCCCTCGTCTAGCCGGTCGCCAGTCCGGCGACCGGCCACAAGAAGAAGAAGAAGAAGAAGAAGAATAGGAGAAAAAGGAAAAAATATATATTTTAAAAATTAAAAGAAATTGATTTGGAATAGAATCAATGAGCATGATATCAAACACAATTCTATTCCAGAATTAGAAATTTTGGACAGTTGCCAAACGACTTAAAATGCTTAGAAATTGTTTCCGAGAACATAATCGAAAAGAATCATTTTGGATCGAAATATGTTCCCGAGGACAGAATCATTACCAAATGCCCCCAAATGACGTTATGTAGCAAGTTAAAAAGTAATCACTTTAGTGCCAAAAAAATGTCACCTCAGATAAAATTTTAATTATAAATGCCGCATAATGTTTTAGCCGGAATTTCTTGTCGAAGGCATTTAAGTAAAGTGAGCGTCATACACAATTTATGGCACTTCTAATATCCTTCTCCTTATTTCAATCAGTCTAACTAGTTGTGAGTGACTAGAAACTAAAGGCATGCTTGGTAACGCTTCTGTTTTTTTTTTTTTTTTTTTTTGTTTATTTTGTTCCTCAATATAGGGAAAAAAAAAAATCTATTTAAGAATATCAATTAAGTTTTCTATTCCCTGAAATAGAAAAGCAACCATGGAATAAATTTGGAATAGAAAGAAAAAGTAGAATAAAGTAATTTCTTATTTTCGAAAACAATTTATAGAAATAAGTCTTTTTTTTTTGTTCGTTTCTTCTTCTTCCTCTTCTAACTGATGGAGACTTGTCATCTACCACTACCTCGTCGGTCGTTAGTCGCCGCCGTCCATCAATCACTAGTCATCACTAGCGGTCGCCATCTGCCACTGTCGATCGTTGATCACTATCTGTTGCTAATCGCCACCTGTTGCAACAATCAGCTAGAGGAGGAAGAAGAAAAAAAAAGAAAAAAATATTGGAAAATTAGAAGAAATTTTACATGATAAAAAAGTTTGTAAGTTGCACAAAATGCTTTTATGTTCTTTTTTTTATTTTAAGAATCGAAATTTTATGTAATTACCAAACACATTTACTCAGAAACTATTTTAGGGAATAAAAATAAAAAAGAACTATTTTTGAAAAAAAAAAATTGTTAATAGGAAGAGAAATGTTATCAAACATACCCCGAACCGAATGCCAACTTATGGAAAGCAGTAGTGGTAATGCACATGAATCTACCAAGAAAGTGGCAATTCATGAAAAGCAATTGCGGTACGATCCTGAATGAATGCAAGAGTCTAAAATTTCGGTGGCATGCACTTTCAAAGACTTGAATGCTTTTTCTAGAGTTGACTTGGTCAATGGGGTAGAAATCCTGATGTGGAAATTCTAGCATTTAGCTAATAATCTCACGTTGGCGCACTAAATCAAGATACTTAACTCATAAGTCAAGGTGAAGTGACTCTTCAGGGAAACTAATCAATATGACTAGTCGTAAGCAACTGGAAACTAAGTCCATTGAAATTTTCATGAATCCACAAGGTACGAGGAAAGCTATTGGGGCCACAAAGCTGAATGAAGGCAACGATCTAAAATTTCCATGGCTTGCTCTCTCTGACTGGTAATCCTCCAAGATTTGAATGCTTTTTCTACTGTTACCCCCTTCAGTGGGGCGAAAATCCTGATGTAGAAACTCAACCACTTAGTTAATGCTCTCACATTGTCTCGCTAGATCAATATTCTTGATTCATAAGTCAAGGTGAAGTGACCCCTTGAATATGTCGCTATGAGAAAAAATAACAAATGTCCATAAGAGCCAAAGAGGAAAGAGGTTTGATTGGAGAAAAATTAACAATGTCCATAATATCCAACATGCACTTTCAAAGGCTTAAATGTTTTTTCTAGAGTTGACTTCGTCAATGGGGTAGAAATCCTGATGAAGAAACTCAATTAATGATCTCACATTGGCTAGCTAGATCAATATTCTTGACTCGTAAGTCAAGGAGAAGTGACCCCTCGAGTATGTCACTATGAGAAAAAATAACAAATGTCCATAAGAGCCAAAGAGGAAAGAGGTCTGATTGGAGAAAAATTAACAATGTCCATAATATCCAACATGCACTTTCAAAGGCTTAAATGTTTTTTCTAGAGTTGACTTCGTCAATGGGGTAGAAATCCTGATGTAGAAACTCAACCACTTAGTTGATGCTTTTACATTGGGCCGCTAGATCAATATTCTTGACTCATAAGTCAAAGTGAAGTGACCCTTCAAGTATGTCACTGAGAAAAAATAACAATGTCCATAAGAACCGAAGAGGAAAGAGTTCTGATTGGAGAAAAATTAACAATGTCCATAATATCCACCATGCGACTCAACATCAAAGACTGCCGTGTGGAAAATTTTTGAAAGGCCTGTTTACTAGCCAGGAAAAATCAGGACTTTGAGAGCAATAGTTGACGAGGAAAATGTTCCCATTCGAGCAATATAAATTTCTTCATGGAGATGCTTAAACCATCTTTTCCAGTCGAGAATTTACCTTTATCTTCAACCACAAGGTTTTCTCTCTATAATTGTGTTTTCCACCTTCTGTCCTACACTTCAGGTTGTGTCTTCTGCTGTTCTAAAGTTAGCAAAATCAGTTGTTGCTGAGAAGAAAGGTTCAAGTAGTCATGATTCTTCTAAGAAAAGTAAGAGTATTCTCTCTCTTTATTTTGTCTCATTATGCTGTGAAATTTTGCATTGGGGGAGATGTCATTACAGCATCTGAGTACATCCAAGACCCTGGAAGTATCATATCAAGCGGAGGTCTCTATAGACTGGGATTCTTTAGCCCCAATGGTACTACCAATCGGTATGTCGGAATTTGGCATAACAAGATTCCTGTGTTTAACGTCTTTTGGGTTGCAAACAGGGAGAAGCCTGTTCTAGATTCTTCTGGTGTCATGACCATATCCGATGACGGTAATCTTGTGATATTGAATGGAAAGAAGGAAGTACTTTGGTCATCAAACGTTTCCACCTCTGGAGCTAATGCAAAAGCTCAATTATTAGATACTGGAAATCTTATCTTGCAAAAACAAAGTTCTAATATAAGCACAAATAATACACCGGCATGGGAAAGTTTCCAGACCATGTGTGATACATTCATCGCAAAAATGAAGCTTAGCACCAACTTGAGAACAAATGAGAAGCAGGTAGTCACATCTTGGAAAAGCCCTTCTGACCCATCGATTGGAAGTTTTTCAATTAGTCTTGAACCACTAAATATTCCTGAAGTTTTCCTTTGGAACGGCACTACTCTATATTGGCGGAGTGGTCCATGGAATGGTAAGGTTTTCATCGGAATTCCCGAGATGGAATCAGTCTATCTTGATGGATTTACCTTAGTGGATGATAAAGAAGGATATGTCTATCTGACTTTCAATTTTGCAGAGGTGTCTTATTTGTCATACTTTTTTGTGAGGTCAAATGGGGAGTTGTTGCAGCCATTCTGGGATGAAAAATATAAGCAGTGGCGGATCGATTGGTCAACCCGAGCATCTGATTGTGATGTTTATGGCAAGTGCGGTCCGTTTGGATTCTGTGATGCCAAGAAATCACCAATATGCAGCTGCTTGAGAGGCTTTGAGCCAAAAAAAGTTGAAGAATGGAGCAGAGGGAATTGGTCCAGCGGATGCATCCAGAAGTCATTGCTGCAATGCGATAAGTTGAAAAATGGTAGTACTAAAGCGGGAAAAATTGATGGATTTGTAAAGCTTAAGAATGTGAAAGTGCCGAATCATGCAATCTGGTCATCTCTTTTGGAAGACAACTGCCAAGAGCAGTGCCTCAGTAATTGTTCGTGCACAGCATATGCTTATGATGCCGGCGTTGGTTGCATGTACTGGAGCGGAGACCTAATCGACGTACGGAAGTTCTCCTCTGCAGGAACAACTCTTTATGTTCGAGTGGCCCATACAGAACTTGGTAGGTTCATTCCTAAATTAAATTTCTGATCTATCTGGTAATGCAACTTACTGCTAGATGGTTAGGGAATTTCAATCAATGTGATATGCCAGGTGGAGTTGTGATCCCTGAAACGTAGCTAATCAGTTCTTTTTTATTTTTTAATATATGCTTCAATCTCAGACATCATTCTTTGTCCGTATTTTGATCTGCAGAAGGAAAAAGAGATCTGAGAGCAATTATAGTGACTGCAGTTGTTGTGGCAACTGTAATTTTCAGTATTGGTACTTTCTTCGCCTGGCAGAAGTCGAAAAAACGAGGTGGTAAAGATGGAGAACAATTTTCAAAGGCTTCTAGTGAGAACGCGCTCGGAGGGAGCTTGAGCAAAGTTAATCTCCAGGAGCTTGTGCTATATATATTGGAAGAGCTAGCCGCAGCAACAAGCAACTTTAGTGATGCAACAAGCTCGGGGAGGGTGGTTTTGGGGCAGTATATAGGGTAATACTATGTCATGTAGAGGACAGCAGCTCCATTCCTGCTTCTTCTTTTTAACTTTAACTGCTCATTTACGTCCTTTTGTACAGGGGAGATTGCTAAATGGAAAAGAAATAGCAGTCAAAAGACTATCAGGGGCCTCTGGACAAGGATTGCGGGAGTTTATCAATGAAATGGAAGTGATTTCCAAGGTCCAACATCGAAATCTAGTTCGACTCCTTGGATGCTGTAATGAGCAAGATGAAAAACTATTAATCTATGAGTTCATGCCAAACAAGGGTCTAGATGCATTTCTTTTTGGTAATATTCCATTTCTTGTAGTATTCCGTCGATCTATCATGGAATACCAGTTTATGGGGAAGTCAAGTTTTTAATTTTACCTGTTTAAACAGACATTGGCTGGACCTATTGCACATACTTTACATTTTCAGTATACATGGGAGCCTCTTTCCGTGCATTACACTCTTCTCAGGTCACAAATTAACACATAATTTTATGAATTTCACTTCTGTTGTCTATTTCAGATCCTCTCAAACGAGAGCAGCTAGATTGGAGAAGACGGTTCAACATCATTGATGGAATTTGTCGAGGCCTACTATACCTTCACCGTGACTCCAGACTACGGATAATTCATAGAGATCTTAAGACGAGTAATATCCTGTTGGATGAAGAGCTCAATCCAAGAATTTCAGACTTTGGAACTGCTAGAATATTTGGGGTAAAAGAAGATCTAGCAGATACACTATGAGTTGTGGGAACCTAGTAAGTATTTTTTAGTCTCATACTGATTTTATCTTTCTACCTAGCATGAGGAATATTAAAGTGTTTCGTGGAATGCAGTGGTTACATGGCTCCAGAATATGCAATGGAAGGGCGGTTTTCGGAAAAATCAGATGTCTTTAGCTTTGGGGTAGTATTGCTGGAGATTGTAAGTGGAAGACATAACACTAGCTTCAATGAGGAAGATCAGTCCTTGAGCCTGTTAGGATTGGTAAGCTGTTACAAACAGAGAGATCACCCTATTTCCATTTCCAAAAATAATTAGACTTGAATTCTGTTTTTTGGCAGGCATGGAAATATTGGGAGGAAGACAATGTACTTGCGCTAGTGGACCCTAAAATTCTTGTTGGATGCTCCGAGATTGAGATCATAAGGTGCATAAATGTGGGGCTGCTTTGTACACAAGAACTTGCAAATGATAGGCCTACCATTTCAACTGTTATTTCAATGATTAGCAATGAAATTGTTGGTCTTCCTCGTCCGAACAAACCTGCATTCACCGAGAGGCAAACAACTACCGACACAGATTCCTCCAGACAAAGTCAGAAAAAATACTCTGTCAACAATGTCACTATTACCGCTCTTGAAGGCAGATGAAATGAGGATACCAAAACCAATAAGCTCGAAAGTTCAGCTCAGAGATGCAAACTATAGCCAGCTCGTGTCTTGGACATGGAGTCAATAATGAGTACTAGCGTGATCCTATTTGAATGTACTGTTTTCAAAAGCAGTCTTTGTATTTTTTTTTTCCCCTTAATTATGTTCAAGCTTGCTCGGAAATGTATGAACATAAATTTGTGGAATAGCAAATTACTATACGTTGGGTGGCAGTTAGGCCTTGCTTGTTTGGGTCATTCCAAAGCTGGGATGCAAATATTTGGCAATTTCTGTGTTGGTACAGCAGTTGCTCTTTAGCAAGAAGCTCTGTTCAATCAAGTAGGCTAGTTTGAAACAAGAAATGGAATGCCATTAAGCAAGACTTTTCGTACTAATGTCCATCATATGGTGAATGAAACTAGAATTCTGGTGAAAACTTTTTTCTTCCATGTTTGTGCGTGTGGTCTTGTTGAATTTTGCCTCTTTGTTCCATATTTCCAATTGTCTGAGATCATATCAGTAACTAAAGCATCAGGCACTGTGAAAACTATCAGACAAACTTCTTTGTCATATTTGGTTCTTAAGACAATGAAGAATCTGCTAACTTCAACTCACCACCGAAAGCGTTTTCAACAAGAATGTCTGTTGGCATTGTAAAAATGCCAATCAAAGTTTCAAAGAACTGACAGAGAATAACGATGTTTAGAAATTGTTTTAGCGGATTAGCCGATAGATACTTGGTATTTGTCCAGAGAATCACCCTTTGAAATAATCTGAAAACAAAGCTAATTCAGCCTATAGGGGCTTGCCGTGAAAGAGAAACGGAGAGTTGACACCAAGTCATTAAAACAGAAATGGAAAATTAGATGTTGTTGGTAAAAGAGAGAGTACTTTATTTTTTAGATCAAAAGAAGTATTTATAGGCTTAGGTTAAGCCTTGTACAACTACATAGGTCAAATACATAAATAGGCCCAACTTGCTGACACTTTAGAATAATAAATAATAAACTCAACACTTGCCTTCTTGTTGGGGCGTATATATCAAGGTGCAACGGCATCCTTGCCCTGAAAATGTAGTCATCAATCTAATTGTAGGTGAAATATAAATGTCTACATACGCAAAAACACTGAGTTTTGGCGAAAATAGTTAGCCAACTCTCTCTTTTCTCTTTGGCATGCACAAGTCACTTGCCCATTTGAATCACCCCCAAATTAGAAACATTAGGGTAAAGAAGAGAGTTGTAAGCATACTTTTCTTCATGAAATGGGACAATACCAAGAAATTCCCATTCTTAGACATTTTAAGGCCACAAAAAATGAGAGTAAGCAAAGTGTTAGGTGACAATGGCGAGTGAAAATGAAAATGAGTTTGTGATTTTCTTGATATGAAAATTGGAGGAAAAGGACCATATGAGTTGACTATTTGGCCCTTACTAGTGGATGGAAAGTGCACTGGCAGCACCCATCAAATTTAGTACACTGTCTATACAAAGAAACGGACTGATTGCAGTGATGTATCTACGGCTACGATCTAGGATTAATTGGCTTAAATGGGGCAATAAACATATCAAATATTTTCACGCCACCACAATTTAGAGAAGACAAGGGAACAAAATTTCTATGCTAATATCTCCTACCAGGAAATAGGTTCATGATTTAGACCAACTAAAACACCAGACAGTTCTCTTTTTCAATGAGCTTTATACTACCTTAGGACCCAGGAATTTTCAGCTTCTCTTGGAGAAATGTCCTACTGTCATAGGGGAGGACATAAATCAGTTTTTAATAGCTAATGTGACTTTAAAGGAGGTTACAGAAGCAATTTAGCAATTGGGTTCCACCAAAGCAATATGACTAGATGGCTTGAATGGGCAATTCTATAATCACAATTGGAAGATTTTCAAGCATTGCATCTTTGCTAAGGTGCATAATTTCTTTAATTGAGGGACACTTAACCTGGAGTTGAACAAAACACATATCGCCCTCATTTCAAAGCTCCGAAACCTTGAGAAGTTGTATCAATACAGGCCAATCAGCTTGTGTACCTTTGTGTACAAAATAATATCCAAGATCCCAGCAATTAGACTGAAACTCTGGCTACAAGATTTGATCTCAATAGAGCAAAGTGCCTTTGTTAGTGGAAGACAAATCCGGGACAATATTATGGTCATCTAAAAAGTGTTTCACCAACTTAGAATATGAAAACGAAAAAAGAAGTTCTAAGTTGAACTCAAGTTGGAGATGCAAAATAGTGTCTCATCGGGTAGAATGGGATTCCCTGGAAGCATGTTTGCTAAAAATGGGTTTTCTTTCCTAGGTGGGTCCAATGAGTAATGCAATGCATAACTACTGCCTTGTTTAGCATAAAATTTAATGGAGAATCAAACCCCTTTTTCCAACCTTCTTGAGATCTTCATCAAGGTGACCCTCTTGACCCTTTTTTCCCATATTTTCATCTTAGTGGTTAATGTTCTATCCTGTATGAAAGGCTCCGGAGAAGGGAGACATAAAAGGAATAAAACTGAAGAGATCATGTCCCATTTTAGCACACTTATTATTTCCAGACAACTCTATTTTCTTTCTTGATGGGACTAAAACTATAGAGATTTTGAATTAATATTGCTATGCATCTGGCCAGGTCATAAATCTGAACAAGTCAGGTCTATTCTTTTGCAAAGAATGTCCTCAAAGACTTGAGCACAACATGCTAACAAAACTTCATGTCCCAAAAATTGTGAAAATAAGTAAATATTTGGGAATGCGTTATTGTGGCGAATCCAAGAAATAAATGTTCGCTTAGATTTTGTCACGAGTTTACATGAAGTTGGAAGGTTGGAGGGAGCATTTAATATCTAAGGCTGAAAAGAAATTCTTGTAAAAGTAGTGGTGCCAGCACTTTTGCAATATACAATGTCAATTTTCAAAATCCCTATTTCTATTTGCCAGAGTAATGCATAAAAAATTGTTGAGTGCTACTGAATAATAGTGAGAATAGAATCGGGTTACATTGGAGGAAATGAGAAATTCTCAAACTGGGAAAGGATAATGGGGTTTAGGCTTATAGATTTTGATAACATTTAATAGAGCAATGCTGGGAAAGTAAGCTTGGCTCCTTCCTTATTTTGAAGCCAAGTCTTAAAAGAACTCTACTTCTGGAACTGTGACTTTAGGAGAGCTGCTAAGGGAATTCGACCATCATGAGGCTGGCAAAGCCTTATTATAGTAAAAAAAAAAACGTGGTCAGTGTGAAACGGGGAAAATATGAGAAGTAGAGAAGACAAGTGGATTCCCAGCAGAGTGATTCGTAGCCCTACTAATAGAGATGAGCCTCATAAAGTGTCACACCCCGATTCACAAGAAAAAGGGGCATGACACGGCCGTCCTTTTACCAAAGGACGCAGCCTCAACATAACCAAAATTCAACCCGAAAACAACATATATACATACACACACACACACACATATATATATGACAAAAATGGCATTTGGTTACAATATCAGAATATATCTATAATCCACAAAAAATCAAAACATAAACCTTTTAACCATGCACAAGTCATACCCAAAAATTTCCACCACAAAAGTCCTCCCCGAATGAACACTCACACTTACTCACGACTTGCTGAAGAACCTAAAAAGCAAGTATAAGAGAGGAGTGAGCTACCATGGCTCTGTGAGTAACACATTTCTTCTAAGCGGATCGAGAAATCACTATGCACATTTTCAAACACAAAAATAACTCAAATAACGAAAGTACTAATGGTCAAGTCCATTAGTCAATCTCATAAAACATGTATCAATGGTCTATTCCATTGATTAATCTCATCAAATCACATCGATGGTCTATTCCATCGACTAAACTCAAATCACACATCAATGGTCCACTCCATTAACCAATTCATGCTCAAATGTCTAACCATGGTCACGCGTAACGCCCGTGACAAAACAACCAAGATTCCTCCCTTGGCAAGGTCTCCACCTATTATTAGCCGATGGCTCGGCCCACAAAAATATCCTAGATTAAGTATGCGCATACCCACACACTCCTCAAGGTCCACAGAGACATTGAGCACCAACCACCAATCACAATATCCAATAATCCAACGTCAGAAAAAAAGTCATATCATAATTCAAAATTTGATATATAAATATCAAAGCATTATCCAAACCATTTCAAGATTCTTTCATAAAGAATTTCACAAACCATTTTCAACAACCATTCGAATCGAATTCGAAATATAACTCAGTCTTTCAAATAACGAAATGGCAGTAATAACTCGATCCTGTTTTATGTAACAAAAGATGCATTTTATCAACTCATAAAGTATATAATTCACCATGTTTCTCAAAACATGAGTTTAAAATACAAAGAAGAAATAGTGCCACTCACCAGGGAAAAGCCAAAAATCAAATACGACGCTCACTCAAACCACGCACTCGGATCCCTAACAATTAACCGAAAAACAATATCAAAAAGCCGAGTAAAAAAAAAGGATATTCTTATAGCGACTCGCCTATACTAGGCCTATTTGTCGATAAAACGACACATATGCGCCACAAAAGCTCACAATTAGTGGAAACCCAACATTTTCAGCTAGGCGAGGTCCATGCGCCAACTTCGTCACGCCATAGCTCCCTCCACAAATTTCTGTTTCAAGCCGTCTTACAGTCTTTAGAAGCTCTTTTAACATACAACAACAACCCCAACTCAGCTGCCCCAAAACAGAACTGAAAACGACAAAAAAAGAGGCTCAAAGCTACTGTTCGCTACAGTACCAGAATACGCCCCCAACTTCAAAATTCCGTTCCGGACAAACCGCAAGCTCAAATCACGATCCGAAAGATGCTATAGCTTCACAACATCCCAAAGTACCATTTTCTATATAAAAAAAAATATTCAGCTTAACGACTCAAAAATCGGGCTTCGCCACACAAATATCCAAGAAATCCGAATTTCGAGCCCTAATTGCGGCGATTGCTTGAAGTATGTGATTAAAAGCTTCGATTCTTTACTAGCGTTGCAAAACACACTTGAGTCGGCTTGATGAAGCGTTCGGATCACGAGTGCACCAAAATTTTTCCCCTTTTTCCTTTTTTCTTTTCTTTTCTTTCTCTCTTCTCCCCTGTTTCGCGTTTTCCCCTTGCTTCTACCGATCTCTTCTCTTTCTCTCCCTCTCTCTACCTTTTTAAACTCAGCCGAAGCTTCCTCCACTTTCCTTCAGCTTCTCTTTTTGACTTTTCAACCCTTTCTTTTTCTTTTCTTTTATTTTCTTTTCTTGTTTTAAAGCCCATATATTACATAAATAGGCAAAAACTAATTAATCGAGATAACTTGGATGATACCAGCTTTGAATGAGCTATTTGATGAAGAACTAAAAAATGAAATCCGAGCGATTCCATTAAATACACGTGAATAGGAAGACAAACTGATTTGGACAAACACAAAGTCTGGGGTATACTCAAATGAAAAGTGGGTATAACATATGCAAGGAGGAAAACGAAAAGTGGGGCCAATCCTTGACTTCATCCTCTAATCAAACTCCTTTAAGCCTCTGGTCATGTGGTCAGTGCGAAATAGGGAAAACATCAAAATTAGAGAAGACAAATGGATTTCTAGAGGAATGATTGGCAATCCTACTAATAGAGATAAGCCTCATAAAGAGGCAAAACTGATTAATCGAGATAACTGAACTTGGAAGATGCCAGCTTTGAATGAACTATTTGATGAAGAAATAAAATAGGAAATCCTAGCGATTCGATTGAATGCACATGAATAGGAAGACAAACTGATTTGGACAAACACAAAGTCTGGGGTATATTCAAATGAAAAGTGGGTATAACATATGCCAGGAAAATGAAAAATAGTGCCAATACTTGGCTTCATCTCTAATCAAACCACTCAAGGTCTCTGGACAAAGATTTAGAGGGCCAATGCCACTCCAGGAATGCTCTTCATTTGGAATATATGCAAGAATGCATTACCAACAAAAGTGAACATATTTAGGAGAAGTATTACCAAAGAGGATACCTGTGAGTTGTGCAGTCGATAGTTGGAGACTCTGGAGCATCTACTATTGTTATGCACTTGGACAACCAAACCTCATGCTCCAGATCCTCATCAATAGTCATGGTCTTACTAGAATTGAAGAATGGCTATTTCAAGAGTACCTTGGTGAGCTTTGAACTTTTCGTTATGACTCATTGGCATATATGGAAATCTAGAAATAATTTTACCTTTTGCAACATCTCGTGAGTTTGGCTTGGGCCATGCATCATAATATCAACAAATGGAATAGATTGGCAGGGAAAAACAACTATATTGGAAGAGACTCACCTCAAATCTTGTCATGTTCGCGGTAAGGAGCCCTTGAGGTAAACATTGATGGATCCTTCAGAAAGGGCTCGACAGAAGGAGCGATTAGCTGTGTGTTCCATGACTAAAGGTGTTTGGTGGACAGATTCACAAAATCTAAGCGAGTAACTTCAGCAGCTCAGGTGAAAGCAAACGCTCTAATAGAAATCCTAGATTTCCTCGGCACATGAAACCATCCAAGTCTTCAACTCGAGTCAAACTCCTTAGTTCTGACATGAGCAGTGACACAAGCAGATTAGTTTGCTTGGGATGGGGAGGCGCTTATCAGTGTAGCTAAGAGGAATCTCGGGGAATTTGATTATGTATCCCTCGCCCATTGCAGCAAGATGCGAATAAGGTGACAGACTAAGGACGAATGCAGCAAAATTGAGATAGCTTTCGTGTGGCACTTTCTTGAGTACTATAACTTATTTTCGCTTAATTAAGTACCACATGAGATAAAATCAATCATTTAAGTGTTATTTTCGACAAATCATCCCACATGGATTGTTTAATAATTTCCCATCCGACATGGATTTTTAATTTTTATTTATTTTTTGAATTTTTTTTAAGGGTTGACAAGGTTCACCAGCCTACTATGAAGGCCTTGCCTCGGCCTTCATGGCTAAGGGGGAGGTGACCCTGAATCAATCTAGGTGAGGCCTCCAAAGCCACCGTAAGAAAAGGCAAAAAAAAAAAATTCAAAAATCAAAAAATCAAAAAATAATAAATAATTATTAAATATTTTTAAAAATTGTTTATGTCGGTATCTATGAAGCCACGTGGAACAACTGGCATTCACATCAAAATTTTTTGTAAGGCAAATCACCAATAGCCCTCAAGTTGTCGATTTTTCAAATTTATGGTACTCAAGTAAGTGTAATACAAAAATTATGGTACTTGTACCCTATCCCTAGATTGGTTAGTTAAAGCCCATAGAGATGGATACTTGGTCTTTAAGGGCATGCATGACAAAATTTCTAGAATAAAAATCAATTTCTGATCAGAAATTGATTTCTCAATTTCTATTCCATGAACAAGTTTCTGAGTAAAGAAACATGTTTGACAAAAATTCAAAATTTCTATTTTTGAAATAAAAATTCATTTGATAACAGAATAAAATTTATATTTCTAGGAGCGGCAACGACCAGCATCCGGTGGCTAAAGTCGACGTCCGGTGACCGGCAGCAAGTAGCCAAAGTTTAAAGTCTGATGTTTAGCATCCGGCGCCAAGTCCGATGACCGGCGGCAAGCAGCCAAAGTCCGGAGTTCGACAACCGACAATCGGCATCCAACGTTCGGAGTTTGACGTATGACATTTGACATCTGGAGTTTGGCGACAAGAGGCTGATGGCGAGTGGCCAGTGGCCAAAGTCCAACGGCAAGTTGCGGGCGGCCGACATCCGGCGGTTGGTGGCAAATAGTGGACGGTCGTCGGCAAAAATCCAATGGTGGGTGGTGAGCCTTCTAGTGATTGGCAATGAGCAGCCAACGACCGGTGGGCGTTCGGCATTCGACGACTGGCGATTGGCAACGGGCGGCCGGAGTGCGGTGGCCGATGGTCGACGTCTAGTGGCTGGCGGTCAATGGTAGGTGGCCGAGGCCGATGGTGTGCAGCTAGCATTCAACATCCCACGGGCAGCAAGTGGGCGACGGGCAATGATAAGAGTGAACAATGAGAAAATTTTTGATTTCTCATTTTTGTTCTAGAAATAGAAAAGCTAAAAATTTTAACTTCTGATTTCTGTTCTAAAAATAGAAAATTGAAATTGCCTTACCAAACAGATTTTTATTCCAAACCTGTTCCAGGGAATAGAAAAACATAGAAATAGAGAAACATAAATTTTGTCATACGCGCCCTAATTAGTTGTCCAAACCTCTTGAATCTCTACAATCTCTTCTTTTTTTCAATTCTAACCTTCCGGCCATGGTTACCTATGAGAAGTACACTTTCCAACATAATTTTTTTTCTTTTTTTCACAATCAGAAGCCTAAGAAGGAGTTTTGTAACATCCCAGATTTTCAGTCCTGTTTTCTATCTAATAAATCAGGCATTTCATCGACGCACCTATAGGACTATTCTCAGAGCTGATCACTCTCGAGATAACTAGACTATTCGGGAAAGCCATTAAGGAATTTTAATGCAATAGACTTGAGAATTCGACTAGGGATCGGTTACTCGATCGTGCTCATCTGCCGAGATCATTACAGCACAGATATAAATCGATTAGAGATCAAAGATAGGTTTGTTCGACCAAGATATGTGGCTAATCGTGGGTGACACCACTAAATTGGAAAATTCTCGTCAACCGACCCTAGACTGATTCTTCTATCGTTTTGGTACCCTATGTCTGTATTTGAATCCTCGAGATTTTCACGACAACCAAGAGTCACCACTGTGTCAAGTGGGTTCATTGTGGCTCGAAGAAAATCGACCACAAGTCCTTTGCACTAAAAATTTTTAAAAACTACCCGGTAGCCTAGGTTACGCTAAAAACGCGCCGAATGGAAATTAACCGTGAATTTAGGTCCAATTTCAGAAATTGAAGATTATGTCATGTCATAATAAATTCTAGGAACGTCGATTCAGTCTCAAAAGATTTTTCTACAACCCGAGATTTTTTTGGAAAAAGTCGTCGCATGACCGTTTTTGTTCAGAAAAAGACCGGGACCGTTTTTTATTATGAAATTGGGATGCATGATGGATCACTTGGTGGGGAAAAATGCCAAGATGACCAATGGTAGATGGATCAAATTTATGAAGGCCAATTGAGGTTGATTTGAGAGGAAATAAGTGATTAATCAGGGGAAAAATGCAACAAATTCGTATACCCCCTCTTCCTATGGTCTTTGGACCATCTCAAGTGTCCATGGAAAAGCCTTGGTGGCTCATTGTGAGCCAAGGAAGGATGCTTGGCCAATGAGGAGCCTTGGAGAGCAAGTTGTAGAAAAAATTGGCCATGGTGGCCCACCTTCCCCTTATCCCTTCCTCTCTCTCTCTCTCTCGCTCTCTCTCTCTCATTCATCCACCATCCAAGACCTCTCCATCTCCCTCCTCTCACCTTGTTCAAACCCCACCAGCAACCAAGGAAGTCGCCGGAGCAACCACACCACCGCCGGACCGTTTTCCTCCTATATTTTCACTTTTGCCAATTTCTGCTCCAGTTGACCTTTCACCAAATATCAGAGTAAAAAGTTCACTTCCCGAATGAATCAGCGAACAAGCCACCCATTGCCATGACGAAGACATCCAAACCGTTCCACCAAGCCCGACCTCACCCCGAACGGAGTCGTCAGCCGTCCAATACGCCGACATGAAGTTACCAATCGCCGAACCGTTTAGAGCCTTGCCGAGTGAACTGTTTCACGTTTTTCGCAAGTTTCTCCCAATTCCGACCCTTCCTTTGCCCATTCCAACCACCAACACATCTCCCCGACCCTGAGAACCATCGGTTGCCGACCACTCACTTGCCGGAGCTCCTATCAACTAGTTTATTCGTCGTTCGACCGCCGGTTACCTTGCCAAGCCATCCACCAATCCACCATTGCCATTTCTGCACCAAACCAACTTAATTTCCCTTGTTTGCAACTTGAAAAATCAGACGGGGAAAACAATAGGTTTCTAGCAAGGTGTCGGGCCCGTTTTAAGGTGTTTCCGGGCCTCGAATCCTAGGCCCACTTTGGAGAAAAGCGACTCACGCGCCGTTCCCGTTGGTTTGATCCAACCTGCGTGTTAAGCAAGTGAGTTTTGCTCACTAATCCCTTATTAGTATGCTAATGATGCTTAGGGATTGATTAGATTTAATTAAGTGTAATTAGGTGGATAGATTATATTAGAGTAATTAAATTAAAGACTTATTGATGCATGTTAGGCAAATGGATAGTGTGGTTAGCAAGGAAATAGGTCCTAGTATTTATTGAACGAGTCTTGGTAATTTTCCGGGCTCTTCTCGGCTTTCAATTAGGCATTACGAGCCTAAATTGGATTTATTGTATTTATTTAATAATTTTCAGAATTATTTATTTATTTATTTATTTTCCGGAAATTAGGCAGGGTAGCCGACGATCTGAATTTTATGCTGATTATTATGGTGCAGTCCATTTATTTATTTGAGCGTTGATTTGTGCTAAATTGAATTAATTATGATTTTAGGATTCTATTTCTAAATTAATTAATTTTGGTAATTAATGGGAAAATTATCAGGCGTTGGTTTACAGCGCCAAAAATATGTAATGGGCTGTTGAAACTAGAGGGTTGTTCAAAAATGTGAAATTATTATATTTTGGCTAAGACCGACCATGTACCCATAAACGACTATTTTTATCGAGAATAATAAAAAGATGGAATTGATTGTATGATTGGGATAATATACAATATCAGCCTACGAGCAATATGTCAGCTTAGATAGAGAGTGGTATACCGGTATACTATATCAACCTACGGGCTCTAATATGGCGGCTTAGCAGAGAGCAGTATACTTGTCAGCTTAGCAGAGAGCAATGTCGGTATATTATATCAGCCTACAGGCGATCTGGCTACTTAGCAAAGAGCAATATACCTTATCAGCTTAGATTAAGCACTGTCGGTATACTATATCAGCCTAAGGGCGATATGGCAGCTTAGCAGAGAGTAGTATACCCGATCATCTCAAAAGCGAGCTATACTATTTATTTATTAGCTTAGTAGTGAGTAATCCTGATATGAATGGATTGATAGATAGTATGAGATGAGCCGACCAAGAAAGGGTCGAGATGACATGTAATCAACTAGGTCGATTGATCAATAATTTGATCTAATGTTATGAATTGATTGAGTGATGTGATATAAGGCATCTGTAAATAACGTTAATTTGCAGGATGGAACTAACGCCAAGGTAAGTCCTCTGACTCATGTTGTGCTTAGGTAGCCTCTAGAGTGTATTGGCTTCCTAATCGAGTCTTAGGGGGTAAAACTTGCTGAAACGTAGTCTCATCTCGGTTGTGAGACAACATTTTAGGTCCCTAGATGCAGCAAACTTGGATTTTGAAGATCTCGAAAGTCCGATGCATTCTGCTGAAGGCTCCAATTGGAGTGTGGAGGATGATGAAGAGGAGAATGAGAACCCGTAGTTTGTGGAACCCCCACCCATGCTTGTAGACCTTGATTCTGAACTTGTTTAAGTTGAATCTGGCGTAGTAGTCCGCCATATATGTGTGTGTGTGTGTGTGTGTGTGTGTGTGTGTGTGTGTGTGTGTGTGTGTGGGCGCGCGCGCGTTTGCATTGTAAATAAGTGTGGTTGTTTTTGAAAGTTTGGAATTTAGTCCTACTTTCCTACCCCATTGTTTTATTATCTGGGGATTGTTTATATGCTTCCGCATGCGTATTAAAAAAGAAAGGGTCGGCAATGCATCTTGAGACGTCACTATTAATCAACCAATGTGAGGGATGCGTGTGTGCCCGAGGATCGGGGCGTGACAAGTTTTGGGTCTGATTGAGACCAAAAAAGAATAAAGCGTATGTGTTAACATGGACAAAAGAAGTTTCCAAGTTGAGTGACATAATCATGAAAGTGTATTGGGAAAAATTGAATTGACCCAACTTATTTTAAAGGTAAAAAGTAATTTGCCACTGGTTTGTAATAACTAGAGAAATATGGAAAATAACCTTCCTTTATGAAGATCATTGAACTTAGTATAAGATTTACTTGCTGTGATTACTAATATATTGAAATTTATTTTAAGATTGCTAATTTTGTTAGGTTTAAAGTATTTTTCCGTTAAAAATTATCAATCACTTGAAAAAGTTACCAGTTAATCAAAATCTACAATATTACATGAAAGGTTGCTCGATCTACATAGTCCAACAACTTAACCAATAACTTTTTCCCATAAAAGTTATTAATCATCTACAGAAATTGTTGCTTACCTATAAATTGTTATGTAAACTTATTAATCATGTCAAAAAATTTACTAAATAGTTACTTCTAACATGTTGAAGAAAATATCGTTATTCAAATTCCTAGTTACATAAAAGAATTACTAATGAGTACAGACAAATAGGTAAATGCTTACTTTCTTAATGTGAAAGTCTCTAATTTTTTTTTGGGATTGTGAAAAGGTTATAAACATATAGTTTCAATTCTGTCCAAATAGAGTCCGGATAAGTAATTCCACTCTTAAAAATTTTATCGGATCGTTTGGCCTTGCCAAGCTCATTCAGACCCAATAAATGTAATGAACAAAACATTAAATACTAAAATAAAATCGTTTCGCTTATTGATCAGGTCTATTACAACAATAATCGGTGAATCCATGTCAGCCCCATCAAGAAAACCGGCCAGACACCGAACCGTGCCCAACGGCGGCGCAACCTCCGAAGGCTCAAGTCCTTTTCACACGGCTTGGTTCGGGCGTTGTCTCGCTTCTTGCCCGCCGAAACTGACAGCAATGTTCCAATTCGGAAAGTGTCCAAAAGGCAGTCTCCTCCGACATGTCCTTTCGTTCCTTCCCCACCGTCCCATCCTTCGTTATCTCGTGCGAGTAAATTGAGAGAGCTGGGGCCGTGGCGATGTGATCACAGGGGGGACGGCTTGACCCACCGCTCAGTCTTCGTCGCTCAATTCCATCCTACATAGCTCACATGCTATGACGAGTCACTGAAGATGTGATGTCCGGTCGTCGTCGTCCTCATCCTTCTCCTCCTCCTCCTCCTCCTCCTCTCACGCGCGGCTTGACAGGTGGAAGGGTGACTGGAAGTTGGCGAGGGCTTCACTTTCGTAACACGAGTCATCCGCAGCCACTGAGACCACGAATAGGTGGAGAAAGATTAGAGTTTCAGTATGTGCGATTTAGGGGGAAATTAGAGGTTCGTTCGTGTTTCTTGAAGACAGAGTAATTTGGCCTAATGCAGTCCAGCCATCAGATTGGCAAAGTTGGTATTTTCAGAAGGGTACCAGGGTGAAAATGCGAGCAAGATATAACTTTTCTTAAATTTCTTTTATTTAAATTAATATACACTGAATAATTTCTTTTGCCTTTTCGATTGACATTAATTAATGGTGCTTAATAGAAACAATCAGCCCATGACGTAGTTAATTGAGATTAACCCAACAAATGACTAAAGGAAGTTAACATTGATTCAAAGTAATAACTTTGAGTGCTCGAGATATTGATGCGTTAAATTGTGATGCTGCACAAATTAACACATCATGAGATTTTCACATGTTTTCAAATTTAGAGAAAAAAAAAAAAATCGAGCGCGAATTCTTAAAGACCCAATTTTGTTGAGTGATGGGTTGATGGGAGAATTCTTAAGGGCTTGTTTCAAATGACTTTTTCTCCCTTAAAAGGTTTTTTTTTTTTAAATAATTTGTGAAAAATCACTTGATTTTACATGAATTCAAATGCTATATTCGAGATGCTCGTACTTCAAATGAAATTTAAGACGCTAAGCAGAAAATGAAAGTCGACTGAACCTATCCTAAGAATATCATGACCAAGAACAAGAAAATTGTCGATATGAACAACAAGTGATTTAAGTGAAGATGATAAGAGATCCAATATGCAACGCCTATGCTGAATAGTAGAGACCACAATCTTAAACTCTGCGAAAAACTGTCGGGCTATATTAGCTAGAAAAATCAGATTAGGCAATACCGCTTTCTTCATGCAGGTCCTGAAGTCCGTTAGACAGGGACTATGCAAATGATAATTAGGCCATGTGGGTATCTCTTGAAGTGGGCAACCACCATCAACCTCAACCACTAGGTCTTCCTCTGCAGAATTCTGATTTTCATCTTCTGTCCTCAAATTCACTTGCGGTTCGTGGTGTTCTTGGTACCCTCTCTACCAAAGCCAGTAGTGCTGCAGCAGCATGTTGTGTTATAGGTTGTTGTTGAGGAGGAAAGATGCAAGTTGTCATCATGGTATTTCTGGGAAAAGCAAGATTTTTGTCTCTCTTTCTAGTGTCTCATTATGTTGTAGAATTTTGCATTGGTGGAGATGTCATCACAGCAACTGAGTATATCCAAGACCCTGGAAGTACAACATCAAGTGGAGGTCTCTACAGAATGGGATTCTTTAGCCCTAATGGTTCTGCAAATCGCTATGTGGGGATTTGGTACAATAATGTTCCTAGATATAATGTTCTCTGGGTAGCGAAGAGGGAAAATCCAATTTTAGACTCTTCTGGGGTCATGACCATATCCAGTGATGGTAAACTTGTGGTCATGAATGCAAAGAGGGAATTAATTTGGTCATCAAACGTTTCCAACTCTGTAACCAATGCAAAAGCTCAGTTGTCAGATTCTGGGAACCTTGTCTTGCTCAAGCAGAGCTCTGAATCTAGTGCAAATGATGCAGAGACTCTCTTGGAAACTTTCCAGCACATGACGGATTCATTCTTAGGGAAAATGAAGCTCAGCACTAACTCCAGAACAAATGAGAAGCAGGCACTAACATCTTGGAAAAGCCCTTCTGATCCATCAATTGGAAGCTTCTCGGCAAGTCTTGATCCACGAAACATTCCTGAACTTTTCATTTGGAATTGCGTACTGGCAGAGTGGTCCATGGAATGGTAATATATTCATTGGAGTACCTGAGATGCAATCAGTCTATATTAATGGGTTTAACCCGGTGGACGATCACGAAGGAACAGTCTATCTGACTTATAGTTTTGCTGAGGCGTCTTATGTGTCATATTTGTTATAGAAATCAAAAGGGGATTTGGTGCAACCATACTTGGATCAGAATAGCAGTTCCTGAGGGATTGTTTGGTCATCTCGGATGAGCGATTGTGATGCTTTGGAATCTTCAATGCCAAGAAATCACCAATTTGTAGCTGCTTGAAAGGCTTTGAGCCTAGAAACTCTGAGGAATGGAGCAGAGGAAATTGGTCCAGTGGATGCTTTTGGAAGTCATTGCTGCAGTGCAATGGAACTATAAATGGAAGCAGTACAGCCGGCAAAAAGGATGGCTTTTTAAAGCTGGAAATGATGAAAGTGCCAAATTCTGGAATCTTTTTTCTACCCTCGAAGAGGATAGCCCAGGAAATTGCTCAGTGAATTGTTCATGTGTAGCATATGCATATATGACTCTGGTGCCGGCTGCATGCTCTGGATAGGAGAACTAATTGACCTACAGAAGTTCTCTGTTGGAGGAACAACTCTTTACATTCCGCTTGCCCACTCAGAACTCGGTAAATTAACGATACGCTTAGATGGTTCTTATCAATTTGGTACTGCAACTTATGTTTAGATGGATCAATACACTTGGCTTGAGTGATTCTTCAAGACTTGGTGATTTCATTAACAAACCAACACGGACGCACACGTGCATGCTCAAATATAGGCTTGAGCAGGGTCTAATATGGAGCCCTGATAAAAGAACAGATTTAGCATATCATTTTTACCGTGACAAAGTCTCATTATTGGCTATAAAACAAGGGTTCCAAAAAGATTCGTTTAGTAGTTGCTCACCGGCAGCATCAACATAGTCTGGGGGATCAGTTTATGTCTCCATTCTGATCTCCAGAGGAAAAGGGACATCTGAGAGAAATCATAGCAACTACAGTCATCATAGGAACACTCGTTGTCATCATCATAATATGGTTTGCCAGGAGGAAGGCGAAAAACGAGGTAACAAGTAGTGCAGCTGTTGAATCTTGGAATTGCCAATAATTTCTGAGTTTGCATGGAATAAATAACAAACATTGTTTTATAGATCAGCAGTAAAGGAAAGCAAGGAAAAACATTTGTCCATTGGAGAAGCCCCTTCAGTGGTAATGCTTGGAGAGAACTTGAGCAGAGTTGAGTTCCAGGAGTTTGTGAAATATAAAATTGAAGAATTGGCTGCAGCAACTGCAAATTTTGGTGAGGCCAATAACCTTGGACGGGGTGGTTTCGGGCCAGTATATAAGGTATAATTATTCATGCAATATATATGTAGTTGTGTGTGTGCGCGTGCTAATTTTAGCAGCTCATTTAGTCCCTGTGTACAGGGGAGACTACCAAACGGTCAGGAAACAGCAATCAAGAGGCTATCGAGAGCCTCAGGACAAGGGCAGCAGGAATTTATGAACGAACTGGTGGTGATTTGTAAGGTCCAACGTCGAAATCTTGTTAGACTGCTCGGATGCTGTGTTGAAGGAGATGAGAAAATGTTAATCTATGAAATCATGCCAAAAGAGTCTGGACACATATCTTTTTGGTAATATTTTGTTTATTTCAATGTTGCCTCAAACTATCATTTATAACGTAGATCCAGAAAGCCTCATTTGTATAGTTAGCTGTTAGCCATTGGAACAGGATTGGACTGTTCTTGCTGATGATGCTAAAAGTTTTCTGTTTGCCTTTGATCTTCTATACATTTCACTATTTTCCAATTGCAAAAATGATTTTTTTGCATTAAACTTCTCTGTCTATTCAGATCCATTGAAACAAGTACATTTGGATTGGAGAAGATGATTCAACATTGTTGATGGAATTTGTCGAGGTCTGCTTCATCTTCATAGGGACTCTAGCATAAGGATTATTCATAGAGATCTGAAGGCAAGTAATATCCTGCCGGATGAAGAGCTCAATCCAAAACTTTCAGACTTTGGAAGGATATTTGAGGGAAACGAAAATCAAGCTAATACACAAAGAGTTGTTGGAACCTAGCTAGTACTTCGTTAATTTTGATATTCCTAGTGATTTTATTCTCTACTCAAAATAAGGAAAGTAAACTTGTTTGATTGAATGCAGTGGTTATATGGCTCCTGAATACGCAATGGAAGGGCAATTTTCGGAAAAAATCAAATGTCTTTAACTTTGGCATATTATTACTGAAGATTGTAAGTGGAAGATGGAACATGAGTTTTCATGATGAGGATCAATTCCTGAGCCTTATAGGACTGGTAAGCTTTCATTGATATAGAAGTTGGAACTGCATTCTATTCTCATAAACTGGAACTCCAATAGTAAATTGACTTGATTAATTTGCAGGCATGGAAGTTATGGAATGAAGAGAATGTTCTAGCACTAGTGGACTCAACAAAGCCTGCTACATCCTTTGAGGTTCAGCTTTCAAGGTGCATAGATGTGGGGCTTCATTGTACACAAGAAAGGGCAAAAGATTGGCCTTCCATATCAACAGTGATTTCCATGATCGACAGTGAAATTGTGGATCTTCCTCATCCAAAGCAACCTGCATTCACCGTGAGGAAAATAGCCCAAGACCTCTGGACAAAGCCAAAAGACGTGTTCTGCCAACGATGTTACTCTTACTGTTCTTCAAGGCGGATGACAAGATCTGAATTTTTGCACGATACTCACTACATATCCTGTTCTTATTGTTTCGAGTTCAACTTGCTATTATTGTTAGGCAATCTTGCTTGGAAATGTATAGAAACGCAAAACATGAACTATTTGTGTCATCAAAAGTTGGGATTCATGCTTCTATTCAGGAGGCAATGCTTTAGATAAAGTTCTGGAAAATTTGTGAAAAGCCTCCCTCCAACTTGCGGTGAAGTCTAATTAGACCCCTCCTTCAAATGCTTGCAACTACCCCTTGATGTTTCTATTTGTTCCAAATTAGAATTCAAATTGCAGAAGCGCCAGAAATACACTCAAATGTGGAAATAGCCTCGTGTCTACCCATATTCATCTCGCATCATAAGTTCAATCACATAGTTAGCTCAAAATATTCCACGAATCCTATTGATGTGGGAAATACTTATTATTGGCATATTGAGTGATGTTGTGGGATTTTTTTTATTTTGAATCAAATACGATTTAACTTTTTAAATATTCGATTACAATCTGCTACACCATATTATGTCAAGAGCAATCTAAGTATGGTCGTAACTTGCATTACTTCTATTTCCGAAGTTATGAACTCCTAAGTGAGACAGTGGATTCAACCATTTTCAAGCTTAGAGTCGACAATCCATTTTAGTATTTCATTGATTAAGTTCAAGAGAACATAAAAGGAGTGATCAGATCGTGAGTTGTCAATATCGATATGATGATTAGGATTTAAGTCGTGATCGTGTATGCAAGTGAGAGTAAGGAAGCCTTTCTCATCTTTCCTCTCTAAATAATATCGACCAAAACCTCCATAATGGCCCCTTTGTGGTGTGGTTCTTGACAGGGGTATTTTGTAGAAAATTCTCCACATTAAAAAGGCTCAAATGGGCTAACTATGGTCACTTGTGATGCATAAAATAGAGGAAAGAAATGCCTCTTTTCATTTTAATCCATGTACCACTTGCGAATGAATCTCTCGTCCTTAACGACTCAGATTTTATCTTCTCGGTCAACTCTTAAGGTGTTCATAGGACGTGTTTGGGAATGACTTAACTTTCTTCATTCTAAGTATCCTCTGCTTGGCATGATTAACATTTCCATTTCACTCTACTAAGATCATCTGAGTAGATTAATCTTCATAGGGAATTTTGATTCAAAATGAATAACCCACAAAACGTGAAAACAATTTTGAGATAAAGAAAATATTCAAAAGTTTGTAGAATTTTTTATTTTTTATTTTCTTAATTATCCATTTCTGTGTTTTTTTTTTTTCAGGAAAATGCTAAAAGTTCTTTTTTGCAATGGAAATTTTCCATTTTTTTTTATTTAATTTTGAGAAGAATGATACTTCCCTGCTACATGGCGGCTCGGTAACGCCGCAAAGAATGTGAAAGGATATGTCAATTAAAAACTCTCTAAAGGTTGAAGAATTGGAAACGATACTTTATTACCCTTCATTTGCATTTATCCTTCGAGTGATAACATTTCATGAAATCATTATCTTGGATGTTTGGCAGCTCCCAAGTAACATCGAAAACTCCCCACCATACAATTCGATTGACGATCCCAACGCACTGCATGCTCCTCGAGCTCCATGAGCCTACACTTTTATCTTTTAGAAGGGGCATATGCCGATCTCAAATAAAATCTTCATTCTACCTGAGAAAGTGACCATGTGAAGAGAGGGCCTTAAGCAAAGCTTTCTTGAAATTCATTTTCAAAATATTTTGAAGGTAGACGTAAAGGTTCATTTGAAACACTTCTGAGTTTTTTTTTTAAAGGATGATTTTCACGAAATTGAATTACATTATTAAAAAATGTGAGTCGTATGATTTACAAAAGCATCAATTGGATTCACAATCAAAACCCAAAATGGAAAACATGATTCTTAACAAGAATAAAAACAATAATAAAATACAAGAAAGTCTTGCATAGATAAGAGTAAAAATCAATTCTTGTCCTAGCTCTAGAATTCACTTCTCTATGTGGTCAAACACAAAAATGTCAAGGAGCATCACACATAACCTGCAAAAAGACGACAATGTCAGTATGTGAATGAGAAAATGATCTCTCAATGAGGTTACTTCTTACAACAAAATCGAGGCGACGGTACATGCCCTATAGTCCCTATTACGGGGTTTTAGTATTTCGCCAAGATTTTATCATAAGAGAAAACATCATTAAAAAAGATCGATCCACGGCCACCAATCAAACATCCACTCTTATTCTAAAAGTTTCATATGCAAAAGTGGCATTGATTTTTTAAAGATTGAGTTGTGATTTTACTCTTGCAAAAATGAAATGACTTTTATTTTGAGAAATCTGTACATAAAATATGGTTTGAATTTTAGTCCCAAAATGTGAGAAGGAAATAATTTGATTTAAAATGCAATTTCAATTTTTGTGCTTCAATATATAATCACAACTTTTTTTTTTTTGATAAGATGTGATTTTGAGCCCATAATCAAAAATTTAAACAAAACTATGTATTCAATAGGGCCAAATCAAAATGTTTAGAACTTGCATTCAATATTCACTTATCAAGAGTGATTGCCAATTTTTTTCAATTATAAGCCTACATAACTAAGGGAATTCGATTGATCTCTACGAGTTTCAAAATGGAAGTTCAATAACAAATGAGCAAATAAAAAGAAAAATGGTACTTACAGTGAGTGGCGATTTTTCTTTCTGTTTTTTTTTTTTTTTAATTATATAAACATGCACATGGGATGTGGTTCGATTTCTATTCTATACGGCTCAAAATGGAGCTGCGAGATTACCAAACTAAACCAACGTGATCGCAGTTAGGTAGGGGTTCCCATGACTCCAACTTCGTTAAAGAGTCGACCCGTGTTGCGTGATTGTCAACCAGGATGGTAACTCTTGACACTAAGAAAGAAATTTCGGAGTTGAAATGAACGACTCGTACTACATGATCGTAGTCGAAGTAGTATCCACCTTAACACCATCTTAAGAAATCCTGTGCGGCCTAAGTCCGGTGGCAGGTCATATATGCTAGTATAGTGTGGTGCAAAGAATACATACACAATAGTTTATAAACAAGCAGCACTTAAAAATTCAAAACATAAACATTCGTTCCCGACTCCACACCTACAAGACAAGGGGTTAACAATCACTCCTCCCCTTATAACTCCCAACTCAAATATATTTAACACTCACGTTAGGGACGTACCTAATATCCTCGCTGCCAAACAAAACTTATTTTTGAACAAGATAGATTTAGGTCTAAGTCCTCTAAAGTTTAAACCAAGTCCCCAGCGGACTTGCTAAGCTATCACGACCTATCCCTTGGGGAAGGGAATAGGCTTAGGACTATTGCCTAAAGAACAGACCTAAGGCCCATGATTAGACACAGATTCTCCCAAACCCATACCTTGCGCGACATTGGGGTGTTCTTAAGAATTTCGCAATAAGGAGTCACCACTAGCCTATTGGCGTCGGCTAGAAACCAAGTGAGGCATGGGAGTATACCTCACTTTCCATGCAACTAAAGAATCTAGGGTCAGGGACTTGATTACATTAATTAACTAATTAGTGCCATTTCGATACCTAATCTTGTTCATTTTAGAAAAAAAATTTGTCAAACAATTTGGATTAATTTTAGATCAATCCACTAACATGTGAGGTGATCATGCAAGTGCGCAATCATTAAAATAACAATTAACAGCCAAAGAAAGCGTTTAAATAAATTGCATGGGATAGCAAATATTTAACATTAAGGAAAAGATAAATGCTAATCTTAACTGGACTAAAAGGGTCAAAGCATGCCAACAAGAGTAATTGTCTTTGAAGACAATTGAAACCCTAAGGTAGAGCCCTAAGGGCTTACTCAATTTTTTAGTACACTTTAGAGTTAAGAAACTTCCATTTTTTAAGAAAACAACTTGGAAAGTTTGTTTTTAAAATTTTTCAAATGAAATTCTGAATTTTCTGACATTTTTTTATTTTTTTCGAATTTTCGAATTTTTTTCAATTTTTTTGAAAACTTTTTAATTTTTGATTTTTTGTTATGATTTTTTATATATATTTCATATTTAATATTATATTAGAGAAAAGGGGTCCTAACCGAGTAAACCCAATCCGGCCCGTCGACCCAATCCGATGACCTGGACCCGACCCAATAGAAAAAAAAAAAACTTTTTTTTTAATGATTTTCGTAATTTTCTTTTATTCTCCACCCTTTTGTCTCCTTCCATATTTTGTCTTTTCCCGAAACCAACTTTTGCTTTCTTTTTCCCTATATCTTTTTTTTTTTTTTTTACTTTGTCTGTACATTTCTTTTTTTGCTTTTTCTTTTAATCTTTTCTTTCCTTCTTCTGGTCTTCTTCTTCTTCTTCTTCTTCGTGAGTCCTCCGCACGCTCGAAGCTTCCATTAAACTCAGAAGTTCCCATGAATTCAATCCCAACCTCACAACGTCGAAACCACGATTTTGACGTATATCTTTTTTATCCCAAGCCGAGAACGGCGTGCGCCACTATCCAACAATCTCAAATATATATAAAATGTAAAAGGCAAGATGGATGAGAGGTGCAACATGCGGCCACAAGTTCGGACCAAACGAACGTGAAAATGGACGAAATGAAGACGAATGTTACTCTTCGAAAATGAGACAGACAGTCCCAAAGTCCATCCAGCCCACACAACGATCAAGATGGTTTACGGATTAATGTATCTCTCTTTTTATTACTCTTTGTTTGTTTCTTTCATTTTATTTAATGTTTCTATTCTTTATTTAATTTTCCCTTTCCTGAGCGTTGTTTCCTTCCTCACCAAAACTCCTCTTTTCTACGTTCTCTTCTTTGCCGAGAACAACACCATTGCCAGGATCTCTCTTGGAGAAATGCCACCACTAAAACTCGCCAACCACTACCCACGATCAACGAGATAAGGCTTCATGGGAGACGATCTGTGTAAATTGTGATCAAAACAATGATACACGAGCTTCGGATACAGCGAAGGCAGTGGCTGTTTTACCAGAAGCGCCTCAAGGGCATTTTATCAAACACCTAGGGTGCGTCGGCTCAAGACAGGCATGGACAAGAATAAGACTCGAAACTAGATCAAAGCTTAACAAGAATGGCAGGGAATGCTCAACATCAACAAAGGACAGCATAAGCGAACTTGAAGCCCCGACTCAGTAATCCATGCATAAAATGTGAGAGAACAGGACCAGAGCAGGGCACCAAAAAAAGGTCGGCGGGGGGTTCCTACCTGACTCAGGGGTGGCGAACGATGGGCGAGATCGATAGATCGGACTATTTCCAGTCGCCTTGCACGCCCCTGAGCCGGGATCCTTAGGAAATCTACACGGATTGAACCAAAAACCGGAAAACTCACCGGAAAAACTTGAAATCGAGGCAAGGGAAGCCGCGGCTTGCTGGTTCCGGCTAGGAGGCGCAACCTCGCGTCGGGGGTGGCTAAGCCACGCTCGGCTAAGGGGGATTTTAGGTCTCCCTCTTCCCGGTCACTCTCCGTTTCTCCCCCCTCGGGCTCCCTCAAGCTCTCTCCCTCTCTGTCTCTAGCGCTCTCTCTATCTCTCCGCGAACCCCTCCCCCCAAAAACCAAGCCCCCTTCACTCGCTCCTCTCTCGCTTTTAAGCATTGACGCGCATGGTCTTCTGCCAAGCCAGCTGTTGCCGCCGGTCTGCCCCCGACCACCAACTCCGGTGCGAGGCTCATGCCCGTCCCTTATGCCACTGTCCCTCCTCTTGCTCGCGTACGTCCTCCTCTTTTCTGCAGAATGCGTGAAGGACAAAGAGGAAGAGGCAAAAAGGGCTGGGCTCATCTTGGGCGAAATAAAAGAAAAGTGGGCCGGCCCAGGCGAAGAGAAAGAAAAGGGAAAGAAAGAGGCCGGGTTGACCTGCTCCTGGCCCAGTCTCATTTTTCCCATTTTCCTTTCTTCTTTTTTTCTTTTTTTCTGTAATTAATTTCTTTAAATAATTTTTTAAAATTTTTGTTTTTCTTTTGATGACAAAGTTTTTGGAAATTTTTTTTAAAAAAAAAAAAAAAACCATTCAATATGCAGTGTAATAATGAAAACACAATACCTTTTAATGAAATTTTTTTACTTTTCTTTCTTTTTTTTTTTAAACTTCTTTTTTTTTTTAAAATTTTTGACTCTTTTTTTACATTTTTTTTTTCAATTTTTTCAATTTTTTAATCTTAATAATTACTGATAGTTATGTAAATGTTCCTAATGCCTACGCGTAATGGATTTTAATGAAAATATACACAATGCATTTTAATGAAAATTATTTAGTTTACTCTTTACTTCCTTTTTTTTTTAGCGACTATTTCCTAAATTTGTATGCGATTAAGTCTTAAATAAAATGGTAAAATTTAGGTGTCAACAAGAATAAATAACACGCAGGTACTCGCATCTTGGAAAAGCCCTTCTTATCCATCAATTGGAAGTTTCTCAGTTAGTCTTGAACCACTAAATATTCCTGAAGTTTTCCTTTGGAATGGCACCACTCTTTATTGGCGGAGTGGTCCATGGAATGGTAAGGTTTTCATCGGAATTTCCCAGATGGCATCTGTCTATCTTGATGGATTTAGCTTAGTGGATGACGAAGAAGGAACCGTCTATCTGACTTACAATTTTGTGGAGGTGTCTTATTTGTCCTACTTTTTTGTGAAGTCAAATGGGGTATTTTCACAGCATTACTGGGATTTAAAATTTAAGAATTGGCGAATTGATTGGTCAACCCTGGATTCCGATTGTGACGTTTATGGCAAGTGCGGGCCGTTTGGATTCTGTGATTCCAAGAAATCACCAATTTGCAGCTGCTTGAGAGGCTTTAAGCCTAAAAGAGTCGAAGAATGGAGCAGAGGGAATTGGTCCAGCGGATGCATCCAGAGATCATTGCTGCAATGTGACAGGATAAAAAATGGTAGCATAAAGTGGGAAAATGGATGCATTTCTAAAGCTTGAGAATGTGGAAGAGCCAAATTATGCAATCTGGTCATCATCTTTGGAAGACAAGTGCCGAGCGCAGTGCCTCAGTAATTGCTCGTGTGCAACATATGCTTATGATGCGGAGTTGGTTGCATGTGCTGGAGGTGAGACCTAATCGACATATGGAAGTCTTCCTATGGAGGAACAACTCTTTTTGTCCGACTGGCCCATCCAGAACTTGGTAAGTTCATTCCTAAATTTAATTCTTTTTTTTTTTTGGGAAATCCTAAATTTAATTCTTGATTAATCTGGTAATGTGACTTACTGCTAGATGGTTAGGGAATTTCAATCTATGTGATAGGTGAGGTGGAGTTGTGATCTATGAAGGGTAGCTAAACAGTACTTTCTTTAATGTCTGTTCAATCTCTTAAATCATTGTATGTCCGTATTTTGATCTGCAGAAGGAAAACGAGATCTGAGAGCAATTATACCGGCTGCAGTTGTTGTGGCGACAGTTATTTTCAGTATTGGTACTTTCTTCGCCTGGAAGAAGTCAAAATAACGAAGAGGTATAGACGGAGAACAATTTTCAGAGGCTTCTACTGAGAATATGCTTTGAAAGAGCTTGAGCAAAGTTTATCCCCAGTAGCTTGTGCTATATAAATTAGAAGAGCTGGCCGCAGCAACGAGCAACTTTAGTGACGCGAACAAGCTCGGAGAAGGTGGTTTGGGGGCAGTATATAGGGCAATACTTTGTCATGAAGAGGCAGCAGCTCCGTTTTTTCTTCTTCTTCCTTAATTTCAGCAGCTCATTTAAGTCTTTTTGTACAGGGGAGATTGCTAAATGGAAAAGAAATAGCAGTCAAAGGACTATCAAGGGCCTCGGGACAAAGATAGCAGGAATTTATCAATGAAATGGTCGTGATTTCCAAAGTCCAACGTTGAAATCTAGTTCGACTCCTTGGATGCTATGCCGAGCAAGATGAGAAACTATTAATCTATGAGTTCGTGCCAAACAAAGGTCTAGATACATTTCTTTTCGGTAATATTCCATTTCTTGCAACATTCCCTCGATCTATCGTCGAAGGCCATTTTATAGGGAAGTGTCATTTTTAATTTTGCCTGTTTAAACAGCATCTGGCTGTACCTATTGCACGTACTTCACATTTTCGGTTTACATAGGAACCTCTTCCTGTGCATTTCACTCTTCTCCATTCATAAAACTAACACGTTATTTTATGAATTTCACTTCTCTTGTCTATTTCAAATCCACTAGCAACTGGATTGGAGAAGACGGTTCAACATTATTGATGGAATTTATCGAGGGCTACTGTACCTTCACCATGACTCCAAACTACGGATAATTCATAGAGATCTTAAGACAAGTAATATCTTGTTAGATGAAAAGATCAATCCAAGGATTTTGGCTTTGAAATGGCTAAGATATTTGGGGGAAAAGAAGATCAAGCAGATACACTAAGAGTTGTGGGAACCTAGTCAATATTTCTTATATTATGAGTCTCACACTGATTTTTATCTTTTTACCTAGCATAAGAAATATGAAGGCATTTCATGGAATGGAGTGGTTACATGGCTCCAGAATATGCGATGGAAGGGTGGTCTTCAAAAAAATCAGATGTATTTAGCTTTGGAGTAGTATTGTTGGAGATTGTAAGTGGAAGACAAAACACTAGCTTCAATGAGGAAGACCAGTCCTTGAGCCCATTAGGATTGGTAAGCTGTTACAAACAAAGAGATCAACCTATTTCCATCTACTCAAATTCCAAAAATAATTGGCCTTGAATTCTGTTTTTTGGCAGGCATAGAAATATTGGGAGGAAGACAATGTACTTGCAATAGTGGACCCTAAAATTTCTGTTGGATGCTTTGAGGTTGCGATCACAAGATGCATAAACGGGGAGCTGCTTTGTACACAAGAACTCGCAAAAGATATGCCTGCCATTTCAACTGTTATTTCAATGGTTAACAATGAAATCGTTGGTCTTCCTAGTCCAAACAAACCTGCATTCATCGAGAGGCAAACAACCACCGACACAGGTCCCTCCAGACAAAGCCAGAAGAAATATTCTGCCAACCATGTCACTCTTACCTCTCTTGAAGGCAGATAAAAAGGGGATGCCTCCAACACGTTCGAAAGTTCAGTTCAGAGATGCAAACTATAGCCAGCTCGTGTCTTGGACATGGAGTGAATAATGAGCACTGGCGTGATCCTATTTACATGTACTGTTGTTAAAGCAATCTTTGTGTTTCTTTTCCTTTTATCCTTAATCAAGTTCAATCTTGCTTGGAAATGTATGAACATAAAATTGTGAATTAGCAAATTACATTAAGTTGGGGGGCAGACAGCCCTTGCTTGTTTGTGTCATTCCAAAGTTATGGGGCAAATATTTGGCAATTTTTGTGTTGGTACAATTGAGAATTATAGAAAACAAATTTGAAGAGTTTATGTATAATTCGATATATTTAATGAAAAGTACATCAGCCTATTTATAGGCTTTTTGAGAGATAATCAAATATAAAATATATTAATCAAGATATATATAATCAAAGGAGTTATCACACAATCTTAAGAGATACAGAAAACCAATAGGAATATTCTAATTTTCTCTAATATTGGAATGTATCTTAGAGCATTATCCTAGTTATCTATATCATCCTCCCTCAAACTCAACTCTTGAGTTTAGATAAAAATCCGAAAAACAATTCCACTATATATTTAAAGATCGGGCTCGTTTTGAGCATTACAAGTCTGGTGGTGAAATTGGTTCTCCGATATGAGCAGTGGTAAAATAGCAAGTGATCGATACGGCTAGCTTTACTACCTAAAATAGTAACTGAACAATGCAGCCAATGCGGTTGGCATTGTAATTGCAAACGGTTGATGCGGCTAGCATTGCTTTCAAAATAGTTGCTAAACGACACGATTTGTGCAACTAGCATCGCTAAGAATCGAATGGAAATAGCAAGCAGCTGACACGACTAGCTTTGCTGATAAAATAGTAACTCAGTTTCCTAAGATAACAGGGCTTTGTAGATGACATTGGCTATCGAACGTGATGAACATTGTTGAATACAAATTGAGTAAAGGATACTAGGACTTATTGGAAAAGAAATGACAAGAAATAATATTAGCTCTAGAAACGGACTTGGGTGTGTAGTGTCAAGTGGCGGGGATGGATTTATTTGCTTGGGATGCATGGATGCATCGTTGAGAATGATAAAAGCAAGAAAAAAAATAGAATTGGGAGTTTTTTAATTGTGCACTGTGTGCGAAGGATTGCCTCAAGAAAGGAGGCTTTGATATCATGTGAAATTTTTGTAAAATTACTATCAACTGTTCTAAAAACTTAAGCTATTAAATGAAAGCAGAGCAAGCCAAAAAGATTTAGAAATAAAATCATTTGATTTGATTCATTCTCAATAGTCGTGAGATGATCATCTTAGGGTGATCCTTTTGTCGACAGATGCTCCTATTACACTCATAGTCTCTGAAGGATGAGAACTAACTATGTAGCATTTACATCGAGAATTCAAGTATTGTATACTTCATTAGTCCGATCATTTGTAGGAACTACTCGTAATAACAAACTTGCAAAATAGATCTGTTCATCATAAAGATATTTGTTATTCCTAACCCTGCTTTACCTTTATTACTTAAATATTCTAATATTGTCCCTCACCTTTAGTCTAGTATTTTGTCTAGTCTTAAGATGGAAATTTATTTGAGGAGGCAAATAGAGCCTAAAAAAATTTGAACTCAGGACCTCTAATTTTAATACTAAGTTGAGAGTAATGATGTGGAAGACAAATTTGAGGAATTTCATATAATTCGATATATTTAATGAAGAGTACATCAGCCTATCTATGGCCTATATCAATCAAGATATGCATAATCAAAGGAGATATCGCACAATATTGAGAGATACTAGAAAACCAACAGAAATATTCTAATTTTCTCTATTATAGGAAAATATCCTAGAGAATTATCCTAATTATCTCTAATAGGCACAACAATTGCTCTTTAGCAAGAAGCTCAGTTTGATCAAGTAGGCTAGTTTGATACAAGAAAGGGAATGCCATTAAGCAAGACTTTTCGCGGTAATGTCAATCATATGGTATGAAACTAGGACTCTGGGGACAACTTTTTCTTTTGTTTGGGCGTGTGGTCATGTTGAATTTTGCGTCTTTTGTTCCAGATTTCCAATTGTCTGAGATCACATTAGCAACTAAAGCATCAGGCACTATGAAAACTATTAGACAAACTTCTATGTCATATTTAGTTTTTAAGACAATAAAGAATCCGCCTAACTTCAACTCACTACAGTAATTGCTCTTTAGCAAGAAGCACTTTTCCGATGGAGAAGCATGAAACCAAGCTTGGGCAGAACTTGGCCAAAGTTAATCTTTAGGAGCTTGTGCTGTATTTTTAAGCATTAGTTGTGGCAACAAGCAACGTCAGTAATATCAATAAGCTCCGACAGTGTGGGTTTGGGCCAGTATACAGGGTAATAACATAAAAAGAGCATAAAGAGAGGAAGCCTACAAGTTTAACAGCAAACCTTGAACTCAATGTGAAATTTGACTTGTAGCCCAAAAGCATCCACTCTCTTATATTGGATATGATTGCGTAAGGCATAAAACGTTCTTCGTCAAATGATGCATCAACCCATCAAATCTCATGTCTCCGTGGAAACTTCATCGCAAACCACTTCAGTATCTTCATCCTCGATGACATCTTCAGTATCTTCACATTCATCATGCAGAACCAATTTCTTAAACAATCTGTACGTCGTTTTCTTTAAGAGATGATGATTAATAGCACAAACTTTTTAACCTCATTCTTCGTTTCCTAGCAACAATGTCACACTTACCACTATCGAAGGCAGATGACACGAGACGGTTTACGTAGACATTCTTGAACCTTAGCGCAAGCGCTACTACATAATGCCAATTACATGATTATAACTACATATCCTGCTCTATGGTACCCAAACTTGAGGCTTTCTTGGTTTTCTTTGGATCTTGGTTGGAGAAATGTCAGCCAGAAGCAAACGAGGCTCAATAGGCTAATAGGTGAAGGGGCTGGCTGATTCTTGACAAACATATTAACCATCAAAAGGTAATCTTCCACGCTACTCTCTCTCTCTCTAAAGGCATCTGAAGTAAAGTAGATAAAGTATCCAGATTAGGATATTTTCCATATTACCCAACTCATCATTAACACAAGGACATAACCACGTTCGACCAAGGACGACCATTGATAAGTTCCCGCCAAGAAAGAAATACTGAAGTAACAAATCAAAAGGGAAAAAATCATAATGTTTGCAGTGCGAAATCTTATACAAATTAATATAAAGATAACAAATCAAGTAGAGTATCAATAAGTTGATAATTTGGAGATTTTTTCTGATTTGTCTTTTATTCAATTTCCATGTAATTAAAATCAAATTGGTCTCTAGTCCTCTCCCTATTGACCGGTTTGAAAGGGAGCATTGAAGTAACAAATCAAAAGGGTAAAAATCAAAATGTTTACAGTGCCGAATCTTCTACAAATCAGTGTGAAGATAATAAATCAAGTAAAGTATCAACGAGTTGATCATTTAGAGATATTTTTTTATTTGTCTTTTATATTCAATTTCAATATACATAAAATTGTTATCTTTTATCTTTAACTTTCACCATAATTATAGGTGGTGATGTCTCTCTATATATTATATAACATATCAATGAAAAGAAACACTTCATCTCAATTGATGAGTTTCTTCAAGAAATACTTGCAAACTCGTTCATGGTGTTACGGTGAACAAAATCAATCACAACACCTGGAAATTGCGGACAAACTTGAGTTGTTTTCTAACGAGGTTTGCGTCACTTAACTCAGCACAATAATTTCTACTATATCATTGGTAGTTTACTAGAATATAAGCGAAAATTGGAGATCTTCTAGAAAGGAATGAGAATTATAGACAAAGATAACTAGGAGAATAGCTCAAAAGAAGCATGAGAACGGTCAATTCGAGATGGAAATTGCTCTCTGGAAAAAGGAGGAGCCAAACAAAAGCGTCTGGGATTACCGGTGGACCTCAAGCAACCCACGCTTGTGAAGACCCAAGCACCTCAGTCAGCGCAACGTGAAGACTCAGTCGACACCGGAATGACAAATTGATCACTTACGTGAAGACTCAATCGACCACTTGCCCCCACAATGTTCCATAAACCTTCAGGAAAGGATGCCACCATGCAATAAATTTTGTTAGTTAACCATGACTGAGTGGTCCATCATCTTGGTAGTGCCATATGAAGACTCAATCGACATTGTGATCACAAATTGGTCACTCACGTGAAGACTCAATCGACCACTTGCCCCAGAATGTTCAATAAGCCTTTAGAAAAGGATGCTACTCTGCAGTTAATCTTTTTAGTTAACCATGACTGAGTGGTCGAGCGTCTTGGAGACTCAATCGACACCGTGAGCACAAATTGGTCACTTATGTGAAGACTCAATTGGCCACTTGCCCCAACGATGTTCCATAAGCCTTTAGAAAAGGATGCTAGTTTGCAATAAATCTTGCAACCATGTGAAGACTCAATCGACTACTTGCCCCCACAATGTTCCATCAGCCTTTAGAAAATGATGCTACTTTGCAATAAATCTTGCTACCATGTGAAGACTCAATCGACACCATGATCCCAAATCGGTCACTCACTTAAAGATTCAATTGACGACTTGTCCCACCATGTTCCATCGGCCTTTAGAAAAGGATGCTATTTCGCAACAAATCTTGTTTATTAGCCATGACTGAGTACAAAAGACTTGAATCAAAATAGAGTAAGGCCCACAAGGCTTCAAGGGGGTTGGACAACTAATTGAAAGGTAATGACCATTCGTATGAGTTTTTGCCAACCAGTTCGCACTAAATTTGATTCTCTACTGCAATAGGCGAAACTTAAATTAGAGAAGCCCAAAATAAAACTCCTAGCCTCGGTGAGAAGTGCTTCTAAAACCCCACATGACTTGTACTTCTCCTTTAAGTGTCTTTAATAGTATTCACTGTTTGACTGTAGCAGAAAGCTTTGTTCCGTTTGGGTGTGCAGAAGTTTTAGGCCTTCAACTGTGGCCAAGGTTTCAGCTTGCTCGGCTGAGTTCACGCTTATCAATCTTGCAAATCCATGCACCAATTCTCCATATTTATTTCTGCAAACACAGCTTATGGCTCCAATCGTCGATCCCAACGAGAAGAACCCATCAATGCTGATTCTTAGGGTGTCAAAGCTAAACTCTTTGAGTTTATATTAAAAAATTCTTTCCGACCCCAAAAAAAATAAAAAAAAAAATGACTGAGTAGTCAAGCGCCTTGGTAGCGCCACATGAAGTTTCAATCAACGTCGTGATCAAGCCTTAAAAAGAAATATGCTATTTTGCGACAAGTCCTGTTGATAATCGGTCGACCAAGAGGTCAAGCACCTTAGCCAGCGCCCCATGTTCATCTCCGACACTCAGGTACCATTATCCACTGATATTTGGACTGGTAATAAACAATTTGTGCTGAGGTCGTGACCGAATATTAGTTTGGAGATCAAATATGTCACAAGATTACGTGTTGATGACCAAATCTCAATTGGGGCAACAACTTCCATAATTTCTCATGATTTTTTTTTCACGTGTTTGCAACTTTACCTATCCAAACCTAGGTAAGTTCATTTTTAGTCTCACAACTCCAATAATACACACAACTTAATCAGAAAACTTTCTTCGCTCTATAATAAAATACAATAGCCTAGGGCGCCATCTCTCTCTCTCGGTGAGACATTGCGAGCTCAAATGGAAGGCCATCCATCTTGAGCGACTGACAAGGAAATTCCTAGGCTTAGGTGCAATGGCCAATCGTAAGAGTTCACATTTTGATGTAATGCGAATATTTTAGGGAAACGGGTGAATCTTGATACATAATTTTTCACTTGTTAAGATGTCTAACTATTTCAAACATATAAGTTTCATAATTGAATTGGCTCCCTAAACTTAAACTATCTCAATCCCATAGATGAAATTGCCATGTCATGTCATATTTGCCTAATACCAAGACTTGCAGCTCTCCATAGTTCAAGCATAAAAAAACAAGGGCTGCACTATTTCTATCCCCTTGTGGTTAAGAAACTCATTTTAAATAGTTAAATGACCAAAATAAGCTCCTCTCATTTTAAATAGTTAAAGAGACTCTCTCTCTCTCTCTCTCTATCATTTATTGTTTCTTTTCTTTTTTTTCCAGGCTAATCAACAAAACACACTTAATATATATCATCTCTCTCATCGGTTTCATAATACAAATGCCCTATTACACCAAACAAGATATAATCTTATCCTAAGTCCACTTATCATTTTGCCTAGAGATGGTTCTTAGCTATAATTTATGATCTCATGTTTATATCACATAAGCTATATAGAAGATTGAAATTTTTTATTATGACAGCTTATGATTATACAATTAATTGCCTATTTTTTATTCAAATAATTTAGGTAAAAATATATTTCAAAGTTGAAAATGAAATTTCAATACAATTATCTTGTCAATTGTGACTTTGTGGGTGTTTTTTCAGAATAATTTTGTAGGTTTCTAAAGTTAAACATCAATTATTTTGTATTTTTTTAGCTTTTCACATTTTAAATCGAGGGTGGAAAATCTAGTTATACCTTCACTTTCAAACTCATATCAAACTATATAAAGGAAAGTTTTAAGCGTAATTTAAAGTTTTGATCAACTTGCTATGAGATTAAATATATTACTGATATTGATTTATTTTTTATATGGTAGAAGTAGAACGAAAAGAAGTTCCCCTTTTTTTTTTCCGTTTGTGATTGTCTTTTGTTTCAAAATGACTTACATATAAACAAATTTAACATTTGAATATACTTCTAACAAATTAAACTTTTCAATGTTTCTATTGAAGAGAGAAGGGGGGCAGGTATTTCGGTTAATTAACTGAAAAAAATAAGCTTCTTGACCAAAATGAGGGTGAAAATAGGGCCGAAAAAAAAATTTGGAGGGTGGTCCTTAAAAAAATGAAAGCAAGATAGGAGCATCTCTTTTCTTTGACGCTTGTACTTTGAAGAGGTCAAGAGAGGCAACTCTTCATGCATTCTTTAACGTCTTTTTCTTTCTCCTCCCCCGTTCTTGATGGGCTCTAGACACGTAATTGCCGTCAATTTGGTCCGGCAGATAAAGATAAAGAAGCATGACATTCTGAACAACTTCCAAACATGATTGTCAATTTATGGTTGGAATTATATCATCAACGTCTAGCACATTTATGGAGAAGAAAATTATCAAAAAAAGTAATGAATCTATTATACTTTTTATCAATTGAGTCTTAAATTTTTTTCACTTTTTATCAATTGAGTCTATTTGGTCAATTTTGGCCAGATATCGACATTAGTGATGCCAAGTAGGATGGTCAACACTGACGTGAACAATTTTAATAATATTTTAAATATTTTTTTAGTTTTTATTTTCTTCTATTTTTTTTTTTATTTTATCTTTAAAAAAAAAAAAATTCTTCCTTCCTTTGCCGATGGCCAACTGATCTCACTTGCCAGAAGTGAGGCATGATCAGGTGAGGGTAAGTTCCACACGGGGTTCCCTTGCCAAATCTGGCGATAGCCCTCACCTAGGTGAGGGCATCATCTAAGCAAAAGTGGCACCAGCAGACTGCCTTGGGTCCTGGGTGAGACCAACCCTCACTAAGCCATGCCTGTGACAAGTGAGGCCAGCCTGCCCAGCTGCTGTCCAAAGGAAGAAAAAAGGAAAAAAAAAAAGGCAGAAAAAAAAAAACCCTTCTTGACATCTTCAAACTACAAGCGTCAAAAGCACGAGATGCTCCTAACTTGCTTTCATTTTCTTTAACGTCTTTTCTTTCTCTTTGCCCGTTCTTCATGGGCTCTCGATATGGAATTACCGTCTATTTGGTCCGGCAGATAGAGCCAAAAAAGGATGACATTTGCAGCAACTTCCAAACATGTCTGTCGGTTCATGGTTGGAATGATGTCACCAAGGTTTGGCACATACAGTAGGAATTCAACCTAGATGGATGCTTTATTATAACATACATATATACACATATTTAATTAAGGGCACAATCAGATCAGTTGATTGACTAAGAAAGAATATTATTTAAAACGAAACATTGAAGAAACCACATTGAAGGCAACCACAAATAAAAAAAAAAAGGCCGGTGGTTGTTGATTAGGCACACAAAATTAGAATATAGTGGGGGCCAAGTTCGAAATTGATCTGCCATTCTTCCTACCATTCCAACTCTACGGACACGGCAATAATGCATATATTGTATAAAAATCAAATGGCATGCTAAAGTGATTGTAAAGACCAGGAGTACGTTGACAAACCACACAAGTTGTTTGGGAGCGTCTATTTGCTTGTATGTAACTTAACAGTTACTCTCCCATCCGACGTCAAATTTGGAATGTTACAATGATGACGTTAGACAGTTCAACTATATGTTATTTTTATATGGATGAACTATATTATTTAACGAATGACTTGATATAAGTATAGTCTAAAATAGTGGGTACTTCTCTATTCTTGAAGATTTCGCCGGTGGCGTTCATCCATGACTTTTTCGTTCAACGTTCTTCTATAATCTTCAGAAAAAACGAAAGTCATGCTTGTAATTCGTTCTTGTGATTGTTAGGTCTTGTTCATAATATTCTATTGAAGAAATAAAATGACTCGTGAGCCACGAACAACACGAAATGGACCCAGACACTTTGCTTATTCCCCAATGACTCCGTCAGCACAACGACCGACCGAAGAGCGATGGACATTGATGTTGTTATTCGAAATGGCTTGTACACAAGTGTCCAAGCTAGAGAAAGCTCGTGCTGGTTTCATAAATACAAAACCCTAGTTGTTACGAAAGTTACATGCAGAGCGACAGTTTAAGTAATTACAGTCCTTGTAACTTAGTCAGCAACCTACTTTGCCCATGTCGCCATTGTCGGATTGCGTAAGCAAGAATCACGGAAGAAATGCGATGCCCAAGGAATCTTTTCCGTGTCAAGTGAGAACGTAATTCTAAGTGAGAGAGCGGCCACAGTCACAAGCAAACAAAAATGACACTTAGAATTTGTCTGATATATATTGAATCATCTGCGTATAGAGACAAAGTAGAAGACAAACATGAGGGGGCCATCCGCTAAACCTCTCTATCCTTGTATTTTCTCGTATCGACATTTGGCTCCACTTGGCGTGGGGCAACTTTAAATCAATCCATTGGTTGTTCACATAAGATGGTAACTCCCGGTTTCTATCAACCTGTACCGATTCAAGTTTAAAATAGTCGACCGCAATTTGCGAAGTAATGAACGGAAGTAAAAGCATGTAGACTCTTTCTTTTTCTTCTTTTTAGGCGGGCGAGGGCGAGAGTAGTTTTCTCACTCGAATCTTTTCATAATTTCGTAAGAGGAAGAAAAAAAGGCCGCGAGAATTATTTGTAACGAGAGGAGTTAGGTGACCTTCCTAATTTGACCTAGGAAAACAACCTTGGAAAAGCCCAACCAAGGCCCAAGGTTTTACATGATTCAAACCTTTGAAACACATTTCTTTTTTAAAAAATCCGTAGACGTTGTGCTGCTTTTATAAAGGCTTTTTTGGCTTATTAAATTCAAGGGAACGGACAAAAAAGACGGGAGTTGGGGTCAAACGCATCTGTCATTTCCCTTCTCTCCCTATCAATCCACACCAGATGTCTTGAACATGAAGGCCAGAACAGAACACCGCAGATGCTCCACAGAGACAGAGAGACAGAGAGGGAGAGAGAGAGAGAAGTCCTCAAATTCGCCAAAGCACCCGTTAGTGGAGAATGAGTGGAGCAGCGGCTCTCCATTCCTGCTTCACTTTCCTAGCCATCGTCACCTTCTTCGCCGCCAGCACCACCTCCTTGGACACCATCGCCGCGAACGGATCGATCGCCAGCGACCAGACCCTCGCCTCCGCCAATGACATCTTCCAGCTCGGGTTCTTCACGCCGGACAACGCCCACTACTACGTGGGCATCTGGTACAAGAACATCCCGGACAGGACGTACGTCTGGGTGGCCAACAGGGACGCCCCAGTCGCCAACTCGTCCTCTGTCGTCTTCAAGATTGGGGACAAGGGCAACAACGTGGTCATTCTTGATCAGGCGAACAAGACCGTCCTCTGGTCGTCGAACCAAACCAGGGCCAATTCGAGCCCCGTGAACCCTGTCGCGCAGCTCCTGGACAATGGCAATCTCGTCGTCAGAGAAGCGGGTGACGAGAGCAGCAGCAACTACCTGTGGCAGAGCTTCGATTTTCCCACGGACACCCTCTTGCCCGAGATGAAGCTAGGGTGGGACTTGACCCAGGGCCTCGACAGGTTCTTGAATTCTTGGAAGAACCCGCAAGACCCGTCCTCGGGGGATTTTTCTTTCAAGATCGATTATCATGGATACCCGGAAGCTTTTCTCTGGGACAAGAGCACGAAGCTATACCGGAGCGGCCCCTGGAACGGGATCCGGTTCAGCGGCGTCCCGAGATGCAGTCCTCCAGCGCCATCGACTTCACCTTTGTCTCCGATCAACAGCAAGTGTACTACTCCTTCGAGCTGAACACCCCGAACATCATCTCGAGGCTGACCGTGAACTCGTCGGGACACCTCCAGAGGTTCACTTGGGTCGAGGACAGCAAGTACTGGAGCATGTTCTGGGACGCCCCGAAAGACCAGTGCGACGACTTCAGCGAGTGCGGCCCTTACGGGATCTGCGACACCAACGCCTCCCCGGTCTGCAACTGCACGCTGGGGTTCAGCCCCAAGAACCCGCAGGCATGGAACTTGAGAGACGGGTCGGACGGGTGCGTGAGGAGGACCGAACTGGACTGCTCGAGCGACGGGTTCTTGCCATTGAAGGGGATGAAGCTGCCGGAGAGTAGCAGCACGGTCGTGGACATGGAGATGAGCCTCGACGATTGTCAGAAGGGCTGCGCCAAGAACTGCTCCTGCACCGGCTACTCGAGCGCGAACATCAGCAACGGCGAGGCAGGCTGCGTGATGTGGTTCGGCGATCTGTTGGACATGAGGCATTATGTCGGGGCCGGGCAGGATTTCTACGTCAAGCTATCTGCTTCTGACATCGGTAAGTCCTTGTGTTCCTTCAATCTCTCTCTTACATTCGCTGTTGTCTTGATTTCCTCCGTGTTGCTCGTTGAATCATCCTGATTGCTTGATCCTGCGTGATACGTGAATTAATTGATGTAGCAATAGATGCCAACCCCTAGGGTGTCATGCTTGTTAGGGAATTAAATTGGAAAAGCCCACAAGGGAAATTTAATTACATGATTAGTGCCTTAAACCATAGCCTTAGCCTCCATTAATTCCAAAAAAAAATGTGCTTCATCATTATCTTCATAGTTCTCTTGATCAACTGACAGCCCATGTTTTAATTTATTTAATTTCAATTTTATTTTTTCTGAAATTTGAAATGATGGAGAGTCTAGGGGTCCTATAAGACCAAAATGGGCCCAAGTTTTCCAACTTCTTGTGGAAAATGTGAACGCCCTCTTAATTATATGTGTCGCGACCAGTCGGTGCCAAAAAAACATCAATTAGAAAGAAACAACCTGGGGAGGGATGGGGGGTTGGCTTCATTCGATGTGGGTCCCACCGAAAAAGGTTGGTGAGCCTTTCACACAGAGGAGTTCCTGTTGGGAGGGCACGTGCTTCGGAGCGCATTACACAACGTGTGCGGGCCCCACGGTGGCCCCACTTTTCCTTAGGAAAACGACAAAATAATTTTTAAACCCAGCATGTAATAAAACTCTATTTATAATGTATAAGTTAATAAGCTGCCCGATTAATATAGGTTTTTTTTCACGTCCTCATGCACGGATTCCAGAAATTCAGGAGTGATGATTGGTCGTAATTGTTGATTTTAGGTCTTAGCACGTCTCATGCTTGTGTTTATAGGAGTCAAGGATACAAATTAGATTTTTCAATCTACCTAATGTGAACCGTTTCCACCTACTTGACGTGATTTGTGTCTTATCTTATTTATTTTTAGTGCATTCATTATCATCAAAGATGAAGAAATTATTGTTTTTTTAGCAAACAATGTGAGATTAGATAACTATGACCGGGATCATCTATGGTAATTTGTCGCATTGCACAATCAATAAGGTTGAATTTTGTATATCATGGCATACATCAATTGACCTTAAGAACGATTTGAGTGTCATAGGTCTAGGTAAAGCATCATGCATTATTTAGAAAAAAAAGAAAAGGATGCGATGATTGGTCTCAATTACAGCAAAATGTTGTACATTTTTTTATAAAACATTTTAGACCATTAGATAATAACGTATAAGGAAGTTTGCTTCAAGTACAGTCGAAGGTTATATGCCTTGGTAAAATGCTCTATAGCATGAAAAATAACATAAGGCGACTGGACTTAAGTACGATAGAATGTGAATGATCCGACTAAAGCTAGGGCCATGCTTGTCCTCGCTAGATCTACATAAGGGCAAACGCCCTTGCCTATCCGATGGTAGCACCGATGTCACCTTCGCCGAGCAAGAGTGGGGCTGCCTGTACTCATCACTCCCACTTCTTGCTCGGCGGTGGGGACCCCGGCTCGACCGCCGCACAAGTGAGGGTCGGCTGCCCTGTCACACACTTGACGCGTGGATCCATGCTATCCGGAGGCGGTGGAGGTCGGCCGACGCGTGTAACATGAGCTGACGTAAGCGCGGCGTCTGTGATGGTTAATCCCGTTGGGCCCCCGTCACCGTAGCCTAGGCACTCCTCGAATGGTTGCGCGCGGCTGCAATGGATGATTAAAAAGTTGATCGAAATGGCGGTGGGGGGCCCCACGAGGTTGGTTCGATAAAGGAAGGGTAGGCGCACGTGGGCCCCTACCCGGCAGATGCCCTCGATCTAATCCTAATAAGCGCCTTTGGGCCGACACATTTGACTTCCGAGGTTCAGAATTATTTCGTTCTTTTTCTTTTGCGGCCAGTCGCTTTCCCTCTCAGCTTCCTCCCGACTGGAGTTTCAAGTTACCGCGGGCGGGCGCCGAGGGGGTGGGAGGGTGTTTGTGTTGATTATGTCGCTCGGGATAAGATGCAGACCGATGAATTTCGCGACATGTTTCTTGCATAAGATGGAACGGGATTAGTATGATTTTGAGATCATATTTTTCTGTCTGTTCTTCTGACTTTATTTTGAGGAGTTTCCCGGTTCTCCATTTGCAAGTGTCGTGCTGGGATTGCAAAACGCTGGTTATGGAGAATGCATTTGTGAACAAAGTAAAATCGAGGAAATTAGGGGAACCCTCTTTGAAGTAAGCTAATTGGACTTTGAATTCCTAACAGTCATGTGGCTATTTTCAATAAAAGGAGTTTGAATTCCTAACAATCGAGGACCAAATTTGTTTGATTGATTATGTTGCTCGGGATAAGACGGATGAGTTTATTTCCTCGGGGACCTGAGCTGTAGAAACATGAAGTCCACCACATATTTCTTGCATAAGACGGAACATGATTAGTATGATTTTGAGATTGTGTTTTTTCTGTCTGTTCTTCTGCCTATGGTTCGAGATGTAACTAGGTCGTGTTGAGCTGGATTGAAAAAAGTGGTGGGTTTTAAAGAATTCACTCGTGAACAAAGTAAAATCAAGGAAAATACAGTAACCCTTCTAAAGTTTTTAAAATAGTCGACAGTGGTCCTACAAAATCCCACATGGTATTAGAGCTGGAGGTCTTGAGTTCAAATATTTTCAGGCCCTATTTGTCTCCCCAATTAAATTTCACATTTAGTATTAAGCAAAAAGACATGGCTAAGCTGGAGGGTGAATGTTAGAATATTTAAATAGTAAACTACGTATTTATCTAATAGTTTAAGCTTTTAGAATAGTCGGCAGCGGTCACACAAAATTATCTAACAACTTAAGTTTTAGAACACAGTGGTCGCACAAAATTTCACGTGGACATTAAATTCCTAACATTCATTTGGCCATTTTTTGACCAAGTACTATTTGTCTAGTTCAGTCCTGTTGTGAGGAAAAGGAGTAAATTTTACCATATCATGGTGAGTATGTTTATGTGATTTCCAGTTTATCCGGTTGAAGGAGATCTCTAAAATAATCTATATCGAATATAAGGTCTAATTTGTATTGTTCCGAATTTATTTTGATGTATTTAGTGGCTTTTGGCGGACTTGTCACTCAAAATAGTTCGAGCAACGGACTTGGAACATTAGCAATAGTCGGCATTGCTGCTGGTGGCAGCGTCCTGTTGTTAGCACTCACCGCCTTCCTCATGTGGAAGAGGAAGACTTCGCTGAATTCACAGATAAGAAACACCGAGCCGCAAGGTAATTCTAGTGTCCTACTTACCAATAACTTGTATTAAATGAATCGGAGCGCAGTAGAAATTACTGTTTTGATGATGATGACTGCTTCTTCGCGTGACCAGGAGCTCGCGAGAGAAGCCAGGATTTTCTGTTAAATGAAGTAGTCATCTCGAGTAAGAGAGACTATTCGGGGGAAAACAAGACGGAGGAGCTAGAGTTACCATTGTTCGCTTTCAACGCGATTGCTTTGGCAACCAAGAACTTCAGCGACGAAAACAAGCTTGGGCAAGGCGGTTTTGGCTGTGTTTACGAGGTGAGTGCTCCTTTTCCAAAAGACGAATGTGGCTAGATGAATGTCGATGTAGGAAGCATCTTGAGAGCTTCATTTGTTTCTTTGTGTTTCAGTGTAAGATTGAAGAAGGCCCAGTAGTGGCGGTCAAAAGGCTCTCGAAGAATTCCGGGCAGGGAATGGAAGAATTCAAGAACGAGGTTCAATTGATCGCTCGGCTTCAACACCGAAATCTCGTGCGACTTATCGGCTGCTGTGTCGAGATGGACGAGAAGATCCTGATCTACGAGTACATGGAGCATAAGAGTCTGGATTCGGTTCTATTTAGTACGTTCCTGGGATTACTCTTCTTCACTTTTCATGTTGTCGAAATGGACCGGAAATGTTCCAAGTTTCGGTTTCAGGATCGTCACTGACTAGTCTCTGCAGGTAAAACCAAGAGCTCCATGTTAAATTGGGAGCGGCGGTTTAACATCATTTGCGGGATCGCTCGAGGTCTTCTTTATCTTCATCAGGACTCCAGATTCAGAATCATACATAGGGATCTCAAAGCAAGCAACATCTTGCTCGACGGGGAGTTGAACCCCAAAATCTCGGACTTTGGCATGGCTAGGATTTTTGGCAGAGATCAGGTCGAGGCGAATACGAAGAGAGTTGTTGGCACATAGTAAGTACCATGGAACATTGATTTAACACATTCCAGGATCACATTTCTGAAATTGCACTTATTCCATTTTGCTTAAAACTGCAGTGGGTACATGGCCCCGGAATATGCCATGGACGGACAATTTTCAGAGAAGTCTGATGTGTTCAGCTTTGGCGTGTTGGTCTTGGAGATTATAAGTGGTAAAAAGAACAGGGGATTCTATTATGCGAACAACGAACTGAACCTTCTTGGACATGTAAGTATGGACAGATGCTTATCCATCGAAAGTTGAATAGTTATCCAAAGCAGAACTTCATATATATGCCATCTGATTGTCATTGCTAGTGAAGTGTTTCTTTTTTGTCCCGTAACTACATATAACTGAACGTTGTCTTGTTAATTGCAGTCATGGAAGTTGTGGAAAGAAGGGAAGGGCTTGGAGCTACTGGATTCAGCAGTGGGAGATGCATTCTCGATGAATGAAGTACTGAGATGCATCCAGGTCGGCCTTTTGTGCGTCCAAGAGCATGCAGATGATAGGCCGGTCATGTCGTCTGCGGTCTTGATGCTGAGCAGCGAAAACCCAACGATGCCACACCCTAAAAATCCCGGCTTTTGCTTAGGAAGGGCTACTGAGACGGATTCATCATCAAGCAAGCATGACGGGACATGCACTGTGAACCAAGTTACAGTCACAATGCTTGATGCCAGATAGAGATCATTGTCATACCCCGATCCAATACATTTGTACATCTGAAACTCCAGAGATTCCTGTTCATATATATGTTTTCTCAGCCCTTCCTTCTGCTCGATTTTTTTTATTTAGTATACTTCGATTTTCAAAAATTTCTTTTGTATTTGTTGTTGGGGAGAGAGGAGGGGGTTTTGCCAATTTTGGTCCAGACATGAAGTTCATTGGTCTATATGTGTCCGAAGAAAAAGTCTTTGACATTGACACAATACAACTCAAAACAGTGACTCTAGCAATGTGATGAAGTTCACAGAAACCAGAGACGACGTTGCAATTGCAACTGTAATTCAATGCTGAAGTAATCGCTTATGCTCTGTCCATCATGATTTCTCGACCGTCTCAGACCAATTTCTTGTCTTCTTTTTTTTTATTAGGTGAAACTAAGAACTGGACGTTGTACAGAACCAGACATAAGATATATAGAACAAGGATCATCATCTTCATTTGTAGCAATAGACCCTTAAGACTGGGTTGTTGACAATACAACTAACTTCACCCTCTTGATGTTTCAGTCAGTGTGAGAAATGAGAACTATTCTCCATGGTAAATCAGGCACAGAACAGTAGTAAAGTCTCAGCATATATGTCGACTGAACAACGTACCTTGCGAAACTGAAACAGCGAGCTTCATTAGAATAAACACGGCGACAGCGAATTGCTAACATCCAAAAGATGAGAAGTGGAATGCATTGCCAGAACTCCAATTACTACTATTGAAGCAGTTCAGAACAAATATAAGGCAAAATGACAAAATAAATCTCAACCTTTCAAAGATTTTTTTAATTTGATCCACCCTTTCGATCCCATGTAACAGAAGAATTCGATATTTCGAATTTAGTTCAAATCTATCAGAGGTTCTTTAGCAGCATTTATAAAAATGATTATTCTTTTTATCGAGTTTCAATTAGGTCCCTACTCCTTTTTTTCCAGTTTGTTTGTGGGCTTTTCTCCCAACTCTTTATGGTCTTTTATCTTTTAAACCGGACAAATATTTATCAGGTTTTATAAAAGTTCTTTATTTATTAAAGATCTATAATTTTTTTTTTGTTTGAATAGAAAATAAAAAGCCTTTTTTCTCAACAAAATACTAGCTTGATGCAAATTTCGTAAATCCGCAAAGCTAAAACGGGCAAAAGGGTAATTAAAATATAGATTTTAGAGGGAGTTTAGCCTTGCGATAGATTTGTTATGAGTTCAAGAGATAAGAATTTATTCTAGTAACCTAAAATGATGAGGATAAAATTGAAAAGAGGAGAAACGAAGAGTGATTGAATTTATTCTGTCACATGTGCCTCCTTCACTCGATGATGATGGCCCTATGGTTGACCTTGTTGAGGAAGTCCTAGAGGTTGTGGATTCCAAGTGACATGAATACCTCATTGGGTATTTTGTGGGGGGAGAAGGCTCCCCCTTCAGCTCACAGAGCATGCTTTGAGGCGCATGTGGGGACCGAAGCTCGGGGAGGTTTTCGCCAATGAGCGGGGGTTCTTTTTCTTCCGTATCCTTGATTCGGTGTTCCGAAGGAAGATATTGGAGGAAAGTCCCTGTACGGTGGCGATGGTTCCACTAATATTGCAACAGTGGAAGCCACTTCTTGAGTTGAAGAGGGAGAACCAATCCACGGTCCCGATATGGATTAGATTGAAGAACCTCCATCTCAACCTATGGTCAGTTCCAGCGATAAGTGCCATTGCAAGCGCCGTTGGCAAACCTCTCTATGTGGATCAATGCACGGAGCAAATGTGTATAATTTCTTTTGCTAAGGTTTGTGTTGAAATTCAAGCCAACCAACTGAGGATTCCTTCAGTGAAAGTGAAATTGAATGGGGTGGTGTGCACTATTGACATTCAATTTGAATGGAAGCCGGTAGAATGTTTGAAGTGTGGTACGTTTAGTCACAATTGTGATGATCCCCCAACCACCACAAAGCAGGTAGTCTCCTCGCTGCAAGGATGCACCAACTCCTCCCCTCCCGCTCCATCTCGGTTGCCCGAACCTAATCTGGTTGGGGCGGATGGCCCTAGTGACTCCGACTTGGCTTGGAAACGAGTCAAGGGGAAGAAGATGTCTCCCTCCTAAGGAGATAGGCTTTGTCTCACATACCTTCTCCAGTGATGAGGGGCGCCCCAACAAGCTGAAGCCTACTGCTGTGGAGTGGAGTTTGCCCTCTACATCAACTCGTAAGGCCTAGAGAGAGTTGCAGGTTCTCACAAAGTTGGATGCCTCATCTCCTGCTGTGGAGGATGACTCCATTAGACCTGTGGAAGAGTCCACAAAAGTGCCGCCTAGCCCTAGTGATGACCTTATTAAGTCGAGCAACCTTATAGGCAATTCATATGAGGACCCGTTCTCCCCTCACTTGTCGCTAGAGGCCACCTCGACTAGCATGAAGATTGAGACCATTCAGGACAAGCTGATGGCTTTAGCGCCAGCCCCATCTCCACTCCCATCATGTGCGATACCGCCTCGTTCTTGGCGTAAGCCCACGAAGTGGAGATAACCCTTGGTTCTTGGCCCGTCTTTTACTTGTTTTATGTATATATGATGTTGGAATGTTAGGGCCTTGTTGACTCCATTAGACAGGCGGAGGTCTGTAGACTTGTTTTTTCAAATCATTTGTGGTTGGTTGGTTTATTGGAAATGAATGTGCCGTAGACCTTCTTCAATTCCATTTTTAGGAGTCTGTTGAGGGACTAGTGTTCGCTTGCCAACTATGAATTCACCCCTAAGGGTAGGATTTGGGTTGGGTGGAACCCTTCGTGGGTTAACTTTGAAATTCTAACGATATCTACTCAGGCAGTTCATGGGATTCTTAAGGTATTGGACTCAAGGATGACCTGCGCTGTTTCAATTGCTTATGGGGGGGCACTCCTTTACTTTCCGGCGACAGCTTTGGGGGGATATTATCTCTAGAAGTAGTGTTTTCCAAAATTCATCCTGGATAGTGATGGGAGATTTCAATGCTATTAAGGATCCCTCTGATAGGATTGGGGGTTCTAAAGCTTAAATCCCATGCTTTGATGGTTTTGGTTAGTGCTTGGTGCAATCGAAACTAGAGGACCTTAGGTATGTTGGTTTCAGACACACATGGACAACTTCCTCAAGATCTTCTAGGAAGGCTAGGAAGATTGATAGAGTCATTGTGAACTCTAGGTGGTGCTTGGATTTTTCTTACTCTGAAGCCTCCTTTCTAGCGCCAGGTATCTCAGATCATACATCTATGGTGGTGAAAGTATTGAACCCAATTCTTCGAAGGAAACCGTTTAAGTTCTTTGACTTCTGGATGAAGCATCCACAGTTCAATGCAATTGTTACTCAAATCTGGGAGGACCCGAGAGAAGGGGTTCTCACGTTTAGGCTTGTGCGCAAGCTTAAGGTGCTCAAGTATCATATAAAGTAGCTTAATAAGGAATCATTCTCTAATATTTCTGCCAGAACATCAGAAGCAAGGGTCGCCTTAGAGAGCACGCAAGCCGACCTTTAGAGGGATCCTTTCTCGACTAACCTTGCTGAGTTGGAAAAGGACCAGCGACGTATCTTTGCTGACCTTCAGGCTAGTGAAGAGTCCTTCTTGAGACAGAAATCTAGAATCAGGTGACTCAAGGAAGGAGACCGCAACACCAAGTTCTTCCATCAGTATGTAAACAAAAGACAACTTCGGAATATAGTTCTTTCTGTTTTGGATTCCTCTAGTAACCAAATTACTAAATTGCACCTAGTTCAGCAGTGCTTGGTGGAGCATTTCTAGGATCTCCTAACCCCATGAGTAGAGCAACAAGGGCCGTCCATTGAGGAGATCCGGGAGACTATCGAGCACCCTCTTATGGCCGACCAAAGTAGCTTTCTTGCCCAACCGGTCACAGAGATGGAGATCCAGGATACATTTTTCTCTCTACCTAGGGGCAAGTCCCCTGGCCCGGATGGCTTCACGGTGGAATTCTTTAAAGAGAACTGGGAGACGGTTTGACATTTGGTCACAACAGCAGTAAGGGATTTCTTCGTAACAGGGAAGCTATCGAGGGAGATAAACACCACCACTTTGGTGCTTGTACCCAAAGTCCCTAATGCGACTTTTGTTGATGATTATAGGCCTATTGCCTGCTGCAACACTATATATAAGTGTATCACAAAAGTGCTAGCTAATCGAATTGCGGCTGTTCTAAAAGATGTTGTTAGTCCGACTCAGAGCACTTTTATGAAGGGCAGATGAATCGGAGACAATATCTTGATGGCTCAGGAACTCTTCTCTAGTTTCCACCTGGAACCATACCTTCCTAAGTGTGCGATTAAGGTTGACTTTATAAAAGCTTATGACACAGTCGATTAGGGGTTTCTTGAGAGAGTTCTGCTTGTTGTTGGCTTTCCCGACTTCGTGACTATGCTTATTATGACATGTGTGCGTACACCCATGTTTTCCATTGCTCTGAATGGGGAACTTCATGGCTATTTTGCAAGTAAGCCCGGCCTACGTCAAGGTGATCCTATTTCTCCATACATTTTTACTTTGGTTATGGAAGTCATATTTGGAATCTTGAGGAGGTCCTCTTCCAGGCCAGAATTTAAATTCTTCTGGTGATGCAAGGCGACGAATCTCTCGCATCTTTTCTTTGCAGACGATATTTTCCTATTTAGTGAGGCAGACCTGACATCGGTAAGTCTCCTCAAAGAGGGCCTCTAGCTCTTCTCGGCATGGAGTGGCTTGTGCCCAAACCCTTCCAAGAGCGAAATCTTTTTGGCTGGTGGATCACCTGCTTTAAGGACTCAGATTCTCCTTCACCTCGATTTCCAAGAAGGCAACCTATCGGTACGATACCTGGGCGTTCCTATCATTATCGCTAGGTTTAGTAAGGCGGACTGTTGTGTTCTTATTAACCATATTACTACGAAGGTATGATCTTGGACTCATCGTTTTCTCTCTTTTGCTGGCCGACTTCAGCTTATCAGGTCAGTCCTTTATGCTATCCAAGCCTACTGGGTGAGAGTTTTTATTATACCTATAGCCATGTTGGAATAGATGGAGAAAGTATTTAGGTAATTCTTATGGAAAGCCCGGAACTAGGGAAATGGGGTGCTAAGGTTGCCTGGAGTGAAGTGTGCCTACCAAAAGAGAAAGGAGGCCTTGGCATTCGAAGGCTCAGGGATTGCAACAAGGCTACTATGCTAAAGCATATCCGGCTCTTATTTTCAAACAATGAGGCCTTATGGTGCAAGTGGATCCATTCCAAGTTTTTAAAATCAATGAATTTTTGGGTTGTTAAAAAACCCACCCGCTGTTCTTGGGCTTGGAAAAAAAATCCTATCCTTCAGAAGCGAGGTCCACAATGCCTTCTATTGGAGAATTAGAGACGGCCTCTCTACCTCCTTATGGTTTGACAACTGGCACCCTAGGGGCCCCATGAAGTTAATTTTTTCGTACTTGTTCATTTACAATTCAGGACTTTCTAGGCAGGCAACAGTGACTAATCTCTTCTCTAATGCTAGGCAACCTCTCAAGTTGGTGCTTGAGTCGTGGAATCATCCCTTCTCGAGCCTCTCTCAGAATTCGGATTGTTTTTGTTGGAGGGAGAATTCATCAGGACACTTCACTGTTGCAACGGCTTGGGAGACCTTCAGGCGGAAGAGGACTTAGGTCTTTTGGCATACATTTTCATCTGGAACAACAAAATTACACCTTTGTACCAAGTAAACCTTTGGCTTATAGCTAAGTGCAGGCTGTCCACCTAGATACTTTATTATCACATGGTAGAATAGATAGTGGTGCTTGTGCCTTCTGCAACAATGTACCGGACTCTATTGACCATCTGTTTTTTGGGTGTCGTGTCACGGCCGAGGTTGCCTTCTTTTGGGCGACCAAATGCAATTTGCCTTAGCGTAACAGGGTGTGGGAGGATAATCTCCGTTGGGCCATCACTATGCTTATGGGAAATGAGTTTTATAAGTACATAGCTCGCTTCTCCTTCGGAGTGCTGTGTCATATTATTTGGAATAATAGGAACATCATTCTCTTCAAAAAAACAACCTCTTTCTGTCCCGGCTATGAAGAACCATATCTTTAAATTGGTTAGAGATAAGGCGATCACTGTTAGGAATGTTGAAGATAACATCAAGAAATAGAATGTTGCAGCGGAGATGGGGCATTGACCCGGTCATCTTTTCTAGGGAGCATTAATTCCCTCCCTTTTAGCTGGTGAGTTTTGATTAAGGCAGTTGGTGCAGCAATTCTTACAGAATCCTGATGATGGTTTTCTCCCTACCCGATGGCGTTTTGTTTCTGTTCGCCGGTTGTTCATACCGTGCTTTTCCTTTCTAATTGTTAGTGGGTTGCCACGGCTGTGGCTGTTTTATCCCGTCATCATTTCACTCATTATGATCCGTTATTTTGAGTGTGGGTTTTGATACTGTGATCTTTTTGTTCACTTGATCTTTTCTCAATATATTAATTACCTTTCACCAAAAAAAAAAAAAAAAAAAAAAAAAAAAGACTTTTACTACTACCATAAAGAATAATTGAAGGGTTAGAAAAATTGGAAAGGAGTAAATAATAAAAAAGTTTCCATGGTTATATCAATTTATGGCTTCAATATAATAATTGAGTAGGAAAAAAAACATAATATAAAATGCAAAAAAAGTAGAAGATAAGATCAAGAACCGCGAGAAATGGTTTTTCCATTCAAACTGTAGGCCGATACAAGTCAATCTGACAAATTTCATGTCTTCTAGAAAGAATACTATAATCGCTTGCCATTACCTGCCACAAACCATAATATAGCAAAAACAACAGTTGACTTTTTGACTTTTTGACTTTTTGACCAGAAATATTTTACATGTGCGGCGAAGGATTCTTTTTCCATTCTTTATGAACAGTTTTTTTTCTAGAATCTAGTGAATGTCGTAATGGAGTTGTCTTATTGAATTCAACATCGGAAGTCCTTGCCAATCACCTAACGACCTGGATGTGTCATGAAGACAAGATTTCCTATTGTCTAGGTCTTTAAAATAATATTTCTACCTCTTGAATAAGTAAGAGATGATGACACAAAATGTGCTTCAACATCTTCTCAATATTCAATGTGAACTTCGAGTTTATTTTGTTTTTGTTTGATGTGATATTTGAATATTTGAAAATTTACTCAATGTAATCCTTCCGTTAAAATTTCTTATGGTGTCAACCAATGCAAACAATGATGTCATTCGTTTGAGCATGCTTGCATCCACATATAGCCCGACATATCATCTATGTCACGCTTCCCTCTATACAAAAGGACAAAGAGCACTAGCAAACCACTCATACCCATTGGTCAGAGGTGGGCATTGGATTGTGCCGACCCTAGCCAACTACGCCCATGCCTAAGCACGAACCATTGGTTGGCAGGCTAAATGATCTAGGGATCCTGATGGGCTGGCCTAGGCTTGGCTATTGAAGGATGCATTGTCACTAGCAATTGGGTTGATGAGGAATGGGAATTACCTTATCGAATTCTAACGTTTAAGAAGTTACTATTCCCACATGATTTCTAAAAATGTGGCCACCAAAATAATGAGAGCATTGAATTAGTTTGACATGCTTTATTAAATCTTCATATCACCTTATATAATGCCAACACGAACACCTCCCTAATCCAACAGCTAATTCCTAATTGGAATGGGATTTTCTTCTATGTGAGTGTACCACCACATTAACTTATGTGTGCGAGATGATCTCCACCAGTTTTATGATTCCATGGCCATCATACGTGGGAGGATGAATATAGTGAATCATTCTTTCTCAGGCATAAGAGTTGGAGATCACGTACATGACGCAGGGAAGGAAAGATGAGAAGTTCTCTTTGGATTTAAGAATGATGTGGAATTCAGCCTAGAAGATGTTGCAGAAGAAATGCGAGGTGATGACCATTTAAGGGACGGTTGTCCTTCATAATATCCTCTCCCTCTGAATATGAGACTTAGAGCATCACATTATGAACCCTTGCGCACCATTTGATGAGGCAGGTCCACTAGGTTTTACATAAATTCCATTAGATTTATAAAGCTTAGATGTGCGTTTTACCTGTCCACCTAATTATTTTTGCTGAAAATTGAAAAGAAATCCTAGAGAATTTCGCAGCCCATGGCGTAGTTTTACCAACATATCCTTGATGTTCTTAAAAGTTCTGGTAAAAACATTACTTTTCCAAGCACTCAAGACATTTACGTACAAATTGATGCATGAGCTTATTACAATAGTCTCTCCATTCTTCTAACATCAAGATTATTTTATATCATCTACTCGTCCATTTCTTGAGCAAATTATCTAATCAGTGCTAAACTTATTATATGAATGTTAATTCAATTTAAAACTTTTTAATTTTATTGATTTAGCTCTAAACCTTAATGAGAAATTTTAATATAATTATTTCCAATTAGTTTCATTGAAAATTGCTACGTGATAATACAGTCGCACGGGATAAATATATATATATATATTAATATGTTAGTATTACTCTACAAAAATATTAAACGAGGGGCTTGGAATACGATTTTATCCTTGTGATATTTAATGTTGGCAGGTGACTTTTTGATATTTAATGTTGGCAGGTGACCTTTTGAGAGAGAGAGAGAGAGAGAGAGAGAGGTGGTCTTTTGACGGGACGGCGATGCACTGTCCACACGTCGGCTCCGAGTCAGACAATTCAACAGGCTTTGGTTGATTAGGTGGTCGTCGTTTTTGACTTCCGGAACTTAAGCAAGAGGTGAGCTCCCTCGGACTATTTCTCTACCGATTTTAGTCAAAATTGTTTACGTAGCAGTTTAGTCGTAAAGACGTGGCCCTATTTGGTTCGGTTTTAGTAAAATATTCTTGGAAAAATGTAAATATTTCTGTGTTAAAAGGAATTTTTCAAAATATAAATAGCATTTGGAAAATTATAATTTTAAAGTGCATTGGAATAAATGCGGTTTGGTAAAAACTACATTTTGTTTGATAAAAGTCAGCCGTCACTAAACAGTTTCGCTTAAAGTCGTGTGACCCCAAGAGTTGCATGAGTCATGTGATTTAGGCATCGCTTGAGTCATGCGACCTATGTGACCATTGTTTGATCACGCTACCTAGGCGACACGTGACCTTAGGCAACACCCTAGTCATGCCCACCCAAGCGACGGTCGCTAGGTGGTCTCGACCTCCACGTGACAGTTGCTAGGGTCACTTAACCCCTCAAGGGGTGATTGTCGCCACACGCTACCCCTTGGCCGACGGTCGCCTGCCTCTATTCGGCTTCTCCATCCAAAGCCATGGAGAAGATGAATAGTGATGAGTAGCAATGGCACTAAAACTTGTATTCATATAATATAACTTCCAAAAGGATTCTGACCTACTTTGGGTTAAAAGTTCTTAAAGCTCTTTGGAAAATGTAATTGTATTTCCCCTAAACCAAGCAAAAAATGAATCAAACGCTATTTGTATTTGGTCAAGGGACTTTAAAATCTCAAAGCTTATTTAAAAATACTAAACCAAACAAGATTGTATATACCTTAGTAAGTTAGTATTATTCTAAGAAAATATCAAATGAGGGACTTGGAATGTGATTTTTCCTGGTCATATTTGTTGCACTTAAGTGAGCTTTCCAGAGAGAGAGAGAGAGAGAGAAGGAAGGAAGGGAGGTCGGGGCTTGGGGACGGCATTGATGAAAGGGGTCCTTGAAGAGATAACCTTCCCCAGCCAACGAGGATGCACTGTCTAAACGATGGCCTCGAGTCAAGACTTTAACAGGCCGGTCGATCGGGTGGGTCATCCCTTTTGACTTCTGGAACCAAAGCGAGAGACGAGTTCGCTGTCACGAATGAAGACGCGAGGTGCTCCTCGTGTTCATTCATTTTCGACGAGTTTGATAAATTTCATCTGCGCACCCGCACGTTCGCCACCTTTGACCGTTCCAAGCTCAGGCGTCCTCAAATGGAAAGATACTGTCGCCGCGCGCCTGCGACGATTCGATCTACCTCTCTGACTATTCAAAGCATCACACCGTGAACAGCAATCCCTCTCCCCCCGCACCAGAAAAGACCTCGATATGCTCTCCCCCTTCGCAGGGCAGCAACTCCACGCATCGCCCACCTCCTCTTGCCGTCAACAGAGTCATGATCTTTGCTCTGTTTCTCGCTTTCTGTTTCTTTCTAGCATCGCCGCTGTCACAAGCCGCAGACACTCTGTCGGCCAACCAGACGCTGCGAGATGGACAGACCTTGGTTTCATCTGGGCAAGTCTTTGAGTTTGGCTTCTTTAGTCCTAACAAGTCAAGTGACAGGTATCTGGGCATTTGGTACAAGAACATACCTCTCCAAGTCACTTGGGTGGCCAACAGGAACAACCCGATCACCAATTTCTCAGCAGAGTTGGCGCTGAGCTCGCAAGGATCAGTGTCTCTCCGAAATGGGTCAATGAATTACTGGTCTGTGACCCCAGCTGGGGCCGCGAATGAGCCATTCTTGAGGCTCCTGGACAATGGCAATCTTGTTTTGAGTGATGCAAGTGCTTCTGATGGTTCAGGGGATTATCTCTGGCAGAGCTTTGATAACATAACTGACACTCTGCTGCCGGAGATGAAACTGGGGTGGAATCTGAGGACCGGTTTGAAGCGGAACATGACGTCGTGGGCCTCGGAAGCCAATCTGTCGAGTGGCCAGTACACATTTAGCCTCGAGCCGCCAGATGCTCCGCAGTTGATTCTGTGGAAAGGGAGCCAGAAGGATTATCGATGGGGGCCTTGGAATGGAGAGAGGTTCAGTGGGAGTAATGAGTTCAAGGCCAATGCGGTCTTCAATCCGATGTTCATTTCCAGCCCTGAAGAGGTGTATTACACATACACGGTGGTCGATAATTCGACCCTATCGAGATTCATCGTGACCCCGGAGGGTAATATTCAATATCTTGCTTGGATGGACAATCAATGGACGAATTTGGTTACTCTACAGAGGGACTACTGTGATAATTATGACATGTGCGGGCCATACGGGACTTGCTATGATTCCACTGGTGAAAATTGCAGGTGCTTGAAGGGGTTCAGGAAAAATGATTTGAACCCCCTTGGTTGGACTGGTGGGTGCTCCCGGACATGGAATTTGAGTTGTGGAAATGGTGATGGTTTCGTGAAGTACAAGGGTTTGAAGTTGCCAGATAATTCACGTCTGTTGGGGAATAGAAGCTCGAACCTTGAGGAATGCGAGATGGAATGTCTGAAGAATTGCTCTTGTATGGCATTCACTAGGGTAGATGTCCATGGGAATGGCGGGGATTGTCTTTTTTGGTTTGGGGATTTGGTTGACATGAAGAACTATCCTTCAGGCGGAGATGTGATATATATACGAATGGCAAAGGCAGAGATAGGTACTAATCCATCTAGCTCTTACTGATTTTCTTTTGCCATCACTAGGTAGCTTTAAAGAGGTTTTCGGTGGAATAGCTGCCAAGGAAATCCATGTCCTTGCCTGGAAATGCTTTATGTGAATGTGATGACATGGTTATAGTTAATATTCTCATTGAGGAGGCTCAAACCAAGGAAATCCATGTCCTTGCCTGGAAATGCTTTATGTGAATGTGATGACATGGTTATAGTTAATATTCTCATTGAGGAGGCTCAAATTCGGTCACTCTTGTGTTTGTGTCACGTCCACTAAGATCTGTCATTTGAATAGGATCTCTAAGCTCTGGAAGTTCATTAGGAAATTTTTCTTTCTGGAGGTGCAATCACAGAGCATGTCCTAGTTATACACATTGATATATGCTTGATGTTAGATAAAAAAACAAGGACAAGAAACTTGTCTGTATTGAATATTCTGTGATGAGGAGAGCACAGTGGCACAGATAAGAACTATTGCCATGTGGTTACTAAGCTCTCTGTTTGAGTATGACAGCATATGATTATTTTGAAATTTTTCAATGAATAGATTCAATTGCTCAAGCTAAGAGGAGAAGGCGTATAGCAATTGCCGGTGGCATATCTGTCTCAACTGTATGTGGAATGCTTATACTAGTGTTCATTGGCCGGTATGCTCTCCAAAGAAGGAAAGAGAGAAGGAGAGGTAAAGTCATTATCACGGCATAAAACTATTTGTTGCAAACAGCATGCTTCTTGCTTCTCTCATTATGAATAAGAAAAGTGAGAAATTGATGAAAGTATGTTCATGACTCTTTATCTTTACATGTTCCTTTCTTGCTTATTATGCTAAAATTTCCTTCAATGAAAGCATACCTGAAAGGCCTATAAATCTATTAACATCCTTAATGAGGGCCTAAGAAAACATTGGTTAGCTTAGCATCACATCCAGCTTCAGTGTGAGAGAACACTCTCTCTGATAATTATTTTCGGCTCCTGATCAGCAAGTTAGAGCGAATATTAATGACTTCAAAAAAGCAAATGATAACCACTTTCAGGAAACAAATGCTTCATAAAGATGCTTTAATTCCCTTTGTTCAACAAACCCCCAGGATATGCTGGACTTTTTGTCATATTTTTGAGATTGTGGTGCATAATTACGCGTTTGTTTATGCTGATGGCTGATTTATATCCTCTGTTGTAGCTGCATACTCAGTTTATCGAGATTCAGGAGATGGTGGACCGGAGGAAGACCTTGAATTACCCCTTCTTGATATCGTTGCAGTTGCTGATGCCACAAACAATTTCTCTTTCCAAAACAAGGTTGGGCAGGGTGGGTTCGGTGAAGTATACAAGGTACCTTTTTTGGCCAAGTATACTAGGTAGTTAAAAAGTCACATTTTTCTCATATTAACTCAATGAAGATGGTTTCGAATATGAGAAGATGATTTTATAATTCTTTTCTACTTTGATCGTACTAACATGTAATACGCTATCTGCCAGGGCAAATTGCCCACCGGGCAAGATGTTGCTGTGAAGAGGCTCTCACTGAACTCTGGGCAGGGCCTGAAAGAGTTCAAGAACGAGGTTATACTGATTGCCAAACTTCAACACCGGAATCTTGTGAAGCTCCTAGGATGCTGCATTCATGGAGACGAAAGAATGTTAATCTACGAGTACTTGCCGAACCAAAGCTTGGACCACCACCTCTTCGGTGCGACCTTCACCCCATTTACACTTTTTCAACCTGCTTGAGATTCTACAGTTTTTCCCTCAATAACTTATCTCAAATTTTGTGAAGATCCAATTAGACGGAAACTTGTGACCTGGAAGACACGCTTCAGCATCATCATGGGGATTGCCCGTGGACTTCTCTATCTCCATGAAGACTCCAGGCTGAGAATTATCCACCGAGATCTCAAACCGAGCAACATCTTACTAGACAGCGAGATGAATCCTAAAATCTCAGATTTTGGAATTGCAAAAACATTTACTGTAGAAAATGCTGGAGAAATGACCAACAGAATAGTTGGGACATAGTAAGTTATTCTACTGTTAGCTTCAAGGAATATTTTTTAAGATTTGTGGATATTCTGATGCTCTATTTCTGTCTTACAGCGGTTATATGTCTCCCGAGTATGCGATGAAAGGCCATTTTTCAGTAAAATCAGACATGTTTAGTTTTGGAGTACTGTTACTGGAGATTGTGAGCGGCCACAAGAATTGGGGATTTTATCACCCGGACCACGACCTCAATCTCGTTGGACATGTAAGTATTCCCCTGCTTATGCTTGGCTCGGATTGGATGCTAGGTCTTCAATCTTTCTGTTGTTCTATGATATGTATTAACTTGTTATTAACGTATTTTCAGGCATGGAAACTATGGACCGAGGGGAATGCACTTGGACTAGTAGATGTCCTGATGGAGGAAGAATTTCCCTTGAAGGAAGTGCTGAGGTGCATCCAGGTAGGACTCTTGTGCGTGCAGCAGCGACCCGAAGACCGGCCAACAATGTCATCGGTCGTGCTTATGTTAGGCAGCGAGACTTCTGATGTTCCTCAACCTAAGGAACCGGGATTTAGTGCCGAGAGCTTCGCTATGACCACCGACTCATCCTTTAGTGTTAAAACACTCAACTTTTCCAATGATGCAACTAACACAGGTCTACAGAGCAGATGAAAGCATGAAAAGAATACTCGAGCAACGAGAAGAGTAACAGGTTATACATACTTTTATACACGAAAAGTATATAGGGTGCAGATGTGTACAGGTTCTTCATATTATTTTTGTTTTTTGTTATAAATGATGAATAAGATTTAGATATTCATGCAGAGTGTTACTACTTCTGGGTAAGACAGCTGTGCCTGCTTTATTCCTTCAACAATGACTCAAAAGTTCAGCAACTAGGAGTTTTGAAACTTGACATGGCATTAAATCCTTCACTTCAAAATATGGAAATAGCTGAGGCGTGATTGTACTGCCTCAGGGCAACAACAAATCTACTATAAGTATAAATGCCTATCAGCGAATTGTTAGCCAAAACAGAAAACAAGACGTGCAGCGTGATCCCGTTTTCTAATGTCACATGTTAGAATCCGGTGCTCCCTTAAAGTGATAACCTCAATCAATAACATGAGTGATTATTCTATAGTTTGTAATTTTTTTATTATAAGATTGAAATATCTCACGTCGCTTGACCATGGGGCTCATATGCTTAGTTTTTATAAACATGTGGTTGCCTTCATTTATTGACGTAAGCTTTTGAATTGGACATTTCAATATGATATTAGAATCATGTTTTGCCACAATTTATATCATGTGTTCGTTCACCCGACCTGGCTCACACGTAAAAGAGCGTGTTGAAATTTCCCTTTTATTAGCTAAATTCTAAAATCGGACTTTCTAATTATAAAATCGAAGGGTTAAAATTTAAAAGTGAATGGTTATTTATTTAATTCTCTCTACAATCGTTATCATCATCATCACCATCATCATCATCATCATCACATATAGTCTCTATTTTATCGAACCTTCCTTCACAATGATTTCATTTCGTTATAAATTGCTCCTCTTCCAGCATCTACATAGGAACCGCGTTTCCTGTTTGACCATCCTTCATGAACTTAATTAAATATACTCGGCAGCCAATAGCAACGAGCAACAACATCTAATCAACTTGGACCTTTCGGGAGATTTTCTAATCAACTAGCGCAATCAATGGCGTTCCCGCGAGGGAATGAAGAAAAGTCAAGCTTGGACCGTTGACGTTGAAGTCGCCGCTTCATGGCACATTTTCCACTGGGGTGCATTGAGATGTTCCTGTTTTGATGGTTATGAAGCAAACGCCATATCTCTGCTATCTTGCCTGAAACATAAGCAAGCCGCATCCCCATGTAAGATGTTTTGAAAACAGTGCAATCTGACTACTCGGACTTGGTGATGTTGCAATGCGTGGTCTATACCATTCTGTACAAAGCTCTTTTGGAAAAGTGTTCTTCATGAGATATCTTTATCTATGTCTTGTCTACCACATAGTTAAATTTCGTAATTTTTTAAGGTCATTTGCCTATTTAATCGAAGATGTTTTGAAAACAGTGCAATCTGACTACTCGGACTTGGTGATGTTGCAATGCGTGGTCTATACCATTCTGTACGAATCTCTTTTGGAAAAGTGTTCTTCATGAGATATCTTTATCTATGTCTTTTCTACAACATAGTTAAATTTCGTAATTTTTGAAGGTCATTTGCCAATTTAATCAAAGATGTTTCAAAAACTGTGCATGAGTAAGGCTAAAAATCCTTTTCTTGTGATATACGGACCGTACGTATTCTATGAAGCCTTGTTTGATAGGGTGGTCTTCACGAAATATGTTTTCCTAGATCTTATCTACAATGTGGTAAATTTTCAGAATTTACTTTTCCCGTTTACTAATTTTTCCGAAATTTTCATGAACCGCATGTATTCTGGTTTAGCTGGAAATTGTGCTATTTATTAGTTATTGAAATTGTAATGTAAATCATGATATTTTGGATTATTACTCGTGCAATGATGTGATGACATACATACATTTCATATGACATCAAAGGATTGATGAATTTTCATGAACTCAAAGAAAGATTTCTTTTAAAATCATTGCATCAAATGATACTTTTCCCAACGCATATCACATGATTTCAAAAAGGCTGATTCCAATCATTGGTATTGTTACATCAAATGTGAAATTAAAAATGAGATATATGAGAATATGCATTATAGTGAGGATACCGTCGAAGGTGTGAGCCGACGATGCCCCGGGAGTGTCGGGATGCCCGGAGTGTGTGTGCCGGATGCCCGGAGGTGTGTGCCGAAGGTTCCTCGCGATGCCAGGTTGGGTGGGAGCGATAAAATATGGGATGCAATTACTGGTCTCGGGAAAGAAAAATGTGGTGATCCAATTGAAAAACATGATTTGAAATTGAATCATGCATAATGTGGTGACATGTATGCATGATTGTATGATGTAACATGTATAAGTGCATAGTGGAATACGCACATGGTATGGTTACATGTATGCATGGCTGTATGATGTAACATGTAGAAGTGCATAGTGGTATATGCACATGGTATGATGACATGTATGCATGACTGCATGATATATGTACTAGTGCATTGGTAGTTTATGCACGTGATATGGTGACCTATAGTTACACATGACTGTTTTGATGTAATATGCATGACCAAAAGGTGAGACATGATTAATATGTATGAACAATATGTCCTCTATGATAACATGATTGCTCGGTTTGATGCATTGAGTAGTTTAATTGATCTTTTACTTGCTTAGTGGTTGTACTCACCCCTTTGGGGACTAACATTTCAGATTAGAGAAATGTCTCTCCCTCCAGTCTCGCGCGGTACTTTTTACGGCCTTCCCTCTGACGTGGAGGTCGAGTGCATGGAGCACGTATGCGTCACCATCCCTAGGTTGGTGTTCATACGGATTCGAGTGCTGGTAATGTATGACGTGGGCCTGGCTGGGGGCCCGGTCATCTAGGAGTTCCTGTCCGTCTATGTCCAACGTGACGGGGTGATGCTGGGGATGTTGCCGCCACCATCGCCCGATGCACCGAATTGGGTGTGATGGCCTGCGTGAGGAGAGGGAGCTGACACTTTTTTGAGATAGCCGACACTTGTAGATGGAGGGTTTTACACGATCGATATAGGGGGTTGATGATCTCTCTTTTGAGATGTACCCAAGCGTAGTGAGAAGTCTTGGCTTTTGTTTATACCGACCCAAGATGTCCATCCTAAAAATGTAAATAAAAGTGGCTTGGCTTTATGTTTTCTTTCAAATGTGTAGTTGGTGTGCATTGTATAATCGCTAAGAGAGTAGAGGGATGGTGAGACTCGTCTTTAACTTCTCTATGAGCTGCGCTAAATTACCTTTTCAAAAAGAAAAAAAAAATGTGCCTACAAAACCCCGAGTTTTCCTTAAAGCCCCTTTTTAAGGACAAGTAACTGATATTCAATAGGTAGAGTGATAGGCATCTGTGGCGACCTTAGCTGTTTGGGGGTGCCACTGCGGTTGGTATAAGAGCAAAAGGTTTATATGTGGAGTGATAAGGAGCCTCATTTGGAAATTGAGGAAAGTAACGACAATGCACACCGTAGGATACTGATTGAGAGTGGTTGACTAACTTTGAATAACGGGTGATGAGTATTCGCTCGTAGATCCCCAGTCTGTGTTATGAGTTGCTTTTAGGTGCCAGTAACATGGTTATGTTACTTATTTTCTTAGTTGATGTTGCTTTTAATGGAGACTTTGAGTCACAGATATTTCTTGAGGTAAATGCTTGGAAACTGCAGGAAAATCATGGTACGATATGGAAGTCATCATCCATCGAGGGTTGAAGCCTCTGCATCAATGACTGAACCCCGAATGGAAGATATCCTGCAAGCATTGGCCAATATTGGAAATTTGATGGAAAGACAAGCACAGCAACAACCTGGAGCAAAACGCCGTACTCAAGGACTGGTGGAGCAATTTTTGAAGTTGAAGCCACCTAAATTCAGTGGAATGGGAAGTCCTAAGGAGGCGGAGCATTGGATTGATGGGATGGAGCGAATTTTCCAGTTGTTGGACTGCAATGATGCTGAGAAAATAACTTTGGCAGAGTACCAGCTGGAGGGAAATGCGAAGTTTTGGTGGAGAGCTTCAAGGGACACAATCTTTCCACCAGGTAGTAATGTAAATTGGGACGAGTTTATTAGAGCTTTCAATAGAAATCATTTTTTTAACTGTGCTAGGAATAAGAAAATTACAGAATTTGTTCAGTTAGAACAAAAGGATCTGACAGTGGATCAGTATGAGGTAAGATTTTATGAACTTTCTAGATATGCTCCTAGACTGATTGAAGATCAGGAAGAGAAAGCTAAGAGGTTTCTAAAGGGATTGAGAACTGGTATAAGGAAGCAACTAGTGCCTTTGAACATAAGAGATTATAATGAGATCTATGAAAGGGCACAGTTGGTGGAGCAGGAGTTAGTAAGGGAATAGTCGGAGAATAAGAGACAATCATCTTTTGGTGATAACAGGCGAGGTAAGAGACCCTATATAGGTCAAGGTCAGACCTAGGAGTCTAAGAAGAAGGGCAATTTCGGAAATTTTGGAAAAGCTAAGGATGGTTCGAATCTGGGAAAAATGCCTTGGCAGAATGAAGAATGCCGAAGGTGTGACGGACGACATGGCCTTGGACCTTGTAATGGACAGTTGAAGTGTTATGGCTGTGGGAAGGTAGGACATCTTAAGAAGGATTGTCCACAGGAGAGGTCCCGCACAAGTATCAACTTGCTGCGACGAGCTACTGGGCCACATTCTCAAAGAAATCCACAGAGACCACCAACTCAAGGAAAAGTGTATGCGGTCACCCAAGAGGAAGTAAAAGCTTCCAAAAATGTCATCTCAGGTACAATTTTCATAAATGGCAAGAATGCTTATGCATTATTTGATACGGGTGCCACGCATTCATTTGTGTCTGAAAGATATAGATTGTTGAGTAAAATTAAAACGACATTTCTTGAGACCCCTCTTTGTGTTTCTACGCCTTTAAATGATGCAGTGTTGTCTACGTTGGTATGTGAAAAATGTAAGATAACCATAGGAGGAAGAGATATGGAAATAGACTTAGTCGTAATGGCTATATATGATTTTGATGTTATCATAGGAATGGATTGGCTTTATAAGTATCGGGCCAAAATGGATTGTTATAGAAAAGTGATCCAGTTTATTCTACCTGATTGGTCAGATTGTAAATTTATGGGAAGCCAGACCAACTTGTCTATAGCACTTATTTCAGTAGTAGAGGTTTGCGCGTTACTTGACAAGGGATGTCAAGGGTACCTAGCAATGGTTAAAGATTGTACCAAGGAAGAGCCTAAGCTTGATGAAATTCGGGTAGTGAATGAATTTCAAGACGTATTTCCTGAAGAGTTGCCTGGATTACCCCCGGAAAGAGAGATTGAGTTTGAGATTGAACTAATGCCTGGAACATGACCAATATCGAAAGCCCCATACAAGATGGCCTTAATGGAACTAAAGGAGTTGAAAGTGCAACTAGAGGAGTTGCTTGACAAGGGATTCATTAGGCCAAGTGCTTCACCTTGGGGTGCACCAGTTCTGTTTGTGAAAAAGAAAGATGGGTCGATGCGTTTGTGCATTGACTATAGGCAACTGAATCAAGTGACCGTTAAAAATAAGTATCCATTGCCTAGAATTGATGACCTATTCGACCAACTCCAAGGAAGTTTGGTCTTCTCTAAGATTGACTTAAGGTCGGGATACCATCAGCTGAGAATTAAGAAAGAAGACATTCCTAAGATTACGTTTAGAACTCGTTATGGACATTACGAGTTCCTTGTTATGCCATTCGGATTAACAAATGCACCAGCTGCATTTATGGACCTAATGAATAGGATATTTAAGCCTTATTTAGATCAGATTGTGATTGTTTTTATCGATGATGTTCTGGTTTATTCGGAAGGGCCTAAGGAACATGAGCAACACTTGAGGTTAGTTTTACAAACTCTGAGAGATCACAAGATATATGCCAAATTCAGCAAGTGTGAATTTTGATTGGACCGGATAATATTTTTAGGACACGTGGTGTCAGGAGGAGAAATTGCAGTGGATCCGACGAAAGTTGAGATGGTAATAAATTGGCCGAGACCGACAACACCCATCGAAATACGAAGTTTCCTAGGACTGTCCGGTTATTATTGAAGGTTTATCGAAGGGTTCTCACGATTGGTAGGCCCCTTAACCAAATTAACTCAAAAGAATGCGAAATTTGAATGGAGTGGGGATTGTGAAAGGAGTTTTCAGGAACTTAAGAGGAAGTTAACCTCAGCCCTAATCTTGACTATACCATATGGACCTGATAGTTTTACAGTATATAGTTATGCATCTCACAAAGGATTGGGATGTGTTTTGATGCAGCATGGAAAGGTCATAGCTTACGCATCTAGACAACTGAAACCCCATAAACTGAACTACCCAACGCATGATCTAGAATTAGCAGCTATAGTGTTCGCTTTGAAGATATGGAGGCATTATTTATATGGGGAAAAGTTTGAGATTTATACAGATCATAAGAGCCTGAAATATCTGTTCTCACAAAAGGAGTTGAACATGAGACAAAAGAGGTGAATGGAGTTGTTAAAGGATTATGATTGTGAGATACGATATCATCCAGGGAAGGCGAATAAGGTAGCGGATGCTCTTAGTCGTAAGTCAGCATTGGAGATGGCCAGTTTAAGAATGGTGGAATGGAACTTATTAAAGTTCGTAGCGGACTCGGAGTTTAAATTAAAAGTGGATGGTCTTACTAGTATGCTTAGAGCATTAAGGATTGAACCCGAAATTATTCAGAAAGTTAAGACCCTGCAAAAGTCTGACCTGGAGATTATGAAAGTAAAAGAGGCAGTGTTTTTAGGAAAAAGACCAGAATTTCAAATTTCTGAAGATGGAGTGGTAAGATGTCAAGGACGACTCTGTGTACCCGACAACGAAGAAGTGAAGAAGGAAATTCTGTCGGAGGCACATAGGAGTAAATACAGGTAGTACAAAGATGTACAGAAATTTGCGTCAGCAATTTTGGTGGAATGGTATGAAAGCAGATACGGCTAAACATGTTTCTCAATGTTTGACGTGTCAACAAGTGAAGGCGGAACATTGCAAACCTGCAGGACTCTTGAGACCATTAGACATACCAGAGTGGAAATGAGAGCATGTAACGATGGACTTTGTGCAAGGACTGCCAAGGACATCAAGTGGTCACGATTCAATTTGAGTGATAGTGGATCGTTTGACTAAGTTTGTCCATTTCTTAGCAGTCTGTATGAACTATTCAATGATAAACTTGCTGAGATTTATGTAAGCCAGATAATACGCTTACATGGTATACCTGTAACGATCACTTCGGATCGAGACTCTAGGTTTACCTCGAATTTTTGGCAGAGTCTGCAAAATGCTTTAGGGACAAAGCTTCAATTCAGTACTGCTTATCACCCTCAAACAGATGGACAAACAAAGAGAGTGATACAAATTCTGGAAGATATGTTGAGAGCCTGTATTGTTGACTTTAGAGGAAGATGGGATGAGAACTTGCATTTGATAGAGTTTGCTTATAACAATAGTTTTCATAAAAGTATAGGCATGGCCCCATATGAAGCGTTATACGGGAGAAGATGCAGGACCCCTGTATGCTGAGATGAAGTAGGTGAAAGAAGATTGAAGGGACCTGAATTGGTACAAGTTACCACTGAAGCTGTCGAGATTATCAGGAAAGGACTTAAAACAGCCCAGAGTAGACAGAAAGGCTACACGGATAGGCGTAGAAGGCCCTTGGAGTTTAGTGTGGGAGATCATGTATTTCTCAAAGTATCTCCAATGAGAGGAGTATCTCGTTTTGGAATGAAAGGGAAGTTGGGCCCTAGATTTGTTGGACCTTTTGAGATACTTGAAAGAATAAAAGATGCAGCTTATCGTTTGGCGCTGCCTCCTAATATGGGAAATTTACATGATGTGTTTCATGTGTCGATGCTAAGAAAGTATCGGCCGGATCCTTGTCACATACTCGATCATAAAAGCCATCAAAGTGGACGAGAAAGTGCGATATGTTGAAGAGCCGGTGCAAGTGCTGGACAGAAAGGAGCAAGTCCTTAGAACCAAAACGATTCCTTTGGTTAAGATATTATGGCGACATCACGATATGGAGGAAGCCACATGGGAGAGTGAAGATTAGATGAGGGAGAAGTACCCCTACTTGTTTCAAGAGGCGTAAGTGATATCTAATTTCGAGGAAGAAATTCCCTAAGGATGGGAGAATTGTGACATCCTAAAATCTCATAACAACTTTTGGAGTACCATGAACCCTGATTAGGTAATGGAAGTGCCATTTGATTTTGTATTAGCCATTTAATCAATGAATTTCAATTAATTTAGGATCGAGCTTTGAATTGGACAATTGTTTGGATGGAGATGTGTCTACAAGTAACCCAAGGATTTTATTAAGGTGCAATTGATATAGAAATCTTGTTCTTGGTGGTGCACTTTATAAGTGAGGTTTTATTGATTTAAATTACTAATTTTTGTGAACTTATAAGATGAAATTAGGTGTTTATTTAATAAGGTTTAAAAAGAGAATAAGAATAGGAGAGGGTGGGCTGATATTTAGGCCCAAGGACCGTCCAACCAGCCCACGCAGCCCCCCTGTTCGACCGGCCCATGAAGGCCCAAGACCGGCCCAATTTCGAAGCCCATCAACCTTGCATGTGTGTTTCCAAGTGGCAAGGAGATTGAGCCAGGTGTGACTGCCCCCGTAGGCCCCTTTGGGCGGATGCATGCAATCATTGATTGCTAATGAGTGCAGAAGAGAAATTAGGGGGAATAGGGGGCGGTTTTGGCGAGAAAAGGGAGAGAAGGAGAGAGTGTCGTCCGAGGGAGAGAGAGAGGAGAGAAAGAGAGGAAGGAATGAAAGAAAGGAAGAAGAGAAAGGGGTGGCCGTGCGTGCGAAGGGGAAAGAGGAGAAGGACCGTCCGCCGTTCGCCGCTTTGTCCGCCACCTTTGTTGCTGTTTGTGTTTAAGTTTGAGGCAAGTAGAGTCCGTTTCTCTACTCTTTGGCTAGCTGAGATGAGTGCATGTTGATTTGTGAACGTCGAATGTGGTGGAAGTGAGGAGATTTCGAAGCAATGGGGAGGAATTTGTTGGCTATGCATGCTGTTTTTAGAAAAAACCAGTCTGTCCATTTGTAGGATTTTGATTTGCATGTGGCTTTTTAGTGGAGATCTTACCTGGACTTCTGAACAAAAGTTGTTAAGAACATCATAAGGTATAACATATCAACAATTTGGAAGAAATGAACGAGAATAGGCAGGCAAAATCGTGGTTTTTCGGAGATGATCAGATCTGGAAATTTGGGTACTAGGAACAGACGTTTCAACCGTTTGTAATAAATTATCTAGGGTGAATCTGACTTCAATGTCTTCATGAGATATCTTTATCTATGTCTTTTCTACAACATAGTTAAATTTCGTAATTTTTGAAGGTCATTTGCCTATTTAATCGAAGATGTTTTGAAAATAGTGCAATCTGACTACTCGGACTTGGTGATGTTGCAATGCGTGGTCTATACCATTCTTTAAAAATCTCTTTTGGAAAAGTGTTCTTCATGATATATCTTTATCTATGTCTTGTATACAACATAGTTAAATTTCGTAATTTTTGAAGGTCATTTGCCTATTTAATCGAAGATGTTTTAAAAACAGTGCAATCTGACTACTCGGACTTGGTGATGTTGCAATGCGTGGTCTATACCATTCTGTACAAATATCTTTTGGAAAAGTGTTCTGCATGAGATATCTTTATCTATGTCTTTTCTACAACATAGTTAAATTTCGTAATTTGTGAAGGTCATTTGCCTATTTAATCAAAGATGTTTTGAAAACAGTGCAATCTGACTACTCGGACTTGGTGATGTTGCAATGCGTGGTCTATACCATTCTGTACAAATCTCGTTTGGAAAATTTTTCTTCATGAGATATCTTTATCTATGTCTTTTATACAACATAGTCAAATTTCGTAATTGTTGAAGGTCATTTGCCTATTTAATCGAAGATGTTTTGAAAACAGTGCAATCTGACTACTCGGACTTGGTGATGTTGCAATGCGTGGTCTATACCATTCTGTACGAATCTCTTTTGGAAAAGTGTTCTTCATGAGATATCTTTATCTATGTCTTTTCTACAACATAGTTAAATTTCGTAATTTTTGAAGGTCATTTGCCAATTTAATCAAAGATGTTTCAAAAACTGTGCATGAGTAAGGCTAAAAATCCTTTTCTTGTGATATACGGACCGTACGTATTCTATGAAGCCTTGTTTGATAGGGTGGTCTTCACGAAATATGTTTTCCTAGATCTTATCTACAATGTGGTAAATTTTCAGAATTTACTTTTCCCGTTTACTAATTTTTCCGAAATTTTCATGAACCGCATGTATTCTGGTTTAGCTGGAAATTGTGCTATTTATTAGTTATTGAAATTGTAATGTAAATCATGATATTTTGGATTATTACTCGTGCAATGATGTGATGACATACATACATTTCATATGACATCAAAGGATTGATGAATTTTCATGAACTCAAAGAAAGATTTCTTTTAAAATCATTGCATCAAATGATACTTTTCCCAACGCATATCACATGATTTCAAAAAGGCTGATTCCAATCATTGGTATTGTTACATCAAATGTGAAATTGAAAATGAGATATATGAGAATATGCATTATAGTGAGGATACCATCGAAGGTGTGAGCCGACGATGCCCCGGGAGTGTCGGGATGCCCGGAGTGTGTGTGCCGGATGCCCGGAGGTGTGTGCCGAAGGTTCCTCGCGATGCCAGGTTGGGTGGGAGCGATAAAATGTGGGATGCAATTACTGGTCTTGGGAAAGAAAAATGTGGTGATCCAATTGAAAAACATGAGTTGAAATTGAATCATGCATAATGTGGTGACATGTATGCATGATTGTATGATGTAACATGTATAAGTGCATAGTGGAATACGCACATGGTATGGTTACATGTATGCATGGCTGTATGATGTAACATGTAGAAGTGCATAGTGGTATATGCACATGGTATGATGACATGTATGCATGACTGCATGATATATGTACTAGTGCATTGGTAGTTTATGCACGTGATATGGTGACCTATAGTTACACATGACTGTTTTGATGTAATATGCATGACCAAAAGGTGAGACATGATTAATATGTATGAACAATATGTACTCTATGATAACATGATTGCTCGGTTTGATGCATTGAGTAGTTTAATTGATCTTTTACTTGCTTAATGGTTGTACTCACCCCTTTGGGGACTAACATTTCAGATTAGAGAAATGTCTCTCCCTCCAGTCTCGCGTGGTACTTTTTACGGCCTTCCCTCTGATGTGGAGGTCGAGTGCATGGAGCACGTATGCGTCACCATCCCTAGGTTGGTGTTCATACGGATTCGAGTGCTAGTAATGTATGACGTGGGCCTGGCTGGGGGCCCGGTCATCCAGGAGTTCCTGTTCGTCCATGTCCGACGTGACGGGGTGATGCTAGGGATGTTGCCACCACCACCGCCCGATGCACCAGATGTGATGGCCCGCGTGAGGAGAGGGAGCTGACACTTTTTGGAGATAGCCGACACTTGTAGATGGAGGGTTTTACACGATTGATATAGGGGGTCGATGATCTCTCTTTTGAGATGGACCCAAGCGTAGTGAAAAGTCTTGGCTTTTGTTTATACCAACCCAAGATGTCCATCCTAAAAATGTAAATAAAAGTGGCTCGGCTTTATGTTTTCCTTCAAATGTGTAGTTGGTGTGCATTGTATAATCGCTAAGAGAGTAGAGGGATGGTGAGACTCGTCTTTAACTTCGCTATGAGTTGCGCTAAATTACCTTTTCAAAAAGAAAAAAAAAATGTGCCTACAAAACCCCTGGTTTTCCTTAAAGCCCCTTTTAAGGACAAGTAACTGATATTCAATAGGTAGAGCGATAGGTATCTGTGGCGACCTTAGCTGTTTTGGGGTGCCACATTTTTCTAGACTGATTGCTAGTTGAGTGTGTTTATGCCTTTTTTTTTTTTAACTATCTAATTAGGCTTCACACATTTGGCTTTTAGGTCGTGTCCAAGTTTGTTTGGTTGTTGCTTATTCAGCAATTGGCTATTTTTTATCCAAAAGAAACCATGCCTCTTGACTTGGTTGTAAAGTTTTAGTTTCTTAAATGGGTGTTGCGAATTTGTTTAAACTGTAGGTTTGATGCGAGTAGGCTTGAGTGTTGAAGTTGAGCTGGATTTGATTTATTTTAGGTATTTTCTAAGCTAGGCTAGGAACAATTTTGAAAGAAAAGAGGTTTTAGTATGGGCCAGGTTTATTTTAGTGAAATGGGTGAACATGATTGACGTTGATAGACATTCCCAATGCCCAACCCAGTAGACATCTAGAGCGACACCAATAAACTTGATCACAGGCCCAGATAATGTAACTTTACAATGTGTTTTTCGTTGAATCGAATTACTTTCCTGGTGAATAGGTTGGCTATCGATGGAGATATACTCCTTCCCATACTTAACTGTTTCAGCTACTAAGTTAGGAACATGTTTTATTCTAATTTTTTTTCGTGTGTTTCACTTTCCACAGCAGGATATATACTCTTTGTTCATATTCTTTCACCGAAGTGCTCCCCTCTCTCTTCGCTCAAAAGGTGTCGATTGTCCTACTTCGAACCTAGGTTTTTTCACTTCTATTTCTTAATTTTTGTTCTTTTTCCCCACTTACATATCTAGCTTGGTGTGCTCTTTCATGGGTTCATATGAATTGCATTTTAATTTATTTGTAGTGTTCTTTGCTTTGTGTTCATAGTTAACATCATCTCTTTTCATTTTTCAAATATGTTTGTCTTCATTTTATTGAAAGATGACAAGTTCATCAAAGAAAAAAGCATATTGGAGCCTTGAAGATATAGAAACTTTTTTGTCGATTACGCATTGAATAAATTGAAAAAGGCAATTGTCCTGTGAGCAACAAAAGGAATGGATGGATGGATATAATTAACAAGTTTGAGGAGCTGAGGGGAAAAAAGTATGATAAAAATAAAATGAAGAGTAAGTGGGATAATTTAAAGAAAGAATGAAAAAAATGGACACAATTGGTTCAAAAGGAAACGGGACTAGGATGGGATCCAAGGAAGAAAACCGTTTACGCGAGTGACAAATGGTGGGAGAGAAAAATTTAGGTGTTTATCTTATCTTTTGTTACTTTTTGTTTTGTAAGTTCATCTTTTATAATATAACTCCTAAAAATATTTTATTATAATAAGCCAATCCTAAGCTGAGAGCCTTTCGAATGAAAGACATACATCTGGATGTTGAAGCTTTGTTGGATCAAATGTTCCAAGGTACAGTTTCTACTGGAAGTGTTACTTGGAATCCTGCACATGATTTATGCAATAATGAGAATGTTGAGACCACACGAGCTGATATTGGTGATTGTGCATGATCTACTGATGATACTTTAGTGGGTAATGTAGGTGAAACAAATGCCCAACCAAGTCAAAGTAAGAGCAATAAAATGACGTTAGAAAGTTCAACGAAGCAAGCTTGAGGAAAGAGAGGAAAAAAAATGACCGGACCTAATAAGTTAGCATCACAAATCGACAGACTTTTTTCAGCTGTTGAGAATAGGAGCAATGCAACATTAGTTGCAAGGGAGTTTGATCCTTACAAAGAAATTGTGCAAACATTGAAAGCCATACTTGAGATTAAGTAAGATAGAAAGTTGTTCTTTTTTGCACTCTCTCATTTTGCTGAAAAGAATGACAATAGGTAGATTTTTATGAACTTTGATGAAGATGAAGAAAAAGTTGAGTTGCTGAAGTATAAGTTGGAAGAGCATGATAGTCGCCACTAGGATGCTAGTTACTTATTTGAGCTCTTTCATATTAATCTATATTGTAATGAGAGATTTATTTTCGGTTGCTAATTTGCACTACTTGTGAACTCTTCTTCTAATTATGTTTTAATGTGAGACATGTGTTTTCAGTTTATATTATTTCGATTTGGTGGAATTTGCATATATATTATGGAAAATAATTGTTCATTGATGGATGATTATTCATCACTTTTCTTACTGTTTTGTTACTTTAAACATATATGGACGATTCTCCTGAAAGAGAAATCCATGAGAAAGAGGATGGAGAATTCAATCAACTTGTGGAAATTACTCAAGCCACAACCGCTTATCAAGCAATATACAGTCACAAAAAACCTTGTAGGACATCATCATATACTGGATATGCATGGTTATAAGAGTTGATGGGCGAAGATACTAATCCGATAAGGTGTTATCAAATGTTTAGGATGGATAAGATTGTATTTAATAATTTAATATATGATTTAGTAACACGCTATGGTCTTGAAGGAACTAGGAATATTGATGTTAGAGAAATGTTTGGAATATTTTTTTTCATATTTTAGGACATGGTATAAGTAACAGGTTAACACAAGAGCGTTTTCAACGCTCTAGGGAAATCATAAGCAGGTGCTTTAGCTTAGTATTAGACAAAGTATGTGAAATCAAAAAAGATTTGATCCAACCAGCTGATCGGCAATTTAGGGATGTTCCGGAGAAGATAAAAAATAATCGAAGATTTTATCCATATTTTAAGGTATGTTTTGATTATTCAATAGAAAGAAAGAACTAAATGCAAATTTTGATTATATAATAATATTTGCATTTTTGTTTTAGGATTGTATTGGAGCTATTGATGGCATTCATATCCCAGCGGTGATACTTGTAAAAGATCATATTCTTTTTATTGGTCGAAAAGGCACACCAACTCAAAATGTCTTAGCGGTGTGTAATTTTAATATGTAATTCACTTATGTTTGGGCTGGTTGGGAGGGCCAAGCCCATGATACTTGTATTTTCTATGAAGCTTTAGGGAGACATGATATGCAATTTCCTCATCCTCCTCCATGTTTGTTAATTAATGGTTTTTGTACATTAATATGTATAAATATGGTATATGTTGATCAAATTTATATTATATTTATGCAGGTAAATATTATTTAGTAGATGCTGGATATCTAAATTCAATGGGTTATTTGGGACCATACAAAGAAGTTAGATATCATTTGCCAGAATTTCAACAAGGTCCCATCCCTACAAGCTATCAAGAGGTATTCAATCGTGCTCATTCCTCGCCGCGATCGGAAATCAAGTGAGCTTTTGGTGTGTTGAAGAAGAAGTGGAAGATCCTAAAGCATATGCCAAATTTCGCATTTGAATAGCAAGTAAAAATTGTTATAGCAGCAATGACTTTGCATAATTACATACGACGAAATGCCGCCAATGATAGACATTTTGCAAGAGAATATTTGGATCCCAATTATGGATATTCAATTGACCTTCATAATACAAATGAGGGGGCCGATACTTCAAATGACAATTTATTTTCTGACATGGCACATTTACATGATCAAATAGCAATGAGTTTAGTAAACACTTGAGGAGGATGTTTGTAATTTTCAATGAAAACCTATTTCTTTCTTTGATGCATATGTAATCATGTTTATTATAAATGAAATTACTCTTTCTTTTTGTTAATATATCTCTTTTATATATACATCTTAGTGCAAAAATATTAAAAAAAAAAAAAATAGTCATGGAATTTGTTAATATATCTCTTTTATATATACATCTTAGTGTAAAAATATATAAAAAAGAATCATTATTTTTGTTTTCAATTTTAAAAAATAAAAATAAAAACTTAAATTAATCACGATAAAGGATTTCCCAAATATATGTTTACCAAACAACATTTCCCCAAAGTTGCTTCTCAAGGCGCTTTTCAATTATAGTTTACCAAACAGTTTTTGTATTTCACCAAAGGCCTTTAGACCAAAGGCCTTTGCATTTTCTTAAAGGCTTTTCCCAAAAGTAGTTCCCAAACACACTCGATGAATAAAGTACTGAGATGCATCCAGGTCGGCCTTTTGTGTGTCCAAGAGCATGCATATGATAGGCCGACCATGTCGTCTGTGGTCTTGATGCTGAGCAGCGAAAACCCAACGATGCCACACCCTAAAAATCCCGGCTTTTGCTTAGGAAGGGCCATAGAGACGGATTCATCATCAAGCAAGCATGACGAGACATGCACTATGAACCAAGTTACAGTCACAATGCTTGATGCTAGATAAAGATCATTGTCATACCCCGATCCAATACATTTGTACATCTGAAACTCCAGAGATTTCTATTCATATATATGTTTTCTCAGTCTTTCCTTCTGCTCGATTTTTTATTTATTTATTTAGTATACTTTGATTTTCAAAAATTTCTTTTGTATTTGTTGTTGGGGAGAGAGGAGGGGGTTTTGCCAATTTTGGTCCAGACATGAAGTTCATTGGTCTATATGTGTCCGAAGAAAAAGTCTTTGACATTGACACAATACAACTCAAAACAGTGACTCTAGCAATGTGATGAAGTTCACAGAAACCGGAGACAGTGTTGCAATTGCAACTGTAATTCAATGCTGAAGTAATCGATTATGCTCTGTCCATCATGATTTCTCGACCGGCCCAGACCAATTTCTTGTCTTCTTTTTTTTTATTAGGTGAAACTAAGAACTGGACGTTGCACAGAACCAGACATAAGATATATAGAGCAAGATCATCATCTTCATTTGTAGCAATAGACCCTTAAGACTGGGTTGTTAACAATACAACTAACTTCGCCCTCTTGATGTTTCAGTCAGAGTGAGAAATGATAACTATTCTCCATGGTAAATCAGGCACAGAACAGTAGTAAAGTCTCAGCATATACGTCGACCGAACAACGTACCTTGCGAAACTGAAACAGCGAGCTTCATTAGAATAAACATGGCGACAGCGAATTGCTAACATCCACGAGATGAGAAGTGGAATGCATTGCCAGAACTCCAATTACTACTATTGAAGCAGTTCATAATAAATAGAAGGCAAAATGACAAAATAAATCTCAACCTTCCAAAGATTTTTTAATTTGATCCACTCTTTCAATAGAGATGTCAAAATGGGTCATTGACCCATTTATTGATATATTTATAGTTAAATGGATCGTTAATGGGTCAAGCCTTATTTCCCAAAACACTCATAATGTGTTTTAAAAATAAAGATGTTGAGATATATGAGTCTTAAATAGGTCTGAGAGCAGACTCATTTAAGACCCATTTATCAAACCATTAAAAATAAACCCATTTATTTTCACCCCAAAACATCACAATCTCTCTCTTCTCTCTTTAACTTTACAATTTATCTTTTTTAAAACCGAAATTATAATTGTTTTTTATTTTATTTTTTATTTTATTTTTTATTTTTTTTATTTTTTTTTTCTTCTTCTTCCTCCGGTTGCCGGCACGGCGATGGTTGGCGATCGGCCGGTGAGCCTCGAGCTCACCGGTGTTGGGCGAGCTCGAGCTCGCCCCTCGCCAGATCTTGTGAGGCCGCCGACGCCCGGTGAGCCTCGAGCTCGCTCGATTTGGCGAGGCGGAGGCCTCGCCAATGTTCGACGAGGGGCGAGCTCGAGCTCGCCCGGATCTTTGCGAGCCTCGAGCTCGTCGGATCTGGCGTGGAGGCCTCGCCAACATCCAAGTGAGGCTCAAGGCTCTCCGATGGCCGGTCGTCGGCCGTCGTCATGGCGGCGGCTAGCCAAAGAAGAAGAAAAATAAAAAGATTTAAAAAATAATTAAAATTCGATTTTTAAAATAATAAGTTTGGAAGTATTTTAGTAATATAATTTACAAAAAAAAAAAAAACATAGGAATAAGTTTTTCTAAATTTGATTAAATATGAAAATATTTTATTAATATGGGTTGGGTTGGGTATGGGTCGGGTCGGGTCGGGTATGGGTCGTAAAATTTACATTAGGCATAAATGAGTTAATTAGTCAATTTGGGTCGGACCATTAATGACTCGACCCAAACCCGACCCGACCCACCCGTTTAACAACTCTACCTTTCAATCCCATGTAACATAAGAATTTGATAGTTCGATTTTATTTCAAATCTATCGGAGGTACTTTAGCAGCATTTATAAAAATGATTATTCTTTCTATCGAGTTTCAATTAGGTCCCTACTTTTTTCTTCCAGTTTGTTTGTGGGCTTTTCTCCCACACCTTTATGGTCTTTTATCTTTTAAACTCGACAAATATTTATCAGGCTTTATAAAAGTTCTTTTATTTATTAAAGATCTATAAGTTTTTTTTTGTTTGAACAGAAAATAAAAAGCCTTTTTTCTCAACAAAATACCACCTTGATGCGAATTTCGTAAATTCGCAAAGCTAAAACAGGCAAAAGGGTAATTAAAATATAGATTTTAGAGGGAGTTTAGCCTTGCGATAGATTTGTTATGAGTTTTTTTTTTTTTTTTTTGTTGGTCGGTCGATTTGTTATGAGTTCAAGAGGTAAGGATTTATTCTAGTAACCTAAAATGACGAGGATAAAATTGAAAAGAGGAGAAACGAAGAGTGACTTTTACCGCTACCATAAAGAATAATTGAAGGGTTAGAAAAATTGGAGAGGAGTAAATAATAAAAAAGTTTCCATGGTTATATCAATTTATGGCTTCAATATAATAATTGAGCATGAAAAGAAACATAATATAAAATGCAAAAAAGGTAGAAGATAAGATCAAGAGCCGCGAGAAATGATTTTTCCATTCAAACTGCAAGCCGATACAGGTCAGTCGTACCGACAAATTTCATGTCTTCTAGAAAGAATACTATAATCGCTTGCCATTACCTGCCACAAACCTTATTATAGCAAAACCCAGTTGACTTTTCGACTTTTTGACCAGCAATATTTTACATGTGCAGCGAAGGATGCTTTTTCCATTCTTTATAAACAGTTTTTTTTTATAGAATCTAGTGAATGTCGTAATGGAGTTGTCTTATTGAATTTCAACGTCGGAAGTCCTTCATGCCAATCACGTGACGACCTGGATGTGTCATGAAGACAAGATTTCCCATTGTCTAGGTCTTTTAAATAATATTTCTACCTCTTGAATAAGTAAGAGATGACGAGACAAAATGTGCTTAAACATCTTCTCAAGATTCAATGTGAACTTTGATTTGATTTGATTTTTGTTTGATGTGATCTTTGAATATTTGAAAATTTACTCAATATAATCCTTCCGTTAAAATTCCTTATGGTGTCAACTAATGCAAACAATGGTGTCATTTGTTTGAGCATGTTCTCATACCCATTGGTTAGGGGTCCGACCCTAGCCAACTAGGCCCATGCCTAAGCACGAACCATTGGTTGGCAGGCTAAATGATCTAGGGATCCTGATGGGCTAGCCTAGGCTTGGCTATTGAAGGATGCATTGTCCCTAGCGATTGGGTTGATGAGGAATGGGAATTATGTTATCGAATTCTAACATTTAAGAAGTTACTATTCCCACATGATTTCTAAAAACATGGCCACCAAAATAATGAGAGCACTAAATTAGTTTGACATGTTTGATTAAATCTTTATATCATGTTATATAATGCCAACACAAATTCTTCCCTAATCCAACAACTAATTCCTAATTGCAATGGGATTTTCTTCTATGTGAGTGTACCACCACATTAACTTATGTGTGCAAGATGATCTCCGCCAGTTTTATGATTTCATGGCCATCATAAATTGGTAGGTTGAATATAGTGAATCATTCATCTCAGGCATAAGAGTTGGAGATCACGTACCTAATGCTGGGAAGGAAAGATGAGAAGTTCTCTTTGAACATAAGAATAATGTGGAATTCAACCTAGAAGATGTTGAAGAAGAAATGCGAGGTGATGACCATTTTGTTGGAGAAAACTTCCTTATGTGTTTTGAAGTTGACAAAACGTTTTCATCAGTCTAGTCTGAAGACTTGAAGACTCTGTCGTCAAAGTCTAAAAACCATTAGATTCAAGGTTTAAAGTCTGCCCTCATTGACAGTATCTAGACTGTCGAAGAAGATTTATCCAGTATCAAGGATTTACTTAAAAATTTGTTTCGAGCGGTTAAAGAAGTCCCTCACGGCTGGAGATAGCATTTCGAAATCTTTTTATTCATTTTTATCTTGATACGAATAAGTTAAATTCATTGATTGACAATGTATACTTGGAAGGTTCTACTTATGGAAACTTAGATCCTGATTGTATAGGCGAGCATGATTGATAGGCTATCATTACTTTCCTTAAGTAACTCGAAGATCTCATTAATTGATTCTGTCCAACGGTTAGATGGAGGAACTCCTTTGGAAAGTGCCAACGGGTATGAAGGTATGGAGGAGTATAAAAAGGAGAAGCTCTGGTTATTCGAGGTAGTACGTGATAGATAAATTTCAAAGTCTGAAGCTCCTTATTCTTTGTTGATTCAACTGTTGAGCGAAACTTGTATTCAAAAGAGAGATTAAATACTTGTGAGACCTTGAGGAAGTGTAGCAAAGTTTCCACACTGTGGAATCAACGACGTAATATTGTAACGACTCTTTTGATTCATAGTGAAATCCAGCCGGTGGACTATTAGTGCGGGAAAGTGGACGTAGGTTTGCGAATAAGCCGAACCACTATAAATTTTGTGTTCATCTTCTCTCATCCTTGAACTTCCTATTTACACTTTCGTGTTATTCATCTATTTAATAGTTGAATTTTATTTTACTATCCATCAAACATATTCTTTTAAGTCCTGCAAAAAAGTTTCTAATACACCTATTCACCTCCCTCTAAGTGTATTCTCTAGCCCCTTTCACATTTAAGGGACGGTTGTCCTTCATAACATCCTCTCCCTCTGAATATGAGACTTAGAGCATCACATTATGAGCCCTTATGCACCATTTGATGAGGTAGGTCCACTAGGTTTTACATAAATTCCACTAGATTTATACAGCTTAGATGTGCGTTTTAACTGTCCACCTAATTATTTTTGCTGAAAATTGAAAAGAAATCCTAGAGAATTTCCCAACCCATGGTGTAGTTTTACCAACATATCCTTGGTGTTCTTAAGAATTCCTAAGCTACCAAGACATTTACGTACAAATTGATGCATGAGCTTATTACAATAGTCTCTCCATTCTTCCGCCATCGAGATTATTTTATATCATCCACTTGTCCATTTCTTGAGCAAATTGTCTAATCAGCACTAAACTTATTATATGAATGTCAATTCAAAATTTTTTATCATTTTTAATTAGTTTTATTGAAAATTATTGATGTGATAATACTGTCACATTAAATAAATATATATTAATATGTTAGTATTACTCTACAAAAATATTAAACTAGGGGCTTGGAATGCATTTTTGTCCTCGTGATATTTAATGTTGGCAGGTGACCTTTTGAGAGAGAGAGAGAGAGAGAGAGAGAGAGCTTGCCGAGGGCATTGATGGGACGGCGATCCATTGTCCACCACACGTCGGCTCCCAGTCAGACAATTCAACAGGCTTTGGTAGAGTAGGCGGTCTTCGTTCTTGACTTCCGGAACTTAAGCAAGAGGTGAGATCCCTCGGACTATTTCTCTAACGATTTTAGTCAAAATTGTTTACGTAGCAGTCTAGTCGTAAAGACGTGACCCTATTTGGTTCGGTTTTAGTAAAATATCCTTAAAAACATGTAAATATTTTTGAGTTAAAGGGACCTTTCGAAATGTAAATAGCATTTGATAAATTATAATTTTAAAATGTATTAAGTATAAATACGATTCGGTAAAAACTATATTTTGTAAATGACTTTTATTATTTTTTTAAAAAGCTTCTAATTTTTTTTTTTGATAAATGTTAATTGTCACCTTACAGTCTTACCTAAGGTTGTGCGACACCAAGAGTTACTTGAGTCACATGACCTAGGCATCCTTTGAGTCATGCGATGTAGATGACCATTGTTTGAGTCGTGCGACCTACGCGACGCGTGACCTTAGGCAACCCTCTAGTCATGGCCACCCAAGCGATGGTTGCTAGGTGGTCGCGACCTCCCGACGATAGTTGCTAGGGTCACGCAACCCCTCAGGTGGTGATCGCCACTGCACACTATCCCTTGGCTAACGATCACCGGCCTCTGTTCGGCTTCTCCATCCAAACCCATGGAGAAGATGAATAGTGATTAGTAGTGACGGTGCTAAGACTTATATTCCAATAATGTAATTTGCCAAAGCATTCCAAACCTGTTTTGGATTGAAAGGCTCTTAAAGCCCTTTGGGAAATACAATTGTAGTTCCCCAAAATCGAGCAAAAAATAAATCAAATATTATTTACATTTGGCCAAGGACTTTAGAGTTTCAAAACTCATTTAAAATACCGAATCAAATGAGGCCATATATACCTTAGTACGTTAGTATTACTCAATGAAAATATCAAATGAGGGACTTGGAATGTGATTTTTCCTGGTCATATTTGTTGCAGTCAAGTGAGCTTTCAAGAGAGAGAGACAGAAGGAAGGAAGGGAGGTAGGGGCTTGGGGACGGCATTGATGTAAGCGGTCCTTGAATGAGGAACGAGGATGCACTGTCTAAACGATGGCCTCGAGTCAGACTATTTCAACAGGCCGGTCGATCAGGTGGGTCATCGCTTTTGACTTCTGGAACCAAAGCGAGTGATGAGTTCGCTGTCACGAATGAAGACGTGAGGTGCTCCTCGTGTTCATTTATCTTCGACGAGTTTGATACATTTCATCAGCGCACCCGCACGTTCGCCACCTTTGACCGTTCCAAGCTCAGGCGTCCACATATGAAAAGATGTTGTCGCCGCGCGCCTGCGACGATCCAATCTACCTCTCTGATTATTCAAAGCATCACACCGTGAACGGCGATCCCTCTACCCCCGCACAAGAAAAGACCTGGATTTGCGCTCCCCCTTCGCAGGGCAGCAACTCCACGCATCGCCCACCTCCTCTCGCCGTCAATAGAGCCATGATCTTTGCTCTGTTTCTCGCTTTCTGTTTCTTTCTAGCATCGCCGCTGGCACAAGCTGCAGACACTCTGTCGGCCAACCAGACGCTGCGAGATGGACAGACCTTGGTTTCATCTGGGCAAGTCTTTGAGTTTGGCTTCTTTAGCCCTAACAATTTGAGTGACAGGTATCTGGGCATTTGGTACAAGAACATACCTCTCCAAGTCACTTGGGTGGCCAACAGGAACAACCCGATCACCAATTTCTCAGCAGAGTTGGCGCTGAGCTCGCAAGGATCAGTGTCTCTCCGAAATGGGTCAATGAATTACTGGTCTGTGACCCCAGCTGGGGCCGCGAATGAGCCATTCTTGAGGCTCCTGGACAATGGCAATCTTGTTTTGAGTGATGCAAGTGCTTCTGATGGTTCAGGTGATTATCTCTGGCAGAGCTTTGATAACATAACTGACACTCTGCTGCCGGAGATGAAACTGGGGTGGAATTTGAGGACCGGTTTGAAGCGGAACATGACGTCATGGGCCTCAGAATCTGATCCCTTGAGGGGCCAGTACACGTTTAGCCTCGAGCCGCCGGATGCTCCGCAATTGATTCTGTGGAAAGGGAGCCAGAAGCAGTATCGATGGGGGCCTTGGAATGGCGAGAGGTTCAGTGGGAGTAATGAGCTCAAGGCCAATGAGGTGTTCAATCCAATGTTCATTTCCAGCCCTGAAGAGGTGTATTACACATACACGGTGGTCGAAAATTCGACCCTATCGAGATTCATTGTGACCCCGGAGGGTGCGATTCAATATCTCGCTTGGATGAACAATCAATGGACAAATTTGGTTACTTTACAGAGGGATTATTGTGATACTTATCGCATCTGCGGGCCATATGGGACTTGCTATGATTCCTATGATGGAAATTGCAGGTGCTTGAAGGGGTTCAGGAAAAACAATTCGAGCCCCCTTGATTGGACCGGTGGGTGCTCCCGGGTATGGAATTTGAGTTGTGGAAATGGTGACGGCTTTGTGAAGTACAAGGATTTGAAGCTGCCAGATACTTCACTTCTGTATGGGAATAGCAGCTTGAACCTTGAGGAATGCAAGACGGAATGTTTGAAGAATTGCTCTTGTATGGCATTCACTAGGGTAGATGTCCATGGAAATGGCGGGGATTGTCTTTTGTGGTTTGGGGATTTGGTTGACATGAAGAACTATCCTTCAGGCGGAGATGTCATATATATACGAATGGCAAAGGTGGAGATAGGTACTGATCCATCTAGCTCTTACTGATTTTCACTTGCCATCACTAGGTAGCTTTAAAGAGGTTTTCGGTTGAATAGCTGCCAAGGAAATCCATGTCCTTGCCTGGAAATGCTTTATGTGAATGTGATGACATGATTATAGTTAATATGCTCATTGAGGAGACTCAAATTTGATCACTGTTGTGTTTGCGTCACGTGCACTAAGATTTGTCACTTAAATAGGATCTCTAAGCCCTGGAAGTTCATTAAGAAATGCTTCTTTCTGTATGTGCAATCACATAGCATGTCCTAGTTCTACACATTGGTATATGCTTGATGTTAGATAAAAAAACGAGCACAAGAAACATTTCTGTATTGAATAATCTGTGATGAGGAGAGCACAGTGGCACAGATAAGAACTATTGCCGTGTGGTTACTAAGCTCTCTGTTTGAGTATGACAGCATATGATTATTTTGAAATTTTTCAATGAATAGATGCAATTGCTCGAGCTAAGAGGAGAAGGCGTATAATCGCCATTGGCATATCTGTCTCGACTGTATGTGGAATGCTTATACTAGCATTCATTGGCTGGTATGCTCTCCGAAGAAGGAAAGAGAGGATGAGAGGTAAAGTCATTAACATGGCATAAAACTATTCATTGCAAACAGCATGATTCTTGCTTCTCTCATTATAAATAAGAAAATTAAGAATTTGCTGAAAGTATGTTCATGACTCTATATCTTTACATGTTCCTTTCTTGCTTATCATGCTAAAATTTCCTTCAATGAAACCATACTTGAAAGGCCTATAAATCTATTAATATCCTAAATGAGGGCCTAAGGAAACATTGGTTAGCTTAGCATCACATCCAGCTTCAGTGTGAGAGAACACTCTCTCCTTTCAATTCATAGACGTGGATCTCGGACCTATGAATGGGGGTATTCCCGAAACTCACAAATAATTATTTTCGGTTCCTGATCAGCAAGTTAGAGTGAATAGCAATGACTTCAAGGAAGCAAATCATAACAACTTTGAGGAAACAAATGCTTCATAAAGTTGCTTTAATTCCCTTAACTGTGGTGCATAATTATGCGTTTGTTTATGCTGATGCCTGATTTATGTCCTCTGTCACAGCTGAGTACTTAATTCATCGAGATTCAGGAGATGGTGGTCCGGAGGAAGACCTTGAATTACCCCTTCTTGATATTGCTTTGGTTGCTGATGCCACGAACAATTTCTCTTTCCAAAACAAGGTTGGGCGGGGCGGATTCGGTGAAGTATACAAGGTACTTTTTTTGGCCAAAGTATACAAGGTAGTTAAATGACTCTCGTATCTACTCCATGAAGATGGTTCCAAATACGAGAAGATGATTTTATGATTCTTTTCTACTTCGATCTTACTAACATGTATTATGCTATCTACCAGGGTGTATTGCCTACAGGACAAGATGTTGCCGTGAAGAGGCTCTCACTGAACTCTGGGCAGGGCCTGAAAGAGTTCAAGAACGAGGTCATACTGATTGCCAAACTTCAACACCGGAATCTTGTGAAGCTCCTAGGATGCTGCATTCATGGAGATGAAAGAATGTTAATCTACGAGTACTTGCCGAACAAAAGCTTGGACCACCACCTTTTCGGTGTGACCTTCACCCCATTTATACTTTTTCAACCTGCTTGAGATTATACAGTTTTTTCCCTCAATAACTTATCTCAATTTTGTGAAGATCCAATTAGACGGAAACTTTTGCCCTGGAAGACACGCTTCAGCATCATCATGGGGATTGCCCGTGGACTTCTCTATCTCCATGAAGACTCCAGGCTGAGAATTATCCACCGAGACCTCAAACCGAGCAACATCTTACTAGACAGTGACATGAATCCTAAAATCTCAGATTTTGGAATTGCAAAAATATTTACAGTAGAAAATGCTGGAGAAATGACCAACAGAATAGTTGGGACATAGTAAGTTATTCTACTGTTAGTTTCAAGGAATACTTTATAAGATTTGTGGATATACTGATGCTCTATTTCTGTCTTACAGCGGTTATATGTCTCCCGAGTATGCGATGAAAGGCCATTTTTCAGTCAAATCAGATGTGTTTAGTTTTGGAGTACTGTTACTGGAGATTGTGAGCGGCCACAAGAATTGGGGATTTTATCACCCGGACCACGACCTCAATCTTGTTGGACATGTAAGTATTCCCCTGCTTATGCTTGGCTCAGATTGGATGCTTGGTCTTCAATCTTTCTGTTGTTCTATGATATGTAATAACTTGTTATTAACGTATTTTCAGGCATGGAAACTATGGACCGAGGGGAATGCACTTGGACTAGTAGATGTCCTGATGGAGGAAGAATTTCCTTTGAAGGAAGTGCTGAGGTGCATCCAGGCAGGACTCTTGTGCGTGCAGCAGCGACCCGAAGACCGGCCAACAATGTCATCGGTGGTGCTTATGTTAGGCAGCGAGACTTCTGATGTTCCTCAACCTAAGGAACCGGGATTTAGTGCTGAGAGCTTCGCTATGAGCACCGACTCATCCTCTAGTGTTAAAATACTTAACCTTTCCAATGATGTAACTATCACAGCTCTACAGAGCAGATGAAAGCATGAAAAGAATACTCGAGCAACGAGAAGAGTAGCAGGTTATACATACTTTTATACACGAAAAGTATATAGGGTGCAGATGTGTACAGGTTCTTCACATTATTTTTGTTTTTTTGTTATAAAGGATGCATAAGATTTAGATATTCATGCAAAGTGTCACTACTTCTGGGTAAGTTAACAGCTGTGCCTGCTTTATTCCTTCAACAATGACTCAAAAGTTCACAGCAACTAGGAGTTTTGAGACTTGATATGGCATTAGATCCTTCACTTCAAAATATGGAAATAGCTGAGGCGTGACTGTACTGCCTCAGGGCAACAACAAATCTACTATAAGTATAAATGCCTATCAGCGAATTGTTAGCCAAAACAGAAAACAAGACGTGCAGCGTGATCCCGTTTTCTAATGTCACATGTTAGAATCCGGTGCTCCCTTAAAGTGATAACCTAAATCAATAACATGAGTGATTATTCTATAGTTCGTAATTTTTTTATTATAAGATTGAAATATCTCACGTCACTTGACCATGGGGCTCATATGCTTAGTTTTTATAAACATGTGGTTGCCTTCATTTATTGACTTAAGCTTTTGAATTGGACATTTCAATATGATATCAGAATCATGTTTTGCCACAATTTATATCATGTGTTCGTTCACCCGACCCGGCTCGCACGTAAAGAGCATGTTGAAATTTCCCTTTTATTAGCTAAATTTTAAAATCAGACTTTCTAATTATAAAATCAAAGGGTTGAAATTTAAGAAGTGAATATTTATTTAATTAATTCGCTCTACAATCGTTATCATCATCATCACATATAGTCTCTATTTTATCGAACCTTCCTTCACAATGATTTCATTTCGTTATAAATTGCTCCTCTTCCAGCATCTACATAGGAACCGCGTTTCCTGTTTGACCATCCTTCATGAACAACAACATCTTATCAACTTGGACCTTTCGAGAGATTTTCAAAAGTGAAAGGAAAAAAGATGTTGAGTAGCGCAATCAATGGCGTTCCCTCGGGTTGCCGGGACTGGGAGTACCTTCCTGTGTAATCATGCATCCTGAATCTACAGCAGGCGTTAAAAAAAACTAAAGGTGCGCTGGTGTTCAAGTAATGCAAGTAAACCATATGATAAATAAAGGAGAACCTTCCTGTGGAATGAAGAAAAGTCAAAATTGGACCGTTGACGTTGAAGTCGTCGCTTCATGGCACATTTTCCACTGGGGTACATTGAGATGTTCCTGTTTTGATGGTTATGAAGCAAACGCCATATCTCTGCTATCTTGCCTGAAACATAAGCAAGCTGCATCCCCATGTAAGTACAGCATGAACACTCGAACGGTGTCATTGCACATCCTGGTTTTGTTTCTTCTGCTTCATTCGACTGATTCTTCGGACACCCTTGCCCCAAATGATACCTTGAAAGATGGTGATGTCTTAATCTCCCAAGGAAGAAAATTTGCTCTCGGTTTCTTCAGCCCAGGTAACTCAAGCTCGTGTTACCTGGGGATTTGGTACTATGGACAACCGGAGCGAACCGTTGTTTGGGTTGCTAACAGAGAGCATCCCCTGAATGATACTCAAGAGTTCTTGCATTGGATCGCTATGGAAACTTGGTGGTCAATGCAAACAATGGAAGCTTCCCCATTTGGTCAACCAATGTTTCGTCCACGACTTTAGATAATTCCACTTCTGCTCAGCTTTTGGATTCAGGTAATCTGGTTTTGATGCATGATTTAAGCAAAGTGGTTGTTTGGCAGAGCTTTGATTATCCTACAGCTACCTATCTTCCGTCCATGAAGCTTGGGTTGGACCGGAGAACTGGTTTGAACCGATTCGTGACATCTTGGAAATCCGAAGATGATCCTGCACCAGGCAGTTGTTCATACAGGTTCGAACCAACAGGGTACCCGCAGTTTTTCCTTTACAAGGGTCAAGATCCGTATTGGCGGGGTGGAGCAATAATTGAGAAAAAGCAGGGTAGCATTCCCGAGATGGCTAATGATTTTGTCTATAATATCACAATTACGATTAACGCAATGGAGGTTTCTCTGATGTATGGCGTTGCCAATGCATCAGTTATCTCTAGATATGTGGCGTACGAGTCAGGGTCCCTTAAACACTTCATATGGCATGATGAAGAGCAGCGGTGGACCGAGTTTTCTTCTCATCCAAAGGAGCAGTGTGACTACTACAGCAAGTGTGGCCCTAATGGCAATTGTGGTGCAAACAATGCAGATCAGTTCGACTGCACATGCCTGCCCGGCTTTGAGCCCAAGTCTCCGGGCAGTTGGTACCTAAGGGACGGTGCAGGTGGGTGCAAGAGGAGGCAAAATGCGTCACTGTGTAGAAGTGGGGAAGGTTTCGTGAAGGTGGAACGGGTGAAGTTGCCGGATACTTCAACAGCCAATGTTGACATGAGCCTGAGCTTGAAGGAGTGTGAGCAGGAATGCTTGAGTGATTGCAGTTGCACAGCTTATTCGAGTGCAAATGAAACTATGGGGGAATTTGGATGCCTTAAATGGTATGGAGATTTAATGGATACAAGAGAATTTTCAGATTTGGGTCAAGATTTATATGTGCGGGTGGATGCAATTGACTTAGGTACTCGTTGCGGATATCTACTTCAAATATTTTTGCTACTGTTCTCGGGTTGTAATTGTTGTCCCAATTTCTACTTCTTGTCTTAACGAAACTGCTTGCTTCTGATAGTTCATGTTATAAACTGCACTTGTTGCATTAATTTCGATGATATGTGCTAGTTCAATGTCGTTGGCACACTTCTCATGCCTTATTTCTACAGCTCGCTATAGGAAAAGGGGTACATTTGTGAAGAAGGCAGTGGTGGCACTATCGGTATCTGCACTAGTGTTGCTGCTCTTAGGCTCCCTTATGTACTGCCGTGTGTTGAAGAGGAAAAGAGGTGGGTGATCAGCCTTAATATGAGCTTTTTCTGCTATATTTATAACTGTCTATTTTACAAGTAGGTATTAATTTCGATCTTCAGGGTTAAGAAATCAATTAAATTTAAATTGGGGTTAATCTAGCCAGGATTTTATCCTAAAGGGTGGTTCATTTCAGTACTGCAAACCATGACCAATAAAGCTGCACAGACGCAGATAGATGGAGAATGCTGTATTGCAATTCATCTTGAAATTGAGCCTATGTGAATTGATCTTTGAGGAGCAAGCGATATGGACATTGTTGGAGTAAAAATTTGTAGTGCTCGTCCCTTTAAAGAAAATTTCCCAAATTTGCCAGAACAGCAAAAAAAGAAGCATTACACTATTGCTTTCATTTCTTAAACATTTTATTCCTCTTTATGACAGCAGATAGAAGAGGGCGTAATCCTCTTGCTAGTGGTACCACAAGCTCAGCATATTTCAATGATCTTCCAGGTCTGAGAGACCTCAACAGTGAAGGTAGACGGAAAAAAGATCTACCACTCTTTGATTTTGAAACTGTAGCTGCAGCCACAAACAATTTTTCCTCAGTCAATGAGCTTGGCCAAGGCGGTTTTGGATCTGTATATAAGGTAATTAATCTCCCTATTTGACTGATTCCAAATGGTTATTGAGTATTAACTTTATGAAGTCTACTAACTTCATTTGTCTTATGCTTTTGGGGATTGATGTCCTTGAATAAATTTGTCAGAAATGAGCTAGTTTTATTGCGAAGGACCTTTTTGTATTTTGAAATTGTCTAAAGGTATTGCAATCTGGTTACTTCACTATATCCATGGAGGTGTCTCTGTAGCGATTCTGATCTTCCAGTCATTGCAGACCCAGGAAGGAAGTGACTAATAAAAGACGAGGGCGAAGAAGTAGAAAACAGCACAAGTCATGCTGCTCTTTATTTTCTTTGGTCATGTAGCATGTTGCTTCTCCATTTTTCTAAGTCATAAAACTTGTAGTGAGTGTAAATGACACATCCTCTTGGCAAGTTTAACAACCTAATAAATCTTGAAATCTACTCATGACAGCTTTCAAGCGACCAGCTTCATCTCTCAGGTTTAAATACTTATTCTTGTGATGTGTTCATTTTCACAGGGCGTGTTGAATCACGGAACAGAAATAGCAGTTAAAAGACTCTCGAAATATTCGGGACAAGGAAATGAAGAGTTCAAGAATGAAGTCAGATTGATTGCCAAACTCCAACACCGGAATCTGGTGAAAATCATAGGTTGCTGCATTCAAGAAGACGAAAAACTGTTAATTTATGAGTATTTGCCCAACAACAACTTGGATTCATTCCTCTTTGGTAAGTCCTCTCTTCCAGTGGCCCATAATTAAAGTACTACACAGAGTATTATGGATAATAACTTGAGGAAATCCCCAAATTCCAGATGATACAAGGAGATCACTTCTGGATTGGGAAAAAAGGTTCGAAATCGCGTATGGGGTAGCTCGAGGACTCATGTATTTACACCAGGATTCGTCATTGAGGATAATCCATAGAGATTTGAAAGCTAGCAATGTCTTACTGGATGTTGCATTGAACCCCAAAATTTCAGATTTTGGGATGGCTAGGATATGCGGAGGAGACCAAATTGAAGGAAAAACGAAGCGTGTGGTCGGGACATAGTAAGTGTTTTTCTTGAGCATTAAATTCTGCTTCGCTTGATTAGACAGTGAGAAATTAGAACAAATAAAATGAGCTTGGTTCCAACTATTTTCATTCATACTAAAATTTCAACCTTGAATTATCTCCCCTAAAATTTGACAAGGAAGTTCATAGGGTGAATGAGATGTTGATTACTTCTCTGTTGTGGCTTCCGTAGTGGGTACATGGCACCGGAGTATGCTTTGCAAGGCCGGTTTTCAATAAAATCAGATGTCTACAGTTATGGAGTTTTGTTGTTGGAGATCATTACAGGCCAAAGGAATAATGGGTGCTATCATATGAGCCCCTTTTGCAATTTAATTGGCCATGTAAGTATGAAAGTGTCATATTATTCAATGCAATATACAAATTTGACTAGCCCCTACATTCGCATTTTCACAATCCAAGGTGCTTGGTATGTGTTCTTCCCAGGTATGGGAGCTGTGGAAAGAAGGAAAATGCACGGACATTGTTGACAGATCAATGGACAATACAGATTCTGAGGAAATGGTATTGCGGTGCATTCAAATCGGTCTCTTGTGCGTGCAAAGATATGCATTGGATAGACCAACTATGTCCACAGTGGTTTTCATGTTGGGGAACGCTGGTGTGTTACTTCCATCCCCGAAACAGCCAGCGTTCATCGACGAGAGTGCCCGCAATAATATTCAGTTGACATGTAACAGAACATGTTCTGTTAACGTAGTTACAACTAGTGTTGTTGAAGCTCGCTAGTCGCATGCCCTCATAAGGGAACTGTGTAATCTACTGAAGTTGAGAAAAGAGATACTTCCTGCATGAGCAGAAAGATGACACCTAAAGGCTAATGGTGTCATATATGAGGCAGTTGTTCTTGTGCTTATGAGAAAAGTTTATAAATAGATTAGATACAATAGACTTCTGTCAAAAATTTCCTTAATTTATTAAGTGGGCTCATTCATTGTCTCATAACCAGAAACTTGTACATGTATATAACTGTGGCTGCTCTCATTTTATGTTGGCAGGAAGTCATCAAATTGCATCTTGAGATAGAAAGAGATCCTCAACCTTTTATTTATTTACCTTACTTTTGCGTTACAAGTTCACAATGACCGTGCTCAACGGGAATCCTTTAGTTCACCCACAAACTTGAATATGAAAATGAATAAATTAAGAGCCAGGGGTGACGTTGAACTGATTCTAGGGAAAGGGTCCTCTAGTATTATACATTTTATCTCTTTTTGCTCACTTCTTTGGTTAACAGCTCTTAATGTCACCATAACAAATATAAGTAAATTAATCGTGTTCCTAAACGACACTGTAGTAGGTTGACCTTACTCTGTCTGAACCCGAGCGTTCTGTCATCTAATTGATTAATCATAAAGAGAATTTATCATTGGTCTACTAATTTTAGGCGAATCTGTTATGTCAATGCGTGCTGCTATCCTAACAAGAATTGATGATAATTAGAAAACAATCTCTTTCTTTAAGCCTCTTATTTAGTAGAATACCGTTCTTCTTTTTCCTTTTCCAATTTCTTCCAGCACACAATCATGAAAAGCCCCAGTACTACATGTCACAACAACCTTCCTTTTGGTAAAACTTATCTGCATACCATAACACAGTGTGTCATTGGTGATGGAAAGAAGACATTATTACGGCTGGATCCACTGAATCCTTTATGACCTCTTATGAATATTATTCTTAAGGAATTGTGTATGATGTTGGACTTCCTTGTGAAGCAAAAGATGCTGATGCCGTTGGCAATAAAGTGTGACACTTGCCTGCTGCAAGGTCCGAAGAACTAGTGCAAATTCAAGCAGCCTGCTGTGGACTGATAGGGTCATTGGAAAGCTTCATTTTCAGGGCAGTTAACTATAAATAGTTCTTGGAGCAAGAAATACCGACTCTAGGAGTACCTTATCTGTGTGAATTTGTGTCCCTCCAAGAATGATGCATCTCAATCATTGGCAGGCAAAACAAATAATTCATTGTAAACAAAAGGACAAGCGAATCGAATAATAATGAAATGGACAGAAGGAAGGAAATGAAATTGGACATTAGATTTACTGGTTGGTGTGATCTTCATCCCTAGGGAGAAGAAAACAGTTTTACTATAGAAACAAGCGACACAATGGATATCACAATCACTCGAGTACTCAAACACACACCCTTTCAGTGTTTCCCAGCCCCTATAATTACACTTAATGACTGATTCACTGTTTAGCCCCTTGCAATTTTTAGTGAAATCTCATCTGGTTAAATCTCTTGGGTGTAGTTACAACAAGAAAACCACTCTGAATTCTCTATTGAAGAACTCTCCACACATCTTCTTCATTCTCTTCTGTGTAGTCTCAGAGTTCTGTCTCCTCTCGGTGCTCCAAGGCACACTCTAAAACTCCTTCGTCTTTGGCCCATTAAACAGAGCTCCTCCTGCATTTATCAAGACGGAGGCCACAGGTGTACCCTTTTGCCTTGTTTAATTTCCACAACCAAGATGTCCATAGCCTTCTTCTCACGCCACCACTTGTGTCTCCGGCATGCAAATATGAAGGGGTCAAGCAAGTTGCTGCACAAGGGAGAGCTCCATCTGGAAGCATGCGGCCCTCCCTGTCTCGATTTATGTTGTCCTCTTTCTTTCAGGATCACAAAGTCACGCGTGATCGATAAAAACACACTTGTCTTTGGCACCTTAATTGAAAGTCGTGTGGGGATGAACATAAACGAAACAACAAATCCCACGTGTAGAGAAAGGCGGTCAATCTAATTAATTTTAGACTGGGTATTTATTCAAGGGGTTCAAATTCGAAACACATTTTAACATAATTAATGCAAGAAAACTAGCAAAAGATCGCTTCAAGTGCCATAACTTGGTACAAAGGGACAATTAAGTGCCAAAACTTACGAAAGTGGCACTTAAGTGCCACATTCGAAAAGAAATGGATCACTTAAGTGCCACTCCAGCTCAAAATCAAGCAAAAATGCTGACGTGCTGACGTGGCCAAATAATGCAAAAAAGACGTCATTTTGGTGCGACGTGGTAATAAATTAATATAAAAATTAATTAAATTAAATTTAAAAATAAATTTATTTAAAAATATTTAAAATTAAAAAATAAAAAGAGGGGTGAGGGTGGGGGAAGGGGAGGGTCGGCGGAGGTCGCCCGGGCCTTGGCCGGGGCCGACAATCCCACCACCAAGGCCTAGCGACCCCGGGCGACCGGCGACAAGGGCTCGCGAGCCCTCGCCCCAGATCAGGGTGAGGGTTGCGACCCTCACCCGGCCGAGCCAAGGGCCGCCGCCCGCTAGGGCAACCCCCAACTAATAAGCTATTAATGTGGGAGAATAAATGTAGGCTTGCTTTAAGACAAATTACTAAATTTTTTCTCTCTTAATTCTTGTTCATAATTTTGATAGAATTCTGCGCATTGGTGAATATCATCATATCATTGTCAATATTAAAACTCTGGCTTTACTCAAATTGACTATTTCACTTCCATATTAATTTATCAAGATTTGCTTAAATCTCTTCTTTACCCCTCTTTAGGCGACATTTCTAGCTATGACAATTCTAATGTAGCCAAGCTCGAGCAGAAATTTTAATGGTCCAATGTCGAGCATCGAGCATCGATCGAGCCGAATTTGAACCCAACACTTTATTGGGATTGACTTGGCTTTTGGTTCCGCCATTACCAGTTTCCCAAAGTCCAAAAAGAAGAATGAGAAAGAGAATCTGAAATCAGGAAAAGGAGGGACGCATGGATTTGCGCAGGCCTCGAAGAAAGGCCTCCGTGACCCACGATGGAGAAGCTGGAAAAGTTGATGCCGCCGGCGGAAGGCTGCGTTCGCACGGTGGAAAAGATGACGCCGACGTTGGACTGCCGTCGCTTCACAAAACCAAAGCGTCATCGACCTTTTTCCTTTCCGTTCTCGTTCGATCGCGTGCGCAAACGCAATCTCCTGGCACATCAACTATTGAATCACAGGCGCGCCGTGATTATAGAGTTGGAACTCGAGTACAAACCATTAAATTTATTAGATGTACGTGTCAATTTTTTTCTTTTTCTAAATACTGCCATGTGATGAATATTAAACACAACACGTGTTATGGTATGTGATGTAAGGTCTAACAATTTGAACGAATGCAAATCATTATAAAAATAAACGAGAAATAATAAAAGATATAAAAAGTTTTACGTGATTTAGTCAGAGTATTGATATATTCATATATTCACTTAAAATGGGTGAATTAAAGTTACAATTGCTTTAATGCTCGAGTATCTCTCACATCTAAATTATATTTGAGTCCAAAGTTTTTAAAAATAAACAACCCAATTACATGTGAACCTCACGGCATAAGATCCATCATGTTCACAGCCACTCCGTGCGGCCGAAAAGCTGCACCGTTTCTGTACTGGGGCGGCGTCTTTTCTTCAGGATTTATTTTCTTTCCTTCCATTATCCCTGGGCCCACAAGGTTTCTTTTGTTCGGCCTAAAGCAGATCTAGCTCTCTTGGAGGTTTGACTCCGCATATAAATACTTATCATAAAATAAGTGAGCCCAAAGAAAAGACTAATACTATAAAAAAAAAAAAACTCCAAATTGATATATAAATGATAAATTTATCTTAAGTTAATTTTTTATCATAAAAAATCATTGATAAATTTACCATTTGTTACTTTATGTTATATTTTATGGTTAAATTAGTAAGTTAAATGGCATGTGATAATTGACGAGTGTACCAATTTGAAATTTTATCATTTGTTTGTCATAGATACCAATTTGTGATTTTTCGTGATATTAATCTAATTTAGTATATATTAATGGATGGTAAATTTATTACAAATGTACCAGTTTGAGTTATTGGTGGTCAAAAAAATTAGTTAGAGGTAAATTTGCCGCATGTGTATCAATATGAGGTTTTCAGTGCTTAAAAAATTAGCTTGGGGTAATTTTGTTACAGGTATATCAATTTGAAGTTTTTCGTGATATTAATCCAAAAAAGAAAAGTGAGCAACAACTTTCCTAATTCTAATTCACTTCACTATCAAACTTGGAGACTTATTCAACTAGGTTGGGTTTCATAAATAGCTCAAATTTGAGATATAATTTAATACGTAAATTGCCAAAAAATTCTATATTAACAAAAGGGAAAATTTCAAAAAAGGGACATAATGTCATCATTTTCTCAAATAAGGGTCGAAAGTGAATCTTGTTTCAAATAAGCGCTTGAAATGACATTAGTTGTCTCAAATAAGGGCTTGAAATAACCATGGTTGTTTCAAATAAATGCTTGACTTTATCGGTCGTCAGCCAACTAAATTTTCCAACCGATCAAGTGTGTTTTCATCAAAATTTTCTTTTCTTTTTTTTTCTCTTTTTTTTTTCTTTTTTCTTTTCTAGTGTCGGTTGACAGCAGCTTGCAAAGGTCGGCAAGGGCTTAGCGACCTCACTAACTATTGGGAAGGGTCAACAAGAACTTGCAAGCACTCATCGGTAGCGGGCAAGGGCTTGGCGACCTTACCGACCGCGGGTGAGGCCACCCTCGCCATATCTAACGAGGGTCAACCTTGCTAGGGGTTGACGAGGGCTCGATGACCCTCACTAGCCACTGACAAGGGTTGTTGAGCCCTCACTTGGGGCCTGTGAGGATCGACCTTGCGGATGGCCATGAGGGTGGCCTCCCTTAAGGCAAGGGTCGCCTCTCCTAGGTGAGGCCGTCCCTCGTTTATGGCTGGCGTGGGTGGCCCTCGCTGAATAGGATGAAGGCAACCCTTCACTTAGCCCTTTGTGGGCTGGCGATCGGTGAAGAGAAAGAAGAAGAACCAATAAAAAAAAAAAAGCAAAAAGGAAGAAAAAAAGGAAATATGATAAATGATAAAAATACCCTTAATCACTGGAAAGTCTCATTTTAGACGCTTATTTGAAACATATATAACCACTTTATACTCTTATTTGAAACAAGATTTACTTCAAGTTCTTATTTAAGAAACTGATGGCACTTTAAGCTCTTATTTGAAACAATGTTCATTTTGAGCAATTTTTTTGAGCCATTTTTTAGAATTTTCCCTTACCAAAATATATGTATTCTAATTTAAAGAAGTCAAAAATCATTTTAATCACGGACTCTTGAACTCGAATACAAGTCACTAGATTCGACCAGGAAAATATATAATTAGTTACAGACAATTATCAAATGTGCATGTCACAATATCTTTTTTTTTTTTTTCAAAAAAAATATAACCATGCGATGTTATTAAACATGTTACATGTTATGGTACAAGAGGTGCTGAGAAAGTCTATGTTACTTTTTGGATGAAACATATGTATCTTAATTTGAAGAAATTATAGAATTGGGGCTTGTTAACACCTAAATTTTGGCGATTTAGTTTATTTATTTTATTGCATAGAAAATTATGGGTTAATTTTATTAATTGCATAACATATAGATTTAGTTTGCATTTATTGGACCGGTGGTGGATGAGTTCAAATTAGATGGATCAGGCCCACGAAGTAAGCAAGTTGGCCCAAGCCCTTTTTTTTAAGTGATCGGAAATTGTCTCGTGAGAAAATAAGAATTTGAAATTTTTCGGGATATGATCAATTTTTCGGATAGAATAAGTGGAAAAAAAACAAATATTGCGAATATTGCATTTGGGAAAAAGAACTTCGTGGATATTGATTTTGAAAAATTAAAAACCCTAATCGATGGCCTATAAAAAGTAAAACGCATAAGGTTTTTCGGGAGGCCACACATTGAATACACGGCCACAACTAGGATTTTTTTTTATTTATTTGATCACGTCAAGAGGGGTTCTCTTGGTTCTCTTTGGTCGAAAATCGAAGACAAAAGAAAAATTACTTTCATCGGTTTCTTTTTAGGGTTTTTTGGGGCATTCTTGATACGAGAGAGAGAGGGGAGAGAGAGGCCATGATCATTGGTTTGCCAGTGAAGCAATTGCTTCTCCTTCCTCTCGTTCCATCCTCTTAATTTATTGTTCCCCACTTAACTCACTCCATCGAGCAATCCACAATAAAAATCCCATCTATTTTCCCAGAAGTTGGAACAGAGAATTACAACGTTGGGCACAAATCTGTTTTGTCCCCTTCCAATCTCCGAAGATCCCGACGTGGGCGCGAGGTGCCAAAGTTTACGGTTCCACTGTTTTGCAGGCCTCGTGGGGAGTAATGAATCGCAATTGTTTAAACAATTCGAGTGTCACGAGCCAAACTTTACACTAGTTGATGGGAACTTCGGTCAAGGGAGGACATTGGTGGAGAAGAAGGTTGCGATGGGGATTTCATGCCGTTTTACTCCAACATATCGCTGTCTTCCCTCCTCTGTTGATATCTAGCAGAGCCTTTGACGAGTCGAACATACCCACTCGGATCCGAACCACACCAGCAGCGCCGCAGATTTTCGACGAAGCTACTGCTTTCCCTCGACACCGATTCAGCCACGTTTCTGTTTTGTAGGTTCATTGAGGGAATCTTTGGCCAAAGCACGACCCCGCGACATACAAGGGACTCGAGAACTAGGAGCAAAAGGATGGATTAAGTGGAGACCGATTCTTCATCTCTATCTGATATTTATATTCTATAATGTCTTGACTTTATTCCCCAGGATCCATTTACGTTGGCCACATGCAGAACACCCTCGAAGAAGAAATAATAAAAGAGAGTCCTGAGGAATAAAAGAGAGTCCAGAGTCCTATCCTTAGCAAGTTCTGAACTAATCGAAGTTTGCTTTGTGGTCATCCCACCACAACACACTGCCAGCAATCCGAGCGTGCTTCCAGGTGGCCCGGACAACCCGTCCATTGGTGTGGATGCCACTGAGGGTTCCTCAATTCTGAGTTGCGCCCAGATTAATCCCATTCCAGCACTTGTGATGCTCGCCGATCTTACCGCATCAACATTGTTGCTCATTGTTCAGTCCGTGAGTTACCGCCGTGCCTGACCTTGAACGGAGTGATTCCCAAAGTTTCTTTTTTGTCAATCCATTGGCACGATCGTCGTTGATGACCAGCTGCGAGTTGCCCATCGTCTGCAGCGAATCGCACCACGAGCCCCTGTCCTTAGCCGCGCTGAGCTTCCATCGCGCGCCATGGCCCATCGTTGGTCCATTCTGCCGATTGGATTTTTGAAAAATTCAAATTTAGGTATGGATCTATTTTTATTTTATTAGGAAGATTTATTAGATTTAGTTTATTAGGTAGATTTATTAGATTTAATTTATTAGATAGATTTTTTTATCTTATTTTAGGTTTTGATATTTTATCTCTTTGTTTGAATTTTTTTTAGAATTAGTTTTTAAGGTATGATTGAGATTCCAATATGAAAGTGTCCCTCAAATTAGGGATTGTCAGTTCGATTTTTGTGCCCAAAATCCGACTCGCAATCCCTTGCAAAAATTGACAATCCGATCTCACGCCGGAGATTCGATTCGCGATTTTGTTTAAATTTGGCCAACCCGATCTCATGCGCAAGATATGGTTTGCCAATTTTCAAATATCAATCTTATCTTGTTTGATTTGATGTCGTGGTGTTTGAGTCAGTTTTATTTTTGTAAAAGAAAAAAATCCAAAAATTCAAAAAAGTTTGAATTAGGATTAGGTTTTTTTTTTTTTTTTGTTTTTTATCTTGCATGTTTAAGATAGGGATTTTATTTTGAGTCATGAAAAAGAAAAGAAAAAAAGTGCACTCATTTAGGATGTCAGTTTTTTTATTATGATCTGAATTGCATGTTTAATTTTAATTTCGAATTTCATAAAAAAAAAAGAGAAAAAAATTAGAATTAGGGCATTCTTTGCACATCATTGCATTTGATAAAAATTGCATTTTAGGTCTAGATTAGATCTTTAGATGAATTGCATAATAGGTTTTTTTTTAATGCATGTTTAGAAAGCATTTAGAATAGATAGTATTTCACTTTATTTGATTTTCATTTTTAGTGATTTTAATTACGGATTTTCGTTAAACAAAAAAATCATGTGCACATCATATAGAATTAGGTTCATGAAACGCATGTCATTTAGTGATTATTAGGGTCATTTAATTAGAAATTGCCCGCTATTAGAGTTAGGTCATTTTTGTTAATTTAGATTGCATATTTAATTATTGCATGTTCATTAAGAAATCATTAGTTGTTTTTACTCATTCATATAGTTTAAGACATTTTTCCATGCCATATTATTTCATATTAGGTTAGAAGCACTACATTGCATTGCATTGCATTGCATATGGACTATATTCTCATTAAAAAGTGAAAGCAAAAATTGAATGATTGCTTGTTGTCGCGACCTAATTTTTTCGAGGGTGAATCATCTAAAACTAGGTTAATGGATTACCAAGTCCAAAAACTTGGCACGGACTCTCCCAAGCCCTACCAATCGCGACTTGATACTAAGAAAATGACCCATTAAAACATGCAATTATATTTCAATTTGGAGCCGCCACTAATCAAATATGGTTGATTAGAAACCCAAGTAAAGTATGGGAGCTTACTTTACTATTGCGAACTAGAGATTCAATAGATCCGGGGACATGATTACGCTAGATTAATCTAACGCCTTTTCGGTGCCTTTTAATTTAATTTCAAAAAAAAAAATTTTGCAAGCATTATTGATCAATTTTAACCTAAGATACTAACATGCAAATGGTGATCATGCGGATGCACAATCAATGAAATAACATTCAATAAATCAAAATGCTAAGAAATTATAAACTACAACTTTATTTAAAGTCTATCCTCTAAAGAACATTTATGAAAAAATTCTAATACAAAGGCATGCCCTAAACATGATTTCTAAATGACATGACACCTAATTTTTATTATTATGTAATCTTAATTTAAAATTAATATACATGAATTTTACTTTAATGATATGTGAGATGCAATTTATATGGACTAATATGAACTATATGTATGCAATCTAAATTATATGGGATGAATGACATAATAATTCCATATGCATATTCTTTTTGTGATTTTTTTTTAATGTTCCTTTTTTTTAATGTATGCCACCTACCCTAAACAATAATGATATGAAATGGGATTAATTATGAGCTAACCTATTAATTAACCAAATAAATGACTTTTGTGTTTTTTATTTTTTATTTTTTTAATGACCGAATAAAAAAAATAACGTAATGACGCAATACTAACTTTTTTGTTTTTTTTTTGTTTTTATCTTTTATTTTATATTTAAAAAAAACTACATGATTGGGAATACTAAAAAAAAAAACATTAAACTATGACCCACTAATTAAAATGCAACGTGCACATTGTAAAATCTATATAACCTAAATAACATTTTTTTTTAGTTTTTTTATTAAGAAAATTAACCTAATTCTACATGAATCTTAAAAAAAAAAAAAAATAAAATGCGTTGCTTAAAATGTGAAATGTGTATAGACCTAAATACCTAATATGATGCAATCCTAATTCACTAATATGTAAAGCTCTAATTAAATGTGCCTATTATGCAAACTAGTTAATATGCACCTAGTATTTTTTATTTTTTTATATCATGCAAACTTTCCTTAAAAAAAAAAGTTTAAATCCAATCCTGACTAAAGAAAAACTATCTAAGGATGAAATCCTAAAAAACAATAATCCTAAAGGTCAACTTATTAAACCTACGTGTCTACTTTAATAAACCTATATGACCTATATGCTATGCAAGATTTTAGTTTTTCACTATTCCCTTTTTTTTAATTAATTTTTTTAATAAACAAGTAACTATTTTTACATAAAAACTAAGATAAGAATTAAAATAACCGAATAGATAATCCGTTGTCTCACAGATTAAATTAACAATTATTTTAACTCTATAATCACAACGAGAAAATCAAAATAATTACAAATTTGGTCCGAAGTCTTACGGACCAAATTAAATAATTATTGTGATTTAACAATTGAAATTCTACAAAACCAAAAATTATTATAATAAAAAAAATGATCCGACGCGTCTCTGACCAAATTAATAACTATAATAATTTTAGGTAGAATCTACGGATAATGCATATAAAAATTGCAAATATTAACACCCAACATTTAAATAATTAAACTAAACATGCTATCAAATGAAATAAACAGTAAAATAATATAAAAGATAATGAAATAACCTAAACTACCAAGTGATGAAAAATAAAAGTAAAGTAAAAAAAAACTACCTAGAGGTAAACCCACAGGGATAGGGCAACAACCGAACAGTAGATGGCTGGAGGCCGGAGCTCCGGTGAGGGCTAGACGGCGGCCACGGTGGGGACGTCAGAGGCGGAGAACCGGCGGCTCGGGCGTCACTCGGGAGATGGAGCGGGGTTGGAGGCGCGGCAATGATCTCGGGCCTGTGGGTGTCAGCCCTCGAGTGGCAAGACTTGATTTAGATCTTGCAGAGATCGTGCGGGCGGTATGGATGGGTCGCGGGCACCGGGCGCCAGATTACAGAGGTAGCGGCTGCTGGCGGCAATGGAGGTGTTCCTGTGATGCAGCAACGTCGGCGGTGTGGGCACAATCCAGGAGGAGAGAGGCAAAGGCGTCAGCTGGGTGGCGTTTGGCAGAGGCGCAGCAGAGACCGGCGGTGGATTGCGCACGGGTCGGGACCAGCTGTCGCGGAGGCGGAGTAGGGCTGGAGGCGTTGAATGGACCGGCTGGCCTCGGGGTGGCGAGCTTCGGGTCTTCAGTTTGGGAGCAATTGCAGGCGTGGCGTGCTGAGGCGGTGGTGGCACGAGCGTCACTCGGTGGAGCACTGGTGAGGCGGACGACGTGCGGTGGTTGCGAGCGTGGAGGGCTTCGGGGCGGCTGGGTGAGTTCACCGACTGCAGGGGAGGCAAGGAACTCCGGCGCGGACGGGCGGAGGCGGCGCGGTGGTGGCTCCGAGTGCTCCGGTGGCGTCGGGTGGAGGCGAACAGCAAATGGGGGTAGCGAATGTGGGGAAGATGATGAACAGTAAATGTCCAATCACTTCCCCCCTTTTGCTGCTTCTGCTTTTACTTTTCACTTCACTTTTTCTTCTTTTTGCTTTTTCCCTTCTCCATGCACGGATGGCTTCTCTCCTTCACTGTTTCTTTCTCTTTTTCTTTCCTTGTTAGAGAAAGAAAAGAGAAATGTTTTCTCTTTTGACTAAGGTGTACGAAGGCTTCTCAATTTTTCCTTTTCGAGTTCGCCCTTTGAAATCAAGAGAAGCCCCCTTTCTCCGAAACTTCGCTTCCTTTAAATAGAGGGAAAACTCGAAGTTGTTGAAGATCCGGCGATATCCACTCAACTCCTTCAACAACAAAGTGGCTCCAAAATTGCACGGTCGTTTAATTTTCGAATTCAAAAAAAAAAAAAAAAAAAAAAAATTTCCCTCTATTTAAGATTATCCTTTATTTCTAAAAACTAATTTTAAATTAGGTGTCAACAAGTGGAAAAGATAAATAAAAATAAAAAATAAACTGATTTTTTTTTGAAATGAAAATATATTTTCAACAACAAAGATTTTCGAAACCAAATTTAATTTATTATTTTCTAAAAATATTAGGTGTCAACACTTGTTAATTAGAAATCATATCTAGGATTGTTGATGTGAATTCTGATCTAACACTGCAGATGCTTTCGTTGCTTTGAGGTAAGTTCTGCATTATTTAATTGCTTTCCTGAGTGTTAAATTGGTGGTATGCGCACCCATATGATCACCTCACATGTTAGGAAAGTGAATTAAAATTAATTCAAGCTGCTTGCCAAACATTTTTCAAAAACAAAAAAGAAAAGTATAGAAATGGCGTTAGAGAAATCTAATGTAATCAAGTCCCATATCCAAAATCTCTGGTTCGTAGAAGTAAAATGATTATCCTGTTATTTTACTTAGGCGTCTAATCGACCTACCGTAAACTGATTAGTGGTGACTCCCTTTTGCATGCTAGATATTTGAATTTAAGTCGCGAGTTAGTATGGGCTTGGGAGAGCCCGAGCTAAGTTTAGGTTTAGCAATCCATTAGCCTAAACCCTAGGTAGTGCACCCGAAAATTTGGTCGTGACAGGGCTTGAGTACAAGCCATTAAATTCACTAGAGAAAAGGGAATATAAATGATTAATTACACACGTTCATCAAATGTACGTCTCACTTTTTATTTATTTATTTATAAATAATAGGGTCACGTGATGAATATTAAACATGTTACATGTTATAATACGTGAGTTACTGGGAAATTCTATGGTTCTTTTTCTATGAAACATATGTATCTTAATTTGAAGAAGTCAAAATGGTTGACAGACAAGTTGTTGTATATATGTATGGGTGTGTGTACACACACACAATGGATCTTCTGATATGGACTTCTCACGAGCCAATTGTCATGAAAAAATCAAGGAATAATGCTATAGTCACGTAGACTAGTTTGTAGATTATATAAAAGACGGTGCTCGCCTCTACTTTATAACCTAATTTTCGAGATCAATCTTTGTCCTCATAAAAACTATTATAATTTCAAATCAATACTCAGAACAGCGGTCTCAATCATCACGCACAATCGGCTTATTTTAACGGACGCAATGGAAAGGCATTATCTCATTTAGTAAAACTATTTTAGTGAATAAGAATTACTAAAAATGGATAAAAAACTAAAAAATATTTAAAAAAGTATGATGACTAAGATTTTTTAAGGGCATTGTTTTGCCCAAAATGAATGATTTGTTCAGAAAATGATTGCTTATATCATTTTGAAAAAGTCAATAATAAATATTTCCATTATCAATAACAATATATGTCTGAGTATTTTTGTGTGTGACGAAAAAATTTTCTTTTCATTTATTTTTCTAAATAATATAAACAATTATTTTTTGAAAAATGTTTTTAAAATCACTCATTTTATGTGAAATAAACGCACTTAGTTTCCTAACGGGTCAAATTGATGACCAAGTGATCAAATTCCTAGGTGCCCGCAATTACCTTGTACTCAAGGCATCACTCAGCCGGTGTTATAATTCCAACAGGACACCAAGCGACCAAGTTCTATAATTTTATTTTCTTCATTTTGTTGATTCTGAAATCCCTAATTACGTTAATGAAGGGAAAAATACAAGCTTTCTTTTAGTAAGTAGGATTAAATAGAGATGCGGACCCCTAGAGTGCCATAATTTGGCAGAAATGGACACTTAAGTGCCATAACTTACGAAATGTACACTTAAGTGCCAAAATCGGAGCAAAATGAATCACTTGAGTGCCAATCCGGCCAAATTGCATACGTGGCATTTTCCGGCAACTTTTACAGAGGTAGCAAATGTTTTTTTTTTTTAAAGCCCACGTGGACGACAAAAATGATGTCATCCGTCCACACTGAGTGAGCTGACCTAAACAACGTCGTTTTTCCTTAATGTTAAATGACGTCATTTAGGTCATTTTGGCTTAAGCACACCTAGTCGTCACCATTCCTCCCTGTCCGCGTTCACACTAGATCTCAAGCCCTTTTCTCCATTGCTGTTCACGCCCAGAGGTGGTCATCGGTCGCCGTTGTCAGTCACTGTTGTTGGTCGTCGTCGCCACTCACCATCATCGATCATCATCACTGCTCACCATCTTCGCTCCTCCAGGTTTGGCCCCTTCTCCTCCTCCCCTGTGATGAAATTAGGACTCGATTATTTTATTAGGGCTCCAATGGAATTTCTGTTGAAATGCACGCACTCTGTTTGGCTACTCCCTTGTGTGGAGATGCTCACCTCGGTCAATGATTTCTACAGTCGATGCTCAAGTGAAACAAAATATTGAATAAGGTGGAACTAGAAACTAGTGTGTTTGAGTGAAACGAAATATTGAATTAGGTGGGATATGATAGATAGATTAATGTGGAATGTGTGAAATAATGGCCCTCAAGTGCTCTGCAAAGAGTATGCAACTTTGCTATCAATCTGCTTTTGTTCCCTTGATTATAATCTTTTAGTTCTTTTACTCTTCTTTCCTGATTTTTGTTTCTAATCAAATAGTCAACATATATGCAGGGAACATTGAGGAGTGCAAAATTTGTTTTGATACTTTATATAAGTCCGTTTACCTGCAAGGGACATATTTGGAACCACATGTAAATACCTCCTTTTAAAGTTTATGGATGAATTCAGAGCTTGGATTTTCCTCTGAATTTCTCGGTTTGTGTAATGACCTCTTGACACAATATCTTAATGGCTAGACATCATAGAGTAGGGTATGATTTCTTTTGGTTGGATGAGAAACAAAATTTTCACCCTATATTTTTACATCAAGCTTTCCTTAATTTTATGTATGTGTTTTCACATTGGTCATAGATTTGATTAAGTTGATGTACATTCTCTCACTTGCAGGTTTAGTTCAGCAAAAGATAATAGACAAAATTGCTTGGGCTGTGCTTGTTGTGGGGACCTCTATTTTTGGTTAATATTTTAAGAGAAGGGAAGACAAATAATTAAAGTGCGATCTCTTTTTTGGCTGTCATGTAGGGACATATTGTCAGTGTGGGGACCTCTATTTAATAAAGTCCATGAGAGTCGGGGGACTCCCATGTGCAATTGTCCATTGCCCTTTGTGGATGTGGTCCTAAAAACTAATTATTCTTTTTCTTGTTCTTGGTGCAGAAATGGCTTCTGACAATAATTATGTTGTTGTCATAGTTTGCTACGGTGGGGAATTTGTGATTGGGGAGGATGAGTGGGAGTATGAGGATGGAAATGAGGGCACCATCTTTGTGGAGATAAAGAAGGCATTTTATATAGGATTTCTTAGGGATATAATGACTTATTTGCCTTGTAAAGTTCAGAAGTTACTGTATTGTATTCCTAGGGCAAAGTACAGCCCAAGTGCCAAAACTTGGCATGGATTGACACTTAAGTGCCATTTTCCAACGAAGCACGCCGGAAATCTTACGTGGCAATTTTTTATTATTTTTTTCGTCTACGTGGCTCGCCGAAATGCTAACTCAACAAACAAAGCCAAAAACGACGTCATTTTTAAGCGGATTCAAATGTTAATAAAAAAATTAGTTTAATTAAATTTAAAAATAAATTATTATTATTTTAATAAAATAATATAAAATTTTAAAATTAAAAAAAAAAAAGTGGGGAGAGGAGGCGGCGGCCGAGGGTTGAGCCCTCACCGCCGCCGCCTCCCACCATCACCGAGTCCCGGTGACGGTTAGGGAGGGTCAACCGGGTCGCCGCCCCCCGCCGACGGCGACAAGGGCCGCGAGCCCTCACCTAGATTTGGGGCGAGGGTTGCGGCCCTCACTGCCTCCCCGCCGCCTCGTCGGGAAGGGCCGGCGACGAAGGGGGAGGGTCGGTCGGGGTCGCCGACCCTCGACCGACGGTGGCGAGGGCCCGCGAGCCCTCGTCGGATCTGGGCAAGGGCCATGAGCCCTCGCCGAGATCTAGGGTGAGGGTCACGGCCCTCGCTGAGATCCGGTGAGGGCTTGCGGGCCCTCACCATCGGTCGGCTGACGGCCGGCGACCTCGGCCGACCTTCCCCCTCCGTCGCCGGCCCTTCTTGGCGGCAACGGCGGGGGCGGCGGTGGCGAGGGTTCGCCGTCTCCCTCCCCTCCTTTTAAAAAATAAAAATAATAATAATAATAATAATAATAATAATAATAATAATAATAATAATAATAATAATAATAATAATAATATTTTAATTTTTATTTTTAAATGTTTTAAATAAATTTAGTTTTAAATTAAATTTAATTAATTTATATTAAATTTTTACCATGTGAAAGGCAAAATGACGTCGTTTTGTATTTTTTAGCCACATCGGTGTGCAAAACGACATCGTTTTGCGCTTACCTCGTCGGAAAATCGCCATGTCAGCATTTTGGTCGGATTTTTGCCGGATTGGCACTTAAGTAATCCATTTTGCTCCGATTTTGGCACTTAAGTGTCACTTTCCTAACTTTTGGCACTTAAGTGTCCCTCCGTGCCAAGTTTTGACACTCTATGTGTCCGCAACTCTGTATTCCTGGGAAAGGCTTAAGAGATGGTTTGAGATGCTTAAAAGATGATAATGGTTTTAGGGATGTTCTATACCATTATCTTCTTGGCAAAGAGGTAAAAATATATGTCGAGTACAATAGTGAAAGTGAGGACGAAGATGATGATGGAGAGAGCGCCCAAGTAGGACAAGAAAGAGATGGTATTCAAGGTAAAACTGACGTTAGGGTCGAAGGAGAGCAGGATAGATATGATGGACATAAAGCAGCGTAGATGCAATTCACCAAAGTGATGATGACATAGGTGATGTCACAATCACTGGATTAGATTAGGAAATAGTTGAATCAAGTGATGATGATGATGAAGGGTTGCCTGCTGAAAATTTTATAAGTGATAAACGATGACGAGGAGCTTGTACAGTCAAGAAAACAGCAAAGGGATTTTTTGACAGATAAGTTTGCAACTTTGCAGGTAGCTGATGAAGTTCCAAACAGGGCCGAAGGCCCTACAGATGCTGGTGTTGCTAGCAGGGAGATTGATTATGAAGAAAGCGTCAAGAATGCTACTTCCCAAGATGAGCTTGAAGAAGATGAAGGAGTTGTGCATAGAATGAAAAGTAAGTCTCCTTCTTATGATCCATCCGTTGCCTCTCCTACTTTGTCGGTAGGTATGAAATTTTAAGATGCGAAACAATCTAGAAAAGCTATACTGAAGACTTCCATTGTTGCACAGAGGAATATTGACTTCATTAGAAACACTAAGACCTTTGTAAGAGCTAGGTGTTCGCAGCAAAATTGTCCATGGAAGATCTATGGCACATTTGTTAGGAGAAGTGGATCTTTCCAGATTAGAGCCTACTAAGAGGAACATACTTGTTTCATTAATTTTGAAAATAAAAGGGTAACAAGTGCATGGTTGTCCAAGCACTTCTTTGAATTGATTAAGCTGATGCCTTACTTAGTTCAGGATGCTGGTGAAGGAGTAGGTAGGCATCAATATATCCAGGAGTCAATGCAAAATATTGAAGCAAAAAGTGATGAAGATATTTATTGGTCAGTATAGCAGCGAATATGGATAGTTGTGGGAATATGCTTGGGAGTGTAGGCTGTAAAATCCTTCAAGTAGAGTGTATGTAGAGGTCGTGAAGAGACCACTTCCTGATATTGGGACCAAGTTCGATAAGTTCTATGTTTGCTTCGATGCATGCAAACGGGGATTTTTATCTAGTTGTAGATGGATTATAGGATTGGACGGGTGTTTTTTGAAAGGCTTGTGCAAGGGAGAATTGCTGGCCGCAATTGGAAGAGATGCAAATAACTAAATATTTCCACTAGCTTGGGCTGTTGTGAAGGTAGAGAACAAGGACAATTGGTCATGGTTCCTAAAAAAATTGAATGACTAATTTGAAGATAACAAATGGGGTAGGATGGGCATTCATGAGTGACCAACAAAAAGTAATGTTTGCTTTTTGAAAAATTTGGTCACATGTTTGCTTTTTGATATCAACATGTCGTTTGCTTACATTTTTTATTTTGAATTATTGCAAGAACTGGTTCCAGCATTAGTTGAGTTGTTGCCTTATGCTAAATATTGAATGTGTGTGCGGCACATATACGCAAATTGAGCAAAGAACTATAAAGGGGACAAGCTGCAGTTGCAATTTTGGCAGCTAGCAAAGAGCACGAATATGGCTGATTTTAGGATGGCCAAAGAAGAACTACTTCAATTGACAAAGGAAGGTTATGACGCACTATTCCAAATAGAATCGAAGTATTGGTGTAGGGCATTTTTCAGTGAGGAATTCAAGTGCGATAACATCGATAACAACATCTGCGAAACATTCAATGAGAGGATAATAGATGCCAGATGCAAACCAATTATCTTGATGCATGAAGACATACGGGTTATGTTCATGACTCAGCTACACAGACAAAGAGATGAGGCTGCAAAGTGGACTAGGCAATGTAGTCCTAGGATTACTAAGAAATTGGATGACAACTTGGCTGCAAGTAGGTATTGTCATCCCATTTGGAATGGGGATGAAGGATATGAGATAATGAAGGGTTTCGATAAATATGTTGTCCATTTAGGTACGAGGAAGTGTTCATGTAAAGCATGGCAACTAAGTGGAATTCCTTGTGCACATGCCATATGTGACATTCAATTGAAAGGCCACAACATAGAAGACTACATTGATGATTGTACAAGAAGCTGAAATATCTTGCTTCGTATCAATTCATGTTGCAGCCAATCAGAAGTAGCAAGTTCTGGGAGTCAACATATCGTGCAGCATCTCAACCTTTGCCACTAAAGAAGAAAATGGGAAGACCAAAGCGAAAACAAAGAATGACGGAGGGAGAGGTCTCATGTTAGCATAGGATGAATAGGACAGGTGTACCGATAAAGTACTCTTTTTTCCACATAGTAGGGCACAATATTAAATATTGTCAATTAAGGAAGCAACAGGAATAGTTGAGGCCAGTCGAAGGGCTTAGTGAATGGACAGTTGGAGAAAGAAAAACAGAAAGGCGAAATGAGTCGACTGTTCTTTAGTTGACAACAATAAACCCAGTAAGTCATGACAATTGTGTTTATGTTGCTTAATGGTTTGTTACAAATATGTACATAGATATAAGTGACATGTATGTAATGTTTTTATCTTTGTCAGGTCACGAGAATGACATGTGAAGAATTGGCCGAAGCCCTTGTTGTACCTGAAACTGAAAGGCATGTTCAAAGAAGGCAAGGTAGAAGATATCCACCTAAAGGATTGACCGAAGCCCTTCTATACCTTAAACTAAAGGGCCTATTCAAATAAGGCAAAGTAGAAGACAGCTAGCTACAAGATTGGCTGAAGCAACTGGAGGGCCAGTTAAGTCGACTGTTCTTCAGCAGTAGCAAAGAAAAAAAATACCGGGTAAGTTCAATAATTTGAGTTTAGTTTTCATTTACGTTGTTATATGGCCTATTGTTATATTTATGATGTCCTTTGCATCTTTATTAGATTCAAAGAAGGCAAGCTAAGCTCAGCTGCCAATAGAGGGCCCAACTGAAGGGCCATCACAAAATCTATCACCAAGGTCACCACAAAGGCCACTAGAAGGGTCATCACAAGGGCCACCACAAAAGCCAACCGAATGTGTCACTGAAACTGAAGGGCTAAATAGAAAAACAACCAGAAGAAAGCCAAATCAACAGCCACCTACAAGAAGGCCATCTAGAAGACACATAGCTGAAGAATTGGCCGAAGAAGCCCCTACTGTAGCTGAATAGCCACAACAAGAGCCCAAGAAATCACATGCAAGAAGAAGAGCCAACCAATCACAAGTACCTGAAAGTGACGCTCCCATTCGAACAAGAGGGGCTTTTGGGAAGAGGCTAAAACAATATAGTTATTGCCTTTATACAAATGAGCGTTCTGGAACAATTATTCTTAATGTAAGTTTTATAGGTTGCATTTAATTTAATTTATAATGCAAACTTTTGTTGATAATTAAGTTTTCTTTTTGAAGCTTGGGAGAAGTTCAGAGGTTCTTATCTCTCAATGCCCAACTCAAGAATCAACGGCTGCGCCAACAAAGAAGAAGACATTAGCTGCGCCAACAAGATAGAAGAGTAAGAAGAAGAACCCAATTGTAGGTCCATTGAATCAGTTCAGCCTACAATAGTTGCAGCTCCTTTTGAATCAGTTCAACTTAGGACAATTGCAGCTCCATCAGAATCAATGCATCCTGAGATAGTTGAAGAAGAAGTCTCATGTCCAATTAGAAAAAGTGCAAGGATTATGAATCAAATGCAAGGTCCATCAAAAGGAGCACGAAGGAGGCATTGTGCATATTGATTGATGAAATGTGATGTGATATGATTTGTGGGGCTGAGGAGTTAGTTGTTTTACTGTGGATGTTTTTTTTTTTTTTTTTTTTTTTTTTTTTTTTTATTTTGTCATTGAGTTTGTGAGACTTCATTTCAATATCAATGGAATGATCTTGTTACTTGTCATTTTTGCCTTTTTCATTTTTTTGATTTTGTTTTTACTTTTACTTACTGTTGTTTTTGGTGGTGGATCTGTGGTGGTGACTAGGGTGCTTGTGTGGCTGGTGGTGGCGACTAGTGAAGCCTGGTGGTGGTGGGTTCATTGTGGGGGTTGGGTTGGGGCCTCTTGTTGTAGCTAGTACTAGTGCAAGGGTGTAGTGTGCATATCCTAGCTTACACGAGCCCCTTTTGCAACAGACCTACGACCCACCACCAATAGTGGCTGCTAATGGTGGGTCTATGGTGGTGGTTACGTGCTGATCTAGTAGCTGGGATGTTGGTGTTGCTAATGGTGGTGGCCAGTGGTTATTGCTGATGCCTACTGATGGTGGGTCTATTATAGGGGTTGGGTTAGGGTTTTTGCTACACTTGGTGCAAGATGTAAGTGTGCAATATGCACATCTTGCACTAAGTAGTGCTGGTGCAAGCTGGTGTAAGGCATCTTGCACTAGCGACTTCTGTAGCAGCATACCACCAGCATAGTGATGGCTGGTGGTGGCTCAAGTGGATGCTTGGGATGTTTGGTGTGGCTAGTGGTGATGGCTGGAGGTCGATGGTGGCCAGTGGTGGGCGATGGTGGTGGCTGGTAGTAGCTGATGGCTGGTGCAATTTATAGGGGAAATGTACAAAAAAAATTGGCACTTAACTGATCACATTCTAAAAAACCAAACACTTAAGTGTTCACTTTTAATCACAAGTGGCACTTAAGTGATCACTTTTAATAATAACTTGACACTTAAATGACTCTTTTTTTTTTTTTATCACGACTGGTACTTAAATGATCACTACATACAACTTATAGCACTCGAGTAATCACTCGTGTTTATTCTATGTATATGTTGGTTTACATCAAACCAGAGAAGCTACTGGTTTATATATACAGTTCCACTTATGGCAACTTCATTCAATTTAATGTTTGATGTTGGTTTACATTCAATTCAAGTAAATAAGTCACCATAACACATCGACCCAATATACATTCCATCATCACCGATTTATATTTGAGAATAAGCAAAAATATATTACAAACAGTATCTCATTCATTCATTCATTCATTCCCTTTCCTTGACCTTCCCAAAGCATAAAAAGTAACACATAATACATATGACAGCCCAAAAAAAAAAAAAAATGCCACAACAATCTTGTAGACAACACAACACTTCTCATCTTCCAACAAAATAAGTTACATTTCATTCAAAACAATTACATTTGTCCACTCATTTACAACTATGGCAGTCGGAGAAACTTCTTTTCATCTTCCAATACTTTACATTTCATCATAAAATAGGATAGGCAAAAAAACAGCAACACAATAAACACTTGGTAACACTTCCGTTCAATTTTCATCTTTGAAACTTCATTCTTCAAATGGCTAGCAGAAGATGGAGGTTGATGACATCCATCAAGTAGGTCCAATATCACCTTTGTGGCTTGGTGAGAGAATTTCACATCGACCCATTTGAAATATTTGCACTTCGACCATTCTCTGTATTGGGCACATCCATAGAATCTTCTCCCTGGATTCATTCGAGTCCACGATGTTCTTCTTGGACTTGGTAACCCACAAAAATAGAAATGCTCGCCTTCTCCTTTGCTTCGGCGAGAGAAATTTGAGCCACTACTGAAAATCCTGCTCTCCATTTTCAATATTCGATTGTAGAATTTGGAGCAAATCGAATTAGGGTTCGGGATTAGGGCTTCGGTGCTTCAATGGCATTTTGCCCGATTTAGGGTTTTAGATTTAGGGCAAATGTGGAGACAACGACTTTTTGGCTGATTTAAGGGCTTTATTTTGGCCAACACCCGAAACGACGTTGTTTTGGGTGAATTAGAGCTGACTTAGCTCTCCGATGAGCCACCTCGGCGAGAAATATTAATATTTAATTGCTACATATGATTTCCGGCCAGCTTCACCGGAGGTGGCACTCAACTGTCTCACTTTTCTTAAAATGTGGCACTTAAGTGTATCTTTCGTAAGTTATGGCACTTAAATGTCCATTGTGCCAAGTTATGGCACTTGAAGAGATCTTTTGCTGAATTAAATATATCTTGATGTTTTTTATGTGCATGAGCCTTTAGCATGGTCGATCAGATCACATATTTGGTGATCCAAAACAAGTGCATGTACAAAAGTCCGTATCAGGTCGGCTTACATAGAGAATATAGCCATTTCGGTCACACTATTCTAAACTTAGTGACTTCATTTTATGTCAGCCTGCCATCATTTGTTCTTTGTAGAGTAGACTGATAATCCATAACTAGCTTGCTATCATTTTAGAGTATTACAATTTAGCTGATGAAACATCTTCTTGGTAGTTAAGTTTTGTCATATGAAAACAAGAATAATAGCAAGCATAAAGGACTAATATGAATAGGGTTTATAGGAAATCATGTGGCATTGCTACCCTTTAACTCTAATCTTGAAAAAAGACATAAGAAATGAACCTTTTGGTGGTAGCAACTAGGCCCTTCAAGTTCATTCTGAGCCACGAATGTTACACCAACATTGTGGATGATAAAGCTATTTATAATAGCCAATCACACCCCTTGCATCAGATTTTCACTACTACTTCTTTTCACACTAACAATTACTTGATAGAAGGCAATACAATGCACCTTTCACTCTTTTTTGGCAACTCCTGAAGTAAATAGGATACAAGAGACGAGTCTTCTTTTCTTTTTCTCTCGGATTCTATAATGAGCGTATGAACAGAAGACTCAAGATGTGACTTGCAGGCTCGACTAACCGTCTCTTTGTTAAAATCACCATCAATGGATACCGTCTCTGTCACAACTGCTTGAGATGTCAAGTTCTCTTTCCTTGCAATGTGATCAGCACCATGATGACCCCCACGGAACTCTCTTCTTTGACCTTAAATCGATTCAAGGCAAAAACAAATACACCTCAAGCGTCTTCGTTTGACCACAATGATTAAAGGGATTTGGCTGCTGGGAAGGAATGTGGCCATAGCTTGAATTTACATGAGGTGGGAATGATTTTCTTGATTGATTTTCGAGAGATGTTGACCAAAAATATTGAGCTCAGGAGGGGACCGTCGGCATCACAGCTCGCATTACATTCACACGGTGGACACAAAATTGACGGCTTGCTCAAATTCATTAGAAAGGCGGATCCACACTGATTAAGATCACAACTACGCTCCACAGTATTTGACGCATCATTCCTTCAATCACCTTTTGTAACAGTTGGAAAAAACAAAAAAAGAGTGCAGCTTTTGGTGGTTGAAAAAGAAGAAAGGGAGAGGGGCAGCACCTCCTCATCACTAGCCAATGGAGTTAGTTTCTCAATGGCGACAACCTCGGTTAACAAATCTAATGGATTTTCTGCACCAAGGATCTTCTTCAATGAAAATGTCCTATCATCTATCAACACATAAATAAATCGATACTTAGATAGAATGTTCTCGTTCTTGAATGAAATACTGAATTCTTTGCAAGACAAATAGCTCTTTAACTATTGCCGAAAATAATACTGATATCTTGCTACTTGCCTATTCCTTCAGAAATTTCTAAAACCTAATTGTCTGCTTGCTAGCTTAGGATATAGCAATATACTTTGCTTCAATAGTTGAGAGGGACACAAACTTTTGAAATTTAGACATTTAACTAATTGCAATGCCACATAAGGTAAACACATAACTCGGGGTCCTCTCCTTTGTTGATGTTGCCACCGAATTTGGCATCAACAAAGCCATGAAAAGTCACACTGTTTTTTCCATGAATCAAAGTGTCAAACCTGAAGTGCTTCTCAAATATCTTAATAAATACTTATAGCTTCCTAATGTTTTATTTCTTGATGAGACATATATCTACTCATGAGAACATGACTTGCAAGAAATTTATGATAGTTGGATTTTGCATATGATTTCATATATATATATATTAGAGATGATATTTCTTGGGGTTACCTGAGTTTGGAGATGTATATAAAATTTTTGACAGATTTTAGAATTTTGATTTCTTAGCCAACTCACTATTTATATATTGATAATAAGTTTGCATTGGCTTGTGCTTAAAACTGCATCCATCAAGCAAAATGACGAAATTTTTGGAAGAATTCCTTATGGAGGAAGAAATTGTTCTTTTTTTTTATCTTCCCAAAAACTCATTCTACTTCACCAAGATTATATAGAGGGCAGTTTTGGTATTTGGATATTACTTCTATCAATGATCTAGTCAATGATGAATTATTGGCTATGAGATCATGGAAATATAAACTATCCCTAAATAATGAAGAGTTTAGTTAGGGTTGATCGATTGATTGTGCCATTTTTCTTGGAGTCCTTTATTGGGAAGACATTGTCCATGTCATTGCCTTGTACTTATTTATGAAAGTGCTATTATGAACACCTAGAGGAGGGGTGAATAGGTGTGAAGACAATTTTCACAAGGAACAGTAAGAATATTTTGCTTTTGAAACCAAGTCTGATGATCAAGGGACTTTTAAAAGAGTTTAGACTTTAATTACAAAATTGAAGTACAAATAAAGTAAAGGAGTTTAGGGACGAGAAAAGACACATAATTTATAGTAGTTCGGCTTAGATCAAGCCTACGTTGACTCTCCCACACTGGCAACCTTATGGTTGGTTTCCACTAAGAATCAAAAGAGAATTTACAATTTTGTGATCTCGACTTCACAGTGGAGAGTCTCTACTACTCTCACAAAGTCTCTCTTTGAGTCTCTTTCTTTTGAGTACAAATTTGAGCACGTATAAGGAATAACAAGTAAGTGGGAAGCTTCAGACTTTGGAATTCTTCTTTCACGCACTCTATCGAACAACTAGAGTCCTCCTTAAATACTCCTTCATGCCTTCTCGACTATTGGCACTTTCCAAAGGAATTCTTCCAATCAACCCGTTGGACAGAATCAATCAATGAGATCTCGAGCCGTTTGAAGATTGTGATGAAAGCCCGTCAATCCCGTTCGCCTATACAATCAGGATCTTGGTTTCCATAAGTAGATTCTTTCCAAAATAACTTGCCATCCAAAAAGATTTGATGTATCTAAATTGTTTCCAATAAAGATAACCAATCTCGTAGGTGATATTTCCATTAAGAAGGCCATATATAACTTGAACGAACCGAACCCTTGAAGAAAGAAAGATAATCCTGCGTCTGAATAAGTCTTCATTCTTCACTTACGTTCAGTCTGGAATTTGTCAGAGTGGGTAGACTTATGTTGTAAGATAGACTCTGACACAAAAGTCTGGCAATCTTTAGAATATAACTTGGATAAGTTTTGTCAACTTCAAAACAACATAGGAGTTTTCTCTAACAATCTTCCCATTTTTGATGGTGACAAAACTTTCTAGCAGATTTAAAGAACTATATCTTGCAAAACAATATTTTAGCAGTACATGATAACTTATAAAAATATATTGTTAAGGACCTGGATAACAATGATTCTACAGCCATAGAAAACTCACTAATCTTGAAAATCTAAACAAGATTCAATCATCCATATCCATAATCACAATCACAACCACAAAAGATTACTGTAGAATACAAACAAGTTCAGTCCAAACAACAGTCCAAACAAGTTCAAAGTTCAAATCTGCAAACAAAAGTTCAAAGTTCAAATCTGCACACATTCTCCCCCTTTTTGTCAACAGCAAAAAGAAAGAGAACTTCAAAAAAAAAAAAAAATAGAATGGAAAAGATGAAATCAATCAGGTTTGTCTGGGGGCTCGAACTAGTCAGAAATCCTCAAGTGACTACACTACCTCTTCCACTTTGGCTATGGCCTGGGACGTCTGTTGATTCAAAGTCTCAACTTTAGTGTCAAGAGATTATACCTTGCCATGAAGACCATCGAAAGAGTTTGTGGAAGACTATATGGCGGTGTAGAGTTTCTGAAACTCGTACTCCATTGCGTACTGCTGAGCTTTAACCTCCAGAAGGAGCTCAACCAACCTTGCATAGTTGGGATTAGTTTCAGTTTGAACACTAGCTTTAGCAAAATGAGCTTGAGGAGGATCAAGAGATGGAGGAACATCGACTTGAATACGAGCATCTTGTTGCTTGTCCTGATTATGAGTCTCTTCTTCAATCTCAGTCTCAAGAAAATGAGATGCAAAGACTTCTTTTGTATCTGTAGGGGATCTACTAATGCCATTACTAGTAGTAGGAATGCCATCACTAGCAGTAGGAATTTTCTCAAGATCTCCCCCTGACTTGTTGCCTTTAGGTTGAGATGAGACTTCTCCTTTTGCAGTCTTTTCTTTCTCAGCATTAGATCCCTTCCCTTGTTGATTTTCTTCATCTTTGGAAGTAGCATCTCCTTTTTTTCTTCAAAAAACTCCTTTCTTAGTCTCATCTGAAAGTGGTATGGCACCACTTTGCTCCATATGAGTCTTCATCTTCATGGTCCTTTTCCATTGATCTTTCAGGCTCAACTTCTTCCTCATGCTCATCTTCTTTTTCTTCTTGTTCTTCCTCTTCTGTTTTGGCTTCTGCTTCTGATTCTGCTTCAATTTCTTCTTCCTTTGTTTCTTCAGAATCAATTCCTTGAAAATTCCTCAAGGCAAGAGCAGAGATGGTCATGTCATCCTCCTCTTCTTCATCCATCAATAGGACACACCTCTTCTTTGAAGTTGCTTGGCAACACTCTTCCCTTTTCTTTTCTGTCCAGAAGTCGATTCTGCCTTGGTTCTGCTTGTTGATTCCTTCTTCATATTTTCAATTGCCTTGCTTAGATCTTTCAACCTCATCTTTGAGTTCATCTTCAGTCCCATCACCATAGGACTAATGGTTCTTGTGCAAAGCACAGAGGGGAATTGAATCTTGAAGTGGCGAAACAACTTGGTGATCAAAGCTGAGTAAGGAAATTGCCCTTTCTCTTTCATAACTGTCCTATACATGTGCAAGAAAATGATGTGGGGCAGAGAAAAAGGGATGCCATTGCAAATGGCCCACATGATCTTTACTTTGAATTTGGACACTTTAGTCTTTGATGCTGCCTTGGGTCTTAAGCAATTAATGACAATTTTGTGCAATAGAACATTGGTTGCTGGCAATCGAGAGTAAGTGATACTCCCAATAGGCATCCTGTCCTTCACCAAGAAACAAGTTGCCTGACCAATGGAAATATTGATTGGCTGAAAACTGCTTCTTTCTACTCCCAGAATGTCAGCAAGAGTATCAACATCCATAATAAAAGCTTTATCACAGATAGTAAACTAAATGTGAGTTTGGTCAAGGAATGATAGATTAGAATAAAAATATGCCATCAACTCAGGTTAAGCTACAGCAGTCTCAGCGCAAAACATCTCAAGTTGAAGAGCAACCAACTTTGCTCTTAAATCAACCTTGATTGAGTCTTGGAAATCGAAATCCACTGTTCGAGGGTTTATCACCCCTCTATTCAACATCCGGGTATAAACCCTTTTGTGCTCCTTAGATCGAAACAATCTCATTCTCTCTCTAGGAATATCAGCAACCACTCCCATTCTAGGTTGGAAATGTTAGGGAAATCCCTTATGATGTTTTGAAGGTGACAAAATAAATCAAAGGCTACTAACGTGTTTAATGGTAGAGTAATAGACTATGCAGATGACAGAACATGTAAAGGATATTGTCAAAGTCTATGCTTGGAAGAACCAGAAGACGGACTCTATGCTGAAGCTAAACTTATTCAGACTGTGTCCAGACCTTAAAGCTAAATCTGTTCAGAAGCCGAATATGTTCAGACTCAAATTGTAAAGTCTATTGCACTCAGACACAGATTATAAAGTTTGTTGCTCTCAGACTTTACATCCAGAACGAGACAATTCGTAATACAATCCCAAACATATAACGGCTAGTGATCTAGTTTGGATTCTACATCAATATTGATTTGATTGACTCAATCTAATTAATTGACAATTGGATATTGAAGACAAAAACTTTCTATATGAAGAAGCTCTATTTATGGAAACCAATATTCTATTTGTATGGGTGATCGGAATCAATTTGGGATTCTACTTTTGTTACTCAACGGCTACCAAATCTTCTAGATACAGATTGTCTAATGGATAGATTGGAAGACGATCCTCGAGATGCTGTCCAACGGCTAGTTTGGAAGTGGAGGAGTATTTAAGGAGATCAATGACCGATGAGCAAGTAAGAGATGGAGCGTAGAATTTATAATTCCAAAGTATGAGCGTAGAAATACCTAAAGAGTGACTTAGTGAGATAGTGTGATCTACTACTAAGTGTTTGCACTCAAAGTTGTAATCTCTTGTTGATTGCATAGTGGAATCCAGCAAAAGGCTGTTAGCGTGGGAGAGTAGACGTAACTTGATCTAAGCCGAACCACTATAAATTTCGTGTGCAACATTCTCTTTCCTTAACTCCTTTACTTTAGTTGCTGTGATAAACTTATGTGTTTTGAAATAGCTATTAAAGTCTGATTCCTTCTACAAAGTCTGTAGTCGACCAGACTCAGATTAAAAGTAAAGTTTTTCACTACATTTTGCAAAATCTGTTTTCACACCTATTCACACCTATAAAAGTGTTTTTACTTTTGAGTTAAAGATCTTCTATGACTAGTATCTTGGCACCAGGACTTATGGAAGGGCAAAGCAACACTAGGCCACCATATTTTGATAAAAAGGATACAATGTGTGGAAGAACAAAATAAAAGCATTCCTAAGATCTAGAGATTCCTTGTAATGGGATGTTGTGGAAAAAGGAATCAATCCCACTGTTACATCTACATCAAATAAGAATGATAAAGACAAAGAAACCAAACCCTCTGCTCCTATGTCTCGGACTAAGATATCCAAAAGAGAAGCGCTTGATGCAAAAGCCATTTATTATTTATATTGCGCTTTTCTCCTACTGAATATAACAGAATCTCTTCATGTGAAACAACAAAAGAAGTTTGGGATAGACTTCATGTTACATATGAAGGGATTGATCGTGTGAAAGAGACAAAAGTAAACTTCATGCTCGGCAAATATGAATCCTTCAAGATGAAACAAGGAGAATCGATTGGAGACATGTTCAACCATTTTACAGAAATTGTAAATGGTTTAGCATATCAAGGTCAGCCAATTTCTTCCCCAATGAAGGTCAACAAACTCTTGCGAGGTCTCTCAAAAGATTGGAACCATGTCAAGACCTCAATCCGGGAGACTCAGAAGATTATGCCACTCTCCGTTGATGAATTGATCGGCACTCTTCAATCCTATGAAGTGGAACAAATCAACGACAAAGATCCCGAAGGTAAAAAGTCCATTGCTTTAATATCGTTCTGATGATACAAACTCAAAAAATGACTTGGACGATGAAGAACTTACTTTTATGATCAAGAAATTCAAAAAACTGAGTAGAAAATGAAGGAAATTCAGTGAAAGAAGACAATACAAGCTGAATGGCCAGAAAAGAACAATAAAAAGAAGATGATGAGCAAGGAAATATATGCTTGATGGCACATTCAAAATCTGAGTCTGACTCAGACACAAACTCATAATCAGAGTTTGACTCAGAGACAAACTTAGAATCCAATGAGGAAATCGAGGTAAGCCATTCAAAAATTCCTATAAAAGTTTCAAAGTATATAAATGAGTTTTGCTCAAATCTCAAATCTTCTCTTAAAAGGATCTCCAAACTTAAAAAGGAAAATTCTTGGTTTAGGCAACAGGATCTTTCTCGAAAAGAAAAGTTTGAAATTTTGCAAAATGAAAATTTGTTTTACGTAATGTTAATTATGCAAGATATTCCTAGATACTCAAGGATTTCATTCTCCCTGATTTTATCGTGCTTTGACTAAGTGAGAATTTCTTTTTCAAGATATTATTGTGCATAATATTCTTTCCTTAAATAACATGTTATGATGAGTTTAGAAAGAATATTTGATTATCTATAGAGATTTCATATTTTGCTCTAACGACAAGGAAGGATCCAAATTGATGGATACCAAAAAGGAAATGAGTTGATTGCAGGAAATTCAATAAGGCAAGAATGATCACAAATCTATGCAGATTTTGGTACAATCATAAAAGTATCTCCTGTGAAGATTAGTAATGATTTTTTTTAATCAATGGTATATTTCGAACATATACCTTGTGTAAGAGAATATTTTTTTATCCTGCCTTGCAAATCTCTACATACATTTATCATGATTTTAGATGATTGCCTATGAATTATATATTATTTAAATTGCAAATATCTTTTGTCATAAGTATAAGGCATTGCAAATTTTTACTTCATTTGGCACGTGATAGAAATATCTACTTTCTTTCTGCGAAATGCATCAATAATATATTTTTGAGATTTATGCTTAAGGAAATCCTTTTGATCTCGAAAGATATTATTGCATATTTATGGATATTCTTGTTATTTTTTTAGAAGATATCTTATATCTAGCAAGTTTGATCCGCAAATCAAAGGAAGATATCACGTGACTTTTTTGCAAGGATTATTATCTATTATACAAGAATTTGTAGGTAGAAAAAGAATCTTCTATATGGATTTTGGAAAGCTAGATTTGAAAATCATGAAGATTCTATACTATTTTTTTTAGGCTAAAAGATCCACTTCCTTGTGCAAAGTTTTTGCAAATTGTTGAGGAAATCCCTAATGTGTCGTATAAAAGGTTGAGTAGTTCTGAATTTTAAATTGATGATTTTATATATGCTATTCAATTTATTTATTTGAAGAAAGAGTGAAAGAGCATTATATATTATGTGGATATTATTACGGCTTATTTGTGCAAAAAGTTCGTTGAGTTTATGCAGGTTGAATTTGAGAAAAGCTTGATTGAAGAAAATAAATTTTTGCCTCAAATTTCAAAATGCAAATGATTGTTGTGGATATTGTTACTACAAAGGAAATAATGGAAAAATATTCTGCTCAATGTGCACAAGCCACAATTAGTGCTATTCACAAATATTGTCATGATAACAGAGGGAGAAAGTGAATCCAAGAGAAAGGAAAGAATTGTGATCACCTCAAAAAGGCAACAAATTGAGGGGGAGCGTTGATCAATTATCTTTTTGAATTGATCGTGATTTTGATTATTATGGAAGGAAGGAAAAGGTAAATGTGTTAGAACTTACCAAGTTCTACAAAATCTGGTTAGTGCATTTTTTATTACCTTTTGTCATTAACAAATATTTTATTGATATTATCATTTTATCATGACAAAAAGGGTAAGTGAATTTTATAATGCATCTGTGATTTTTATTAGATATTTGCTGATATATATGATCGAAGTGAGCTATATTGCATATTTTTAATATTTGATTTACTTTATAAAAGCTGATTTTTGGAAATTATGTTTCATGCAAGACATATTTGTTATCATTTTATATTCTCTACATGATACTATTTCTATTGTTATCGCTTTTTGATTATGATAAAAAGGGGGAGAGAATATAAATATGCATATGTGTTGATTGGTTGATATTATTTATTGCAAAATATTGAGCTGCAATTATTTTTCTATATATTGTTATGCTCAATCTATTTGCTATCTTTTGATTTGAATTACATTGCTTTGATTTATTAATATTTTAGAAAGTGTGATTACACATCTACATATTTAGAGATTGTTTTGTCATCATAAAAAAGGGAGAGATTGTTAGGGAAATCCCATATTACAAAATAAATCAAAGGCTACTAACGTGTTTAATGGTTGAGTAATAGACTATGAAGATTATTGAACATGTAAATGATATTGTCAAAGTCTATACTTGGAAGAACTAGAAGACGGACTCTATGCTGAAGCTAAACTTATTCAGACTGTGTCCAGACCTTAAAACTAAATTTGTTCAGAAGCAAGATATGTTTAGACTCAGATTGTAAAGTTTATTGCTCTCAGACACAGATTATAAAGTCTATTGCTATCAAACTTTACATGTCACGCCCTGAACCTCGAGCGCGCACACAACCCTCGGTGGTCGATAGAATTTCGAGACGTTCCCAGGACTCGTCGCCGACCCTTTTTTTTTATTGCACATGCGGAAGCGAATTAACTAATCCCCTGACAACAACATACATGGGATAGAAAAGTAGGACAACCGATTTCGAATCAAATACACTTTTATAAACACTTCAAACTTATACAAAAGGTCTATGTCATAAAGAACTACTGAGCCACCTATGCTCCTGACCCTTCCGTTTCAAGCTCTTGGCTCTTCACACTAGGGACTTGAAAATGGTTATTCAATAACCAGTGAGATATAAATCTCAGCGAGTTCCACCCTTAAGCCCCGGTTAGTACACCAACTCAACTTAGGGTATCTATCCAGAACAACCCCACCACAAGCAACAACCAACAGTCGATTCGCATATAACCTTACCTGGTATGCCATACCCTGCACGTTATAATTCAGCACGATACACGCAATGTACATGGCCATTAGATGATACATTTCATCAATCACATACAAGTCGCATCACAAGCAATCTCACCTAGCTATTGCCACACCCTGCACGTTATCAATTCGTGCGTGTGTGCCATAAACAATGTGCTTAACTCCTGCATGACTGAAATCACAGATGCCATGATTCTCATGCATTCTTGCACATTATCACAGTTCATAAACACAATGCATATACTCAATGCATACAACAATTGAAACGCCTTACTCATCTCAGTCAATCACAGGGGTCCTGATTATAAGACCAAATCGTTAGGACACGTCCCATTCTATACCACACAATTTCATCCCATAATCCGGTGCATCAATAACACTCATCATGCGTTCCAATTGTTAATTACTGCCACACATGGGCATATCCTACTCATAGTTCGGCTATCTACTGGCGTTTAGCCAGGCATCGTCTCCCCCCGTGGAGCATGGCTTCGTCATTATGTCGATGGCATTCCCGAAGGAACATCGTCTCTCCCCTTGGAGCACAGCTTCGTCACTACGTCGACAGCATTCTCGAATGAGCATCGATCTAGTCGGCCCAGCCTCTATTATGACCGACATCCATTGCGCGGGCATCCTATATAGGGGCACTATAGCTCAACAGCTCAGGACGGTTCCTCATTAGCCAACACACAATAATTCATTATCAGCCCAGGATACTTTGCATTTCACTCAAATGCCTCGATTAAAATAGTAATCCCAACCTCTTTTCTTCGTATTAAAAATATCCGCGAAAGTGGTCGTGTGAGGGTACACGTCAATTCGAACCATAAAACTGATACTTTCCTTTTTTCAAACCCCATTGTTTGATATAATACTTAAAACCCATTTTCTGTGTCTAAATCCAACACCCGGGATTTTCTAAATAAAATCCAATTTTTCCAATCACCACACAATTGCACAAATCATCATTCAATTCATGCAGATATTTATGCAATAACACATCCAATCACTTCATAGGATTAAACCCACATAAAATTAGACACTTTTCGTTCTCGGGTGAACAGTGTTTTGTGAACACTAACTCGTGAACAGTGTTTCGTGAATAGTAATTCATGAACAATGCCTTGTGAATAGTGTCAAGTGAACAGTAAATTTCCATAATTTAATAAATGATAAATTAAACTCAGAAATCATTAAAATCATTACTTAAAACAATCAAATAATTAATTAAGCAAAACAAGCTTAATTAAACACATAAGCACAATTAAGCAAATAAAGCAAGATTAAGCTAAACTAATCTAATCCATCCATCTAACCACCTATCTTAGGACTAATACAACTTAATTAAATCACATAAACTAGAATTAAATCTAACTAAACCAACCCTAAGCAAGTTTAGGCACTAATTGAAATATTAGGAGCTAAACTCACCCGTTAAGCGGGCCGGAGGCACCGACGCGGCGACGATGATAGAGGCAATGCTTCGGGACCTCTACCATGACGATCCAAGGCGGTCCCAAGCTCAACACAGCAACGACACCCTCTGCTTCTCTTTGCAACTCTCAAAAATGACTGTCGGAGGAGAAACAGAGTTGAAAGGCTTGGCCGGAGCTCCGAGGCGGGGGTTGGTCGACAACCGGAGGCTCTCGGGGGTCTTGGGGATCTTGTGGGTGGTTGGGATGGGCAAAAGCTCGGTCGAAATGGGAGAAAACTCGAAGAAAATTCGAAACAGGCGGAGTTGGGCGGAACCGGGCGGTCCGGCGGTCGGTGGATTGTATCAGGATTTCGGGACAGTTGGATGCTCCGTTGGGATCGTGGTTAGACTTTTTGGAACGGGCTGGATCTCCTTGTCACGGTGATGTGTGGAGCGTTCTTTGATTCAACCGGGAGGACCACTTTCAACTTCGATCTTTGGGGAGAGGTCGGCTGGAGCAGAAACTGGAAGAGAGGGAGAACGAGGGAGAGAGAGCTCCGTCGATTGGGAGGCCGAATGGGGGAGAGAGAGAGTGATGGGAGGGCTGTCAATACCCCCATAAATGCTTGCTTCAAGTCCCCATGCATGACATCATCTTCTCTCTCTTCCTTTGCCCTTATCCAAATGCTTTTAGGGGCAATTTGGTCATTTCCACCTTGCACAAATTACACATCTGATCTTGGGCTGAAATTGGTGGATGGGCCTAAGAAATGGGCTTGGAAATTAATTGGGCTTGATTGGGCTCAAAGTTGGACCATGGGCTTTGAAAGATGAATAGTTGGTTTGGGCCCAATGGGCTCATTTGCTTGACTTAGGCCCATTTGGTGGCTGTCCTAACTTGGGTCTAAGGCCCACACTGGCTTGGCTTGGCCCATATCCTCACGGGCTTACTTTCTCGGTCTGAAAATCCCTTTTCCAATTGCTCGGCTTCACTGGCTCTGTCGACTATTAAAGCAGCTTCATCTAATGTCTGTCCCAGACATTCCCGATAATTCTAAGCCCAATCTTTAGTTCTCATGCCATGTAAATTTCACCCAATGCCATTTTGGGTACAACTCAGACTGACGGGCGACTCCGAGGATTCTCGCATGATCGACTCGTGTCAAACCACATTCAAGACATCTCGACGCATGGACGTCCTTGACTGCATGAAATTACGGAGGATAAATTCTCATTTCAAAGTACACGATTATTGAGGATAGACATAGGGTCGTTCGCGAGTTCGATAACAATAAACGGAATCACCCGTTGTTCCATTATGTTCTGTCCGCGAATCGACTTCTAGTCGTCCTTAGAATCGGCCTGCCTATCTACATGATCGTCCTCACACAAGTCTCATGGTCAAGTCATTTTCCTAGGTCAAGTTCTTTAGTCATACGAGTTCTGTCCTCATTAGCCTTTCCCCTCAAGGTCAGTATCTCAGGAGTAATCAATTCCGAGTGAGATCAACCAATAATGCATTGACAAAATTCACATTCATTCATCCATTATAGGGCTTGAATTTTAGGATGTCACATTACACCCAAAACGAGACATATCGTAATACAAGCCCAAACATATAATGGCTAGTGATCTGGTTTGGATTCTACATCAAGATTGATTTGATTGACTCAATCTAATTGATTGACAATTGGATATTGAAGATAAGAACTTTCTATACGAAGAAGCTCTACTTATGGAAACCAAGATTCTGTATGTATGGGCGATCGGAATCAATTTGGGATTCTACTTTTGTCACTCAACGGCTACCAAATCTTCTAGATACAGATCTATCTAATGGGTAGATTGGAAGACGATCCTCGAGATGCTGTCCAACGGCTAGTTTGGAAGTGGAGGAGTATTTAAGGAGATCAAGGACCAATGAGCAAGTAAGAGACGAATTGTAAAATTTATAATTCCAAAGTCTGAGCGACCTTCAATCATACACTTGTCGTTGGTGAGCTTAAACGTTTGTGATCTTGAGAAAATACTAAAAGAGTGACTTAGTGAGATAATGTGATCTACTACTAAGTGTTTACACTCAAAGTTGTAATCTCTTGTTGATTGCATAGTGGAATCTAGTAGAAGGCTGTTAGCGTGGGAGAGTGGACATAGGCTTGATCTAAGCCGAACCACCATAAATTTCGTGTGCAACATTCTCTTTCCTTAACTCCTTTACTTTAGTTGCTGCGATATACTTCTGTGTTTTTAAATAGCTATTAAAGTTTGATTCCTTCTGCAAAGTATGTAGTCGACCGGACTCAAATTAAAAGTAAAGTTTTTCACTACATTTTGCAAAATCTGTTTTCACACCTATTCACCCCCCTCTAGGTGCTCATACTAGCTCTTTCAGAAAATTCAAATAAATCTGCTCATCATCATCCTTGTTTTCAAGATGCTCGGAACTGAACCTAGGGTTAGACAGAAAATAAAGAAAAGCTTCATCTGCCGAACATTTCGGCGCTATACCCAATCGTTCTATCATCCTTAAAAACATTGTTTTGTTTCTATGCCCGTGTCCTCTTAGAAAATCAATAATAAAGGACATTAGAGTACCACCCATTTTCAGATAACCATAATGTTTATAAAGAACCTGAGAGGTTAAAGTCCTGAGAGGAATAGCGTCTTACTCGACTTCCTCTTCCAAAGGTTGGCGCGGAATATTCTGTGGAGATTTCTGCAAGAGTTGCGCGGAGAGTCTTCTTCAGTGAGATCGAAATGCACTGGTCCTTTAGGCATGCTTCGAGGACCTTGACTAGCAATCCGAGAGGACTTTCACTGGTGTGACTGGGATGCAGACTTAGAGGATTTCGAAGACATTTTCGAGCAAAAAGTTTGAAGCTTGCTGAGAAATTTTGAGAGAAAAATTTGAGGGAGAAGAGAATCGCGATTAGGGTTTTGAGATGCAGTTTTCGAAATGAATCATTTTAGGAGATAAAAAGCTGTAGAAAACAGGAAAGTGAAATGACACAAAAGAAAATGCCTTTTCGAAATAAACTAAAAATGGAAATTGCCAAAATTCAAAATTCGAAAAAGATAACTTCTAAAAATAAAATAGGCAAGCAATGATTCGAATAAGAATGTACCTATTCAGAAATTTCATATTAAAATTAAAATACCTGGATTGAAGAGATTTCTTCAAGTTGAAGTTCTAAGTCTAAACAACTTCAAACTTTAATCGACAAAAGAAATAATATTCAGCTTGTTGCGAATAGACTCAAATAAATTTTTCTCCAGAGGCTTGGTGAAGATGTCTGCCAATTGATTCTTTGACTCAATAAATTGAACAATAATCTCGCCATTTTGGACATGATCCCTTATAAAATGATGTTGAATCTCTATATGCTTCGCCTTTGAATGAAGAATTGGGTTCCTAGTGAGATTAATGGCACTTGTGTTGTTGCATCTAATCTCGGTGCAGGATTTTTCTAATCCAAAGTCTCTTAGTTGTTGTCTTATCCATAAAATTTGAGAGCAACAACTTCCAAGAGCAACATACTCTGCTTCTGCTATTGATAGAGTTACAGTACTCTACATCATTGAGAACCAAGATACCAACATATTTCCCAACAGTTGACAAGTACCAAATGTGCTATTTTTATCGACTCTACAACCGGTTAAATCAGCGTCTGAATATCCAAGTAGAGTAAAGTCTCATTCTTTTGGATACCATAGACCAAGCTTTGGACAAGTCGCAACATATTTAATGATGCATTTTACAGCACTTAGATAAGATTCCCTTGGATCAGACTGAAATCTTGCACAGATGCACACACTGAATAAAATATCAGGTCTAAAGGTAGTAAGGTAGAGAAGTGAACCGATCGTGCTTCTGTATAGCTTATGTATAGCTTCTGATCTACTTTCTTCCCTTCTTCATCCTTCTCTAGTTTTGAAGAACTTGACATAGGTGTCTTTGTCTTCTTGCAATTCTCTAAACCAAATTTCTTGATGAGATCTTTGTCATATTTCTCATGGTGAATCAATATACCTTTCTTCGATTGTCTAACTTGCAATCCCAGAAAGAAAGTTAACTCACCCATCATGCTCATTTCGAATTCATCTTGCATAGCTCTTGAAAATTTCTTGCATAGACTTTCGTTAGGAGAACCAAAGATAATATCATCTACGTAAATTTGTACTAGTAGAAAATATTTTCATTCTCTCTTTATAAACAAAGTAGTATCGGTTCCTTCTCGGTATATTGTTCACACATGCTCTCAAACCAGGTGATTTTCTTCCTGTTCACGCGAGCTGCATTGCGCGTGCTTCCCGACGACCCGACCGTTAGTTGGAGCTGAAATTTGGCGGGTAGGGGTGCCTTCACCTCCTCTTCAAAACCCCTCAAGTATTTGTGCCTGGTATGTTCCTTTTAATGGGCTGATCGGCTGATTTCAGTTAGGGTTTCATCCCCTGTTTCTGTTACTGGTCCGTGTTCTATTATTTTGATGGCTGAGATGGGGTTGGCCCGAAATGTTGTGGTCGGACTGAGCTCTCCGAGCTCTTCCATTCCTGCTAGTGACCACTCGACTCAGGCTGGCCCTTCGATGTTGGAGGGGGAACGTGTTGTTGAGTTGAACTCTGATGCGAGGGACGCCCCTATGCTGAATCGGCTTCCTACGGATCCTCCGGGTCCGCGAGGAAGAAGGAGAGATGGGTCCGCTTCTCAAAGGCCTCAAAGGAATAAATCTGCGAAACCAGCCCCGCGCACGTGGGTTGCTGTGGCGAAAGTCATTGAAAAGGGGTATGATCTTGAGTATTTTCCTCCGTCCATGGTTAATGGCAAGCCTGTCGTGGAGATGACGGATAATGAGGTTGAGGTGGCTAATCCGAAGCTTCTTGAATGCTTGGTTGGCTACTTTATGGGTAAACGGTTGCCCTTTAAGGTTACGGAGTTGGCTTTGAAGAAAGTATGGGGACTAGACCTTGCGGAAGTGATGTCCAATGGTAATGGGTTCTTCTTCTTTCACTTTCCTAATGGAGATGTCCGTAGGAGAATTTTGGAAGGGGGCACATTACTGTTGCCAGAATCCCGTTCGTGCTCCAACAATGGAAGCCGTCCCTTGAGTTGAAAAAAGACACACATCTTACCGTGCTAGTGTGGGTTAGGTTATCCAACCTCCCACTTGTGTTCTGGTCCACTCAGGCCATCAGTAAAATTGCAAGTTTCTTGGGGAAGCCTTTATTCGTTGATTAGAGAACAAGCTAGTTGAAGATGGTTTCGTTTGCTCGTGTATGTATTGAATTCAATGCGAACCATCCGTCCTATGAATCTATTGAGATCACCCACAAGGGTGAATCATGTATGGTCGGTGTAGAGTTTGAGTGGAAGCCTGAAGTTTGCCCGAGGTATGGTATACTCGGCCATAGGTGTCGACCCTCTTCAAGCCGTCCGATGGTTGAAGCTGCTCAACAACAGAAGGTTGCTCCTCCTCAAGAACCTCAAATCTCAACTAACCTCCCTTCTAGTCCAACTGCAGTCCCTGAGGCATCAGCTGGCCAGCAGCGACAGGGAGTCTCTTTTACTGATAATCCTTTGTATGATAATAGAAATGCTAGAATGACTTTTGGGGCTTTGCCTCCGCGGATGGTTAAGGCACCTCTGGTTGAGAATATTGTACCACCTTTGGGTGGTGATAGTGGTCAAGGCTTGGGGGATGCTCAGGCAAAGACCAAGATTGTAACCCCTGCTGCCGAATTGCCCCAACAGGAAGATCCTAGTTGGAAGCAGGTGAAGGGAAAGGAGGCCAAGTTCCACTCGGGCAAGGATGCTGCCTCATTCCGACTTACTCCTCCTTCAAATGAAGGGCAATCCTTGAAGCAAAAGGATCAAGCCACTGGGACTATTGCTCCTCGTAAGCCTCTTGTGAACTCGAAAAGAGCTCTTAAGATTATTGAAGTTTCTACGTCTCAGGGAGATGCTATTGGTGGCCCTCCGGCCTTACCTCATGAGGGCTCCGATGATGAGATTGTTGGGCTAAGTGCGTATGATGGGTTTGATGCTGATGATCTTTCCGTTGGTGAGCCGGTTCGGACTGCCCCGTCTATTCTCCATCCAGCGGAGTCCTTGTAGGACAAGCTGCTGAAGCTGAAGCCCGATCCTCCCCCTTCGAAAGATGTTACCTTAGCTCCTAGCCGACGTAAGAAGAAGAAGTAACTCTTATCTTTACCTGTAAATATGTATATAGGTACTTGGAATGTCCGTGGTATCCTTAACCCGGTTAGACGGGGGGAAGTAAGGAGATTTGTTTCCACAAATAACTTGTGTGTTGTTGGACTGTTAGAGACAAAGGTGCCCCTTCATGTTTTTTAATCCATCTCATCTCTTCTATTAAGGGGATGGTGTTGGGTGGCTAATTATGACTACTCTACTCGTGGTAGAATTTGGGTGGGTTGGGACCCTGAGATTGTTGATTTTGAGAACTTTACTAGTAATGAGCAGGCCATGCATGGTCACCTCAAGTTTCTCTCATCTGGTGTCGAGTGTTGTATATCTTTTGTTTATGGGGAACATACTTTTGTTAAGTGTCAACCTCCTTGGGAGGATCTCGTCCATTGGAATCACCTGCTGCAGGACATTCCATGGTTGGTCTCCGGAGATTTTAATGCTATAAAAGATCCGTCTAATCGTATTGGGTGTTCTTACACATGGATTCCATATTTTGATAAATTTAATCTTTGTCTTAATCAAACTGACTTTGAGGATCTGAGATATGTGGGACTCCGTTATTCTTGGTCCACCTCGTCTACTATCGGGAGGAAGATGAGGAAAATCGACCGCGTATTGGTTAATTCTAAGTGGATGTCCGACTTCTCCTTTGCTGAGGCATCTTTCCTCAATCCGGGCATTTCTGATCACTCGCCCATGGTGAATAGAGTTCTTATGCCAATTAGCCGGAAGAGGCCGTTCAAATTCTTTTTATATTGGTCCGATCACCCATATTTCAATTCCCTTGTTTCTCGAGCCTAGGATTGTTCTGTGTGGGGGGTACCAATGTTCAGGCTTGTCTCTAAACTAAAGACCTTGAAGGGTTACATTAAGCATCTGAATAGAGAGGCATTTTCTGATATCTCCAAGAGAACTGAGGAAGCTAGGATTGCTCTCTGTCGCACCCAGCTAGATCTTGAATTGGAACCGAGTAATGTTGCTCTCTCGGATCTTGAAAAGGCTCAACGCCGTTGCTTTGTAGATTTGAGGAAAAATGAAGAATCGTTTTATAGACAAAAGTCGAGAGTGCGGTGGTTGAAGAAAGGGGATCGAAACACAAAGTTCTTCCACCATTCGGTTTGTAGAAGGCAAGTCAAAAACAGAATACTCTCGGTACGCGAATCATCAGGTTCTTTGGTTACTAATCCTGATCAGATTCCTCAAGTTTTTGTATCTTTTTACTTGGACTTGTTTAATTCGAGTGCCATGCTCTCCAAACCGACACTTCAGGATCTTGTGGATGTCATTCGTCATCCTCTTTCGAGTGACTAGGCGAATGCCCTTGCTTATCTTGTCTCAAATGATGAAATTCGCAACACCCTCTTCTCCCTTGCCCATGGCAAGGCGCCTAGTCCCGATGGTTTTCCGGTGGAATTCTTCAAGAATAATTGACAGATTGTCGGACCGTCGGTCTTGGAAGCTGTTCATGACTTCTTTGTATCTAGTCGGCTATTAAAGGAGGTAAACAACACAATACTTGCATTAGTGCCTAAAATACCGAATGCTACTGCTGTTGCTGATTTTAGACCTATATCGTGTTGCAATACCATATATAAAGTTATTACTAAGATATTGGCCAATCGCCTTGCTTCGCTCCTAGATACTTTGATTAGCCCATCTCAAAATGCATTTGTGAAGGGTAGACGCATTAGAGATAACATTTTGCTCGCCCATGAGCTTTTTGCCGATTTTCATCGGGACCCTTTTCTGCCAAAATGTGCTGTGAAAGTTGATTTTCAGAAGGTGTATGACACGGTCGACTGGGACTTTCTGGAGCTCACCCTTGGTGCTTTTGGTTTTCCTCCTTGGATAATTAGTAGGATCATGATTTGTGTATGAACACCCAAGTTCTCTATTTCTATTAATGGTGAATTGCATGGTTTCTTTCCTTCCGCTCATGGGATTCGACAAGGTGACCCTATGTCCCCTTACCTATTTACGCTGGTAATGGAAATCTTCTATGGCATTTTGAATGCCCGCACTTCGTGCAAGGAGTTTAAGTTTTACTGGAGATGCAAATCGGTTAAGCTCTCGCATTTGTTCTTTGTCGATGATGTATTCTTGTTTAGCTAGGCGGATTGGCCCTCGGTGTTGATGCTCAAAAGATCACTGGATATCTTTTCCTCTTGGAGTGGTTTGTTTCCTAATAAGAGCAAGAGTGAAGTTTTTCTTTCCGGCGGTTCCCCTTCTCTCAGGAGGAACGTCCTATGGGCCTTCGATTTTCAGGAGGGACAATTGCCGCTTCGATATCTAGGTGTGCCGATTATCTCTTCCAGGCTGGGTAAAGTGGATTGTATAACTTTGATAAACCGTATTACTGCAAGAGTCCAATCTTGGACACATCGTTTTCTTTCTTTCACAGGGCGTCTTCAGTTAATAAGGTCAGTCCTACACTCCATTCAAGCCTATTGGGCTAGTGTATTCACTTTACCTATATCGATACTAGAAAAGATCAAGCAGATTTTAAGACAGTTTCTATGGAAAGGCTCATCTCTTACTCGGGGTGGGGCAAAAGTCTCATGGGACGATGTCTGCCAACCTAAAGTAGAAGGTGGTCTTAGTATTCGAAAACTTCGTGATTGCAATAGGGAGGCAATGTTGAAATACATTTGGGTGTTGTTTACTGATAAAGAATCGCTTTGGTGTCGGTGGATTCATAACAATTTCTTAAAATGGGATAACTTTTGGGTTGCCCCTAAGCCTACAGTTTGCTCGTGGGGGTGGAAAAAGATCATTCAAACTGAGGAGGGAATTTCGGTCCCTTTTTAGGTGGAAAGTGGGGAATGGTGTTTCTATCTCCGTGTGGTTCGACTGGTGGAATCCTCTAGGCCCTTTGAACCTGTTCTTGCCGGAGTCCATTATTGAAAGATCTAGTCTTTCCAGACATGCTTTTGTTGCAGAATTTTTGTCACCTACGGGTCAAGTTGCGAGGATGTTATTGCAGGAGTGGCACCTTGCTTTACCGATTCTCTCTTCTAGCCCAGATCAGTTTTATTGGTGTGGCAACTCTTCTAGTATCCTTGCGGTAGGCTCTACATGGGAGATCATTCGTACTAAAAGGTGCCGGGTGGATTGGGCATCCTTTATATGGGATAGATCTCTTGCTCCCAGATTTCAATTTCATCTTTGGCTTATAATGAAAAAATCGTTTACCCACTCAGGCGGCTCTTCTATCTTATGGAAGAATTGATCATGGCCTTTGTGCCTTCTGCAATACGGTTCCAAATTCGGTTGACCACTTGTTTTTTGAATGCCATGTCTCTGTGACGATTGTTTTCTTTTAGGCCACTAGATGTAACCTCCCTTGGCGGAATAAGCCTTGGCTGGACAACCTCTTTTGGGCGAAGAAGTTCCTTTCGGGTAAGGATTTCTTCCATAGTGTTGCTCAGTTTTTGTTTGCTGCAATTTGCCATCTCATCTGGAAGAAAAGGAACAATATTATATTTAGGGGTGAAGCCTTGGTAATCTCGGCTATCAAAAACCACATCATTAGGGTGGTTAAAGACAAAGCTCTCTTGTTTCACAATGTGCTGGACAACGCAAGGAATAGAAGACTCCAAAGATCCTGGGGGTTTGACCCTTCCATCTTTGCGGATGCTTCCTCTTCTTAGTGTTGTTTGCCTTATCCGAATGTCTCTACATTTGTTCTACTCAACCATTCTCTCGTCCCGATTGCTGATGCGGTCCTGGAGGGTTGCTGCTTTGGTGCTTTTTGTCCTCCTTGTTGTTGGCGGTTGTGCCTTTTCTTCCTTTGTTGTTTCTTTTACACCGGTGCCCTCACACTCTTTGATCTTTATGCTCCTTGAGTGATTGTTTGGTCTCGGTCTTTTGTACAATTTTTGGTTCAAGCTAATCTATTCTTACCTTTACCAAAAAAAAAAAAAAGTAGTATCAACTTTTCATTTTTCAAAACCATTTTGAGTTTGAAACTTACTCAACCTTTCATACCAAGCTTGAGGTGCTTACTTCAGTCCATACAAGGCATTTTTCAGTTTGTAAACTGAGTCTGGCTTTCTTGGATCTTCAAATCCTGGTGGTTGTTCCACATAGACTTCTTCTTGTATAAACTCATTCAAGAATGCACTTTTGATATCCATATGGAATAATCTGAAATTTTTAAAATAAGCAAAAGCAAGTAATAATCTAATTGCTTCTAACATCGCTATTTGTGCATATGTTTCGTCATAGTCTATCCATTCTTTCTGTGTATATCCTTTCACCAAGAGTCTTGTTTTATTTCTAATCACTTTTCCTTTCTCATCCATCTTATTTCTGAAAACCCACTTCGTTCCAATAATAGATTTGCTTTTAGGTTTTGGAATCAGCTTCCATACATTATTGATGCTGAATTGTCTAAGTTCTTCCTGCATAACTTCACGCTTATTTGAGGGTCATATTTTTTTTCATTGATTACTTCAATGTTATTATTTTTTTAAAATGATTATTACAAGTATTATATCACGTCAGATTTCCAATATTTGCCTGAACAATTTTAAAATATTTGTGTACTAATTGATAAAGTCATAACATTGACGTGTGATCAAAGTAACAACACTAGTTTAAAAGTTATGGGTTCTATTCAAAAGAAGGGAAAAGTTGTGGAAAGTAACGACACTTGTTTAAAAGTTATGGGTTCTTTTCAAAAGAAGGGAAATGATGTGACTGGCCAATTAAATAAGTCTTCCATTGACTGCCGACCGTAGGAAATGCAGACTCTTGGAGTACAAACGAGAAATTTTTGTCTCCCCGGGGTGATGCATCTCAATCATCGACAGGAAAAAGGAAGTCACTAATAATGAATAAAAGCGCACCAATAGAGGGAAGAAGAAGAGTCAAGCATGGACAGGTGATGTGAAAGTCGCCCCTTCGACGTATTTGCCGGTACAGTTTTACTATTGAATTTTCCGTTGATAAGAACGGTCACAAATGGCGGTTCCACTCATCAATTGAAACCATGACCGCCTTGAAAAGTTTCTGGTTTATTGGTTATAAGGAGGACATATCTCTGCTTTCTTGCCTGAAACATAAGCACGTTGCATCCCCATCAAAGTACAACATGAACACTCGAACAGTATCATTGCACATCCTTTTTTTATTTCTTCCAGTTTATTTGATTGATTCTTTGGACACCCTTGCTCCAAACAACACCATGAAAGATGGTGATGTCTTGATCTCCCAAGCAAGAAAATTTGCTCTAGGTTTCTTCAGCCCTGGTAATTCCAGCTTGCGTTATGTGGGGATTTGGTACTATGGACAACCGAAGCGAACTGTTGTTTGGGTTGCTAACAGAGAAAAACCCGTGAACGATACTTCAGGAGTTCTTGCATTTGATCATTATGGAAATTTAGTGATCCGTGAAAACAATGGGAGCTTGCCCATTTGGTCAACCAATGTTTCCTCCATGACTTCAAACGATTCTGCTACTGCTCAGCTTTTGGATTCAGGTAATCTGGTTTTGAATCGTGATTTGAGCGAAGTGGTTATTTGGCAGAGCTTTGATTATCCCACAGACAACTTTCTTCCGTCCATGAAGCTTGGGTTGGACCGGAGAACCGGTTTGAACCGCTTCGTGACATCTTGGAAATCCAAAGATGATCCAGCACCAGGGAGTTTTTCATTCAGGCTTGAACCAACAGGGTACCCACAGTTTTTCCTTTTCAAGGATGGAGCTCCGTATTGGCGCGGCGGACCATTAACTGTTGGTGTTCCCAAGACGGCTTACGGTTTTATCTATAGTAATGTCACTATTGTGAATGACGCTAAGGAGGTTACTTATATGTATGGCATCATCAATGCATCGGTTGTCTCTAGAATTATGGTGCATGAGTCAGGGTCAGTTAAAGACTTCACATGGCTTGATGAAGAGCAGCGGTGGAGTGAGTTTGTTTACTATCCAAAGGAGCAGTGTGACTACTACAGGAATTGTGGGCCTAATAGCAACTGTGGCGGAAACACTGCTAACCAGTTAGACTGCACCTGCCTGCCTGGATTTGAGTCCAAGTCTCCGGGCAATCCGTACTTAAGGGACGTATCAGGCGGGTGCAAGAGGAGGCAAGGTGCATCACTGTGTCGAAGTGGGGAAGGTTTCGTGAAGGTGAAACAGGTGAAGTTGCCGGACACTTCAACAGTGCATGTCAACATGAGCCTGAGCTTGAAGGAGTGTGAGCAGGAATGCTTGAGGGATTGCAATTGCACAGCCTATTCGAGTGCAAATGAAACTATGGGGGAATATGGATGCCTCATGTGGTACGGAGATTTAGTGGATACAAGAGCATTTTCAGACTTGGGTCAAGATTTATATGTGCGGGTCGATGCAATTGACTTAGGTACTCATTGCTAATATCTACTTCAAATACTTTTGCTGCTCTTTTGGGGTTGCAATTACTGTCCCATTGTCCTGATCTCATCTTAAAGGAATTGTTTGCTTCTGATAATCATATTATCAATTGCACGTGTCGCATTCATTTCTGTAACATTCAGGCATCCATGTCATTGGCGCACTTCTCGTGCCTTTTTTACAGCTCGCTACAGTAAAAGGAGTACTCTTGTCAAGAAGGTGATGGCGGCAACAATGTCGGTATCTGTACTAGTGTTGCTGCTTTAGGCTGCCTTATGTACTACCTTCTGTTGAAGAGGAAAAGAGATGTGGTTATCTTGCCTTGATAGAAGCTTTTTCTGCCATATTCATTACTCAGTCTATTATACAAGTCGGTAATCATTTCAATGTTTATGGGTAAGAAATCAATTAAATTTAAACTGGAGCTAATCTAGCCAGGAGTTTAGGCTACAAGGTGGTTGATTTCAGTACTGGAAATCTTGATCAAAGAAGCTCCACAAACGGTGCATGATAATTAAAAATGCTGTATTGTGATCCGTGATTGTTGAAGGGAAAATTTGTATTCTTCCTACCTCTACAGAAAAATTTCCAGATTGGCCAGAACGGCCAAAAAATAGGCAGTACAGAATTGCTTTCAGCTTCTTTCTTATGTGTTTTATTCAACTGTGTGACAGCAGATAGAAGAGGGCGTAATCATCTGTTTAGTGTTACCACAAGCTCAACATATTTCGACCAAATTCCAGGTCTGAAAAACCTAAATAGCAAAGGTAGGCGAAAAACGGATGTGCCAGTCTTTGATTTTGGAAGTGTAGCTGCAGCCACAAGCAATTTTTCCTCTGCCAATGAGCTTGGCCAAGGCGGTTTTGGATCTGTATATAAGGTAATCAATCTCCCTATTCAACTGAATCCAAATGTTTATTGGATATAAATGTGTATTCTGCCAACTTCAATTGTCTGTCCCTTAGGGGGATTGATGTCCTTGAATAAAATGCGGTTTCGGAGTGTGACTTGTGTCAACTCTTATCTACCCTTCATCACAAACCCATGAAGTAACCAACGCATCCTCCCAGGAAGTTTAACTACCTAATCTATCTTATATTTTCTCATAACAGCTTTTGAGCCACCGGCTTCATCTGACAGGTCTAAATACTTATTCTTATGATGTGTTCATTTTCACAGGGTGTGATGAATGACGGAACAGAAATAGCGGTTAAAAGGCTCTCAAAATATTCTGGACAAGGAAATGAAGAGTTCAAAAATGAAGTCGTGTTAATTGCCAAACTCCAACACCGGAATCTGGTGAAAATCTTAGGTTGCTGCATTCAAGAAGATGAAAAACTGTTAATTTATGAGTATCTACCCAATAAAAGCTTGGATTCATTACTTTTTGGTAAGTAATCTCTTCCGATGGCTAGAATTTTGGTCTACAGCTAGTATTATGGATAATAACTTGAGGTAATCCCCAAAATTGGTCCAGATGAAACAAAGAGATCACTTCTGATTGGGGAAAAAGGTATGCAATTGCATATGGTGTAGCGCGGGGACTCATGTACTTACATCAGGATTCAACCTTGAGGATAATCCACAGAGATTTAAAAGTTAGCAATGTCTTACTAGATGTTGCATTGAACCCCAAGATTTCAGATTTTGGTTTAGCGAGAATATGTGGAGGAGACCAAATTGAAGGGAAAACGAAGCACGTGATCGGGACATAGTAAGTTCTTTTCTTGAGCATTAAATTCTGCTTCACCTGATTAAACAATGAGAAATTAGAACAAAGAAAAAGAACTCTGACCAGCCATTTTCTTTCTTCCATACTAAAGTTTCAACCTTTTGTTGTGTCCCCTAAACTTCAACAAGGAATTTTATAGGGTGAATGAGATTTCGATTGCTTTTCTCCTTTTTGGCTTCTGTAGTGGGTACATGGCACCAGAGTATGCTCTGCAAGGCTGGTTTTCTATAAAATCAGATGTGTACAGTTTTGGAGTTTTGTTGCTAGAGATCATCACAGGCCAAAGAAACAGTGGGTGCTATCATATGAATCCCTTTTGCAATTTAATTGGCCATGTAAGTATGAAACTCTTACATAATTCAACGTTATGCACAATTTGACCAGTCGCATTGTCACAATCCGAGGTGTTTGGTATGTGTTATTTCTAGGTATGGGAGCTGTGGAAAGGAGGAAAATGCATGGACATTGTGGACAAATCAATTGACAAGACATATTCTGAGGAAATGGTATCGAGGTGCATTCAAATCGGTCTTTTGTGCGTGCAAAGATATGCGTCGGATAGACCAACTATGTCCACAGTGGTCTTCATGTTGGGGAATGCTGATGCGGTACTTCCATCCCCGAAACAGCCTGCGTTCATCGACGAGAGCACCCACAATGGAGATATTCAGACAAGATGTAACAGAACATGTTCCGCTAATGGAGTTACAATTACTGTTCTTGAAGCTCGTTAGTCACATGCCACAACCAGTGAACTGCGTAATCTACTCAACTTGAGAAATTGAGATACGTCCTGTATTGGTAGATAGATGACACCTAAAGGCTAATCGTGTCGTATACGAGGTAAGTTGTAGTTCTCGTGCGTATGAGAAAAGTTCATTTGTAGATTAGGGACAATAGTCTGCTGTTAAAAATTTCCTTGATCTATTATTGACTGAGCTCAATCTTTGTCTCTTAAACAGAGACTTGTTCATGTAAAGTGCTGTTGTTGCAGTATTCTCTTTCTCCCACAATCATCTAATTGTTGTCCTATCTCATTTTATGTTGCCCGAAGTTATCAAATTGCATCTAGAGATGAAAAATAAAGCCCTTATCTTTTCCTTTTTCACATTATTTTTGCATTACATGTTCATAATAGAAACCTTGCTCTCAAGAAGACAGGGATTCTTGCTTCACCCACAAACTTGAACGTGGAAATTAATGAATTAAGAGCGAAGGGTCACCTGAAACTGACTCTAAGCAAAGGGTCTTCTAGAATCATACGTTTTAGATCTTTTCACTCACTTCTTTGGTTAACACTTCTAAATGTCATCGTAACAAATTTAAGTGAATTAATAATATTCCTAATTGGCAATTTAGCAGGTCAACCTTTTTTTCAAATTCGATAGAGTTTTGTTGTCTAAAGGACCAATCATAAAAGAAAAATTATCATTAGTCTACTTATTTTCGGGCGGATATGTTACGCTGATGCGTGCTCACATCTTATCAAGGATTGATGATGACTAAAAGACAATCTCAGTCTTTAAGCCTCTTATTCAATATAATTAAAAATAAAAAAAATAAATTATTCCAGCATAGTTTCATGATTAGTCCTGAATTTCCATGTCATAAGAACCTTCCTTGAAGTGAAGTATACGTGCATACTTTAATACAATATGTCATTGGTGATGGAAAGAAGACATTTTGTGGCCGGATCAATTGCATCCTTGAGGACATCTTGTGAATTTTTTTCGTTATGGAATTGTGTATGATGTTGGACTTCCTTTAAAGGCAAAAGTTACTGACATCGTGGAGAATGGAGTGGGGTATGGCCTGCTGCAAGTTCTGAACTGTCGCAGATTCAAGCAGCCTTGTGTGGGAATATTTCTCCTATTTGGAATCGACTGGTAAGGTAACTGGAAAGCTTCTTCTCAGGGCACTTTACCACAAATAGTTCTTGGAGCAGGATCCGAGCTTCTCTGCAAAACTGCCCCAGCAAAATGGTGTGGTTCACTTCTAATATCGCTAAACATAGTTTGATTGGCTGGTTGGCCATTTTGAATAAGTCGCCTATCAAAAAGAGCTTAAAGAAATGGAATCCTGTTTTAAATGATGTTATTTCTTTTTCTAAGTGAAGAGATTACCTTTTTATTGATTGTGAGATTTGTAAGGATTTGTGAACACGAGTTTATAGGACATGGGGAGCTCGATATAATTGAGCATTGATGAATTGGGATTGCAGAGTTGCAATGGATCTGTGCTAACTGGATAGGAAGAGCCGTCAAATGTATCAATTTTGAAGTTGCGGGTCTGCAACCAAGTACCACATATGGCTCATGAGGAATAAGATGCAGCAAGAGGTTGACTTCGATGCAACTAGTGCTGCTAACTTCTCCGGAGTCCAAGGGGTTTGTATAGAATGGGCAGCAATATAAAAGTACCATTCTCTCCCAGTTCCCTCCACGTTAATTGAAAACAGATACCTTCTACATCAATTATAAATTTCTTTTTATTACTCCAGTTATCTAACATTGGTTTTTCCAAACAAAAATTTAATTATTGCACTACATTATTGTGTTACTAACATAAAATGGATTCTTTTAATGACATATAACATGTTTACTTAGAGACCCCCACCTTCCATGCACAAAATTTTTTTTTCCAACAAAAGAAAAAATGAGAATATGTAAAGTAATTGGAAAACCGTAATCCTTGAACATAAAGATGGAGTTATATCTATTCCTTTTTCATTTAGAGAAACGTTGCATAATTTAAAACTTTAGGGAACAAGTGATTAGTTAAAATAAAGCAGGCAAAGTTTTAAATCAACTTTCCCGATTTGAAGTTCTGCAATGACAAATTTTCAACTTACGTAATATAGAATGAAGTTTATTATTATGGCAGGAAAAGTGTTTGAAAATTCTTAAATATATTTCATTTGTGTCAATTTAGTCCTAAATCTTTTGATCCAAGGCCAATTTAATCTTCCAGCTAACTTTGATTGAATATTACTAACGTGGATGCCGATCAACTTACATGACACGGTTAGTACTAATGTAAACAACTTTTAATAATATTTTCATAATTTTTATTTATTTTACTTTTTTCCATTTTTTTATTTCTCTTTTTTCTGGTTCCTTCCCCTTCCTTTAGTCGGTCGTCAAACCTCAACAACCAACCAGAGATGAGGGATGATGAGGGTTAAGTCTTGCTTGCATAGCATGAGACCGCCCTCATGGCCTCTAGCAAGGTCATGCCTTGCCCATGGTCGGCGAGAGCAAGCCTCTCCAGCTTAACGCAAGGTCACTCTCGCGGCCTCTGGCGAGGCACAACCTCATCGAATCTAGCGAGGTTGAGCCTCGTCCAACCATGGTAAGGCTCACCCTCACTGTCACTAGCAAGGGTGAAGCCTTGCCAGTGGCCAGCAAGCCTGCACCTTTGGTCAGAGGAAGGGGAAGGAACAAAAAAAAAAAAAAAGAGATAAAAAAAATTCAAAAAATTATTAAAAAATTATTAAAAATTGTCAACATATCAAGATTAACTATGCCACGTAGGTGGGTCAAATCTGCGTTGGCAATATTCAACTAAAGTTAGCCAAAATGATTGAATTGACATTAGATTAATATGTTTAGGGGCTAAATTGACACAAATGCAACAAATTTAAAACTTTTATGACACTTTTCCATTGTATGGCAACTATTTATCTCGTGTCAATGAGGAATGGCAGGATTAATATTTCTTGCAATGAATGCAAGAGAAAGCTAACTCCAACTTGTCACATTCCAAAACCATCAAGAATGAAGGGTGACACGACCATCCTCCACCCAAAGGAAGTAACTTCAAACCAACGTAATTCAACTCCCAAAAGACCCTTCATTGATATCGCTTTTGTATGACCATCGCTAGCTGAAAATCCTGAAAAAGATTGGAAGGAATGAGGTGAGCAATCTACAGCTTAGTGAGGAATACATCTTTTCTAAGTGGATTGAATATTTACTATGCACAATTACAAAATGATATCAAAATTGACTTGTCTCAAATCCAGTATATAATACACATACAACATAAGAATGGGTTATATCGCTTTAACACAACCTTATACATATTAGAGAACATTCATTAAATTAATAATATCATAACAAATATCAATGGTCCAATTCATTAATCAATCTCAACAATTCACACACCAATGGTCCATGATATTGATTAATCTCATGCCACACATCAATGGTCTATTCCATTGATCCATCTCATATGAAATCACATATCGATAGTCCATCTATTGACTAATCTTTTGCTCAATATACTACCATATTCATGATACAACCCTTGGTGACAAGGCAACGAAGATTGCCCCATTTGCAAGGTCTCCACCTTTAAAGTTAGTGGCTTAGCTTAGAAGAATATCCTAGACTAGTGTGCATACCACAAGCCCTTCAATGGGTTCTTGTCATAGCAATATGAACAATATGTTTACAAACCGAATCACATAACCTTTCAGGAGCCCATTCATCAAATCAAATGCATTTCATAAAGCATTTCACAATCAATAGGTGTAGCTTTCGATAATTCCCTTCACATAACATTTAAACAAAGCTTTCACAAGAACTATTCTCTTTCAATACTCGTACTATAATCAATATGTACCACTTTCAAGATGTGAGTTCGTAAATTTATAGAAAAGATAGTACCATTTACTTGGGAAAAGTCAAAAAATCAACCTATACTAGTTACTTGAGTCAAATCATCCAAATTCCTATCATTTAATAAAAAAAATCAATATCAAAATCCAAATAAAACACTATTCCAACGAACGATTTGACTAATCACGTTCAATTGTCAATGAGGCTGACTCCTATGCCCTAATCAAGAAACTAATTTATAACAAACATTCATCTTTCTCTATAATGCATATTATCTACCACGCGTAACTCGAATGCAAGACTTCATAAATTCATATCACCAAACCACAGTTCAAAGCAAGTTTTGTCATACTCCATAGCTCCATAACGGTCTTATCTATCATTTCCATATTAATCGCAACTCAAACGCTCCTCAATCGAACCTTGTAATTCAAATCTACATAACTTGAAATTTGTGCCATAACTTCCAAAATCATTATGATTAAATAAATAATAAGCTTGAATAATTATTCAGCATTACAATATGCAGTTGATTCGGCTTCTCAATGTATCCGGATTGGCTATACACGAAGACTTCTGTCTCTTCTTTCCCTCTCTTCCCTCTTCTTTCCTCTTTTACGAACGAGCCGGCTGCTTCTTCATTTTTCTTGTTTTGTTTGCTCCAGCATCATTCAAGGAAAGAAAATGAGCTGGGCCATTGAAGACATGGTATTGGGCTTGTTGGGCTCATCATGACACCGACTGATGAATCGAACTTCCAGCGCCAATACGTTCGAAAACGGTTGGGTATTCGATGACAAGGCTTGTACATTTTTCGCCAGGGTAATCACGGTACCATTTTCCAATATTATGTTCGTGATTTATTTTCTCTAGCATATTGTTTAATTCTAAATAGTAGTTATCATCTACGTGTTGAACTCAGGGACCATGAGGGAGCAGTATGCACACAGAATGCAATGGAGAAAAGACGAATTAGACTCATCACTGCTGTGCAGATGTCGATTGAGACGATCAGTTTCTCTTTCTTTAGACCTTGCATCTCAATAATTTCATTTCGAATTGTCTCTCTCTTGAACCTTCCATCACAATAATTTCGTTTGTTTTTTTCCTTTGCTTTTCAACGGCCAATGCCAATGAACTGTTATATTGACCTAACGTGGACCTGTCGGGGCTTTTAAAAAGGAAAAGGACAAAGGATGTTTACTGGCCAATCAAAAGGCGTCCCCCTCTGTTCTTCTTAAATAAAACTTCTTCCATTGACTTCTAAATGTAAGTGTTCAAGTAATGCGAGCGAACTGTCTGATAAATTGAGGAGCACTCAGAGAGGAAAGAAGAAAAGTCGAGCTCGGGACAGGTGATGTCGAGTCGCTACCTCATAGTACATTTTCCACTGGCGTACTATTTTGACTCTGAAATTTCAACTCATAAGGATGGTCACAAATGGCGGCGTTCCTCTCATCAATTAAACGTTAAACTACATTGAGAAGTTTCTGTTTTATTAGTTATCAAAAAAAAATTCCAATACCTCTGCCTTCTTGCTTGAAGCAAAAGCACGCTCCTGTAAGGACGACATGAGCTCTCAAATAGTGTCCCTACTCACCATGTTTCTATTTCTTCTTCTTCATTTGACTGATTCTTTGGACACCCTTGGCCCAAACGATACCTTGAAAGATGGCGATGTCTTAATCTCCCAAGGAAGCATATATTCACTAGGTTTCTTCAGCCCAGGTAATTCAAGCTCGCGTTACCTGGGAATTTGGTACTATGGACAACCAGAGCGAACTGTCGTTTGGGTTGCTAACAGAGAAAATACCGTGAATGATACTTCAGGAGTTTTTGCATTTGATCATTACGGAAACTTAGTGATCCATTCAAACAATGGGAGCGTTCCCATTTGGTCAACTAATGTTTCCTCCATGACTTCAAATGATTCTAGAGTTGCACAACTTTTGGATTCAGGTAATCTTGTTTTGAGTCATGATTTAGGCAAAGTGGTTATTTGGCAGAGCTTTGATTATCCCACAGATACCTTTCTTCCGTCCATGAAGCTTGGGTGGGACCTGAGAACAGGTTTGAACCGGTTCATGACATCTTGGAAATCTGAAGATGATCCAGCACCGGGCAGTTGTTCATACAAGTTTGTACCAACAAGGTACCCACAGTTGTTCCTTTACAAAGATCAAGCTCCATATTGGCGGCCTGGACCAATAATTGAAAAAAGGCAGGGTAGCCTTGCCAAGATGGCTAACGATTTTATCTATAATATCACACTTGTGAATAATGCGACCGAGGTTTCTCTGATGTTTGCTGTCATCAATGCATTGGTTCTCTCCAGATATGTGGTCCATGAGTCAGGGTTAGTTAAACACTTCATGTGGCACGATGAAGAGCGGCAGTGGACTGAGTTTAATTATCACCCAAAGGAACTGTGTGACTACTACAGCAAGTGTGGGCCTAATGGCATCTGTGGTGCAAACAATGCAGACCAGTTCGACTGCACATGCCTGCCCGGCTTCGAGCCCAAGTTTCCAGGCAATTGGTACCTAAGGGACGGAACAGGCGGCTGCAAGAGGAGGCAAGGCGCGTCAATGTGTCGAAGTGGGGAAGGTTTCGTGAAGTTGAGACAGCTGAAGTTGCCAGACACTTCAACAGCACATGTGGACATGAGCCTGAGCTTGAAGGAGTGTGAGCAGGAATGCTTGAGGGATTGCAATTGCACAGCTTATTCGAGTGCAAATGAAAGTATGGGGGAATATGGATGCCTCAAATGGTATGGAGATTTAATAGATACAAGAGAATTTTCAGACATGGGTCAAGATTTATATGTGCGGGTCGATGCAATTGACTTAGGTACTCATTGCTAATAGTTATTTTAATTACTTTTGCCGCTGTTGTGGGGTAGTAATTGTTGTCCCAATTTCTCCTGATCTTGTCTTGATGAAACTGTTTGCTTCTGATAGTTAATATCATAAACTGTACTTGTTGCATTAATTTCCGTAGAATTGACGTGTTCAATGTCATTGGCACACTTCTCGTGCCTTCTCTTACAGCTCGCTATAGGAAAAGGAGTACTCTTGTTAAGAAGGCAATGGTGACAACAATATCAGTATCTGCACTGGCGTTGCTGCTCTTAGGCTCCCTTATGTACTGCCTTAAGTCAAAGAGGAAAAAAGGTGCGGTGATCTAGCCTTGATAGAATTTTTTTCTGCTATGTATATTACTCAGTCTGTTTGACAAGTAAGTCATTATTTTGATGTTTAGGATTGAAAAACAGATTAAATTTAAGCTGGAGTTAATCTAACCAGGATTTTAGGCCAAAGGGTGGTTGATTTCAATACCAGAAACCTTGGTCAACAAGGCTGCACAGACATTTGCATTGTTCTTTCCTCTACCAAAAAATTCCCAAATTGGCCAGAACAGCAACAAAAGAAGCATAACAGAATTGCTTTCATTGTCTTTCTTATGCATTTTATTTGTCTGACTGCAGATAGAAGAAGGCGTAATCATAGTGTTAGTGTTACCACAAGCTTGACAAATTTCGATGTACTTACGGGTCTGAAAGACCTCAACAGGGAAGGTAGACCAAAAACAGATGTACCATTCTTTGATTTTGGCACTGTAGCCGCAGCCACAAGCAATTTTTCCTCCGTCAATGAGCTTGGCCAAGGCGGGTTTGGATCTGTATATAAAGTAATTAATCTCTCTGTTCCACTGAATGCAGATGGTTATTGCATACTAAAAGTGTAGTCTACTAGCTTCAAGTGTTTGTCTCTTATGTGGATTGATGTCCTTGAAAGACATGCTCGGAAAAAGGCTAGCTTTTTTTCTTTTTTTTTTCAATGGACCTTTTTTCCATTTAAAATTCTCAAAAGGTGCCGCGATCTGGTTAGTTTTACTATATCTATGTAGGCTTCTCTCGTGGCGAGTCTTATCTTCCAGTCATCACGAACCCAAAAAGTGACCAGCGAAATACAAGCGAGAAGAGGCAGAGAACAGCACAAGCCATGTTGCTTCTTGATTTTCTAGGTTGTAATGAGTCTAGCCTGCCCACCAAGTTTACCTACCTAATAAGTCTTAAATTCTGCTCATAACAGCTTTTGAGCGACTGGCTTCATTTAACAGGCCTTAGTGTTTATTCTCTTGATGTGTTCATTTCACAGGGTATGATGAATAACGGAACAGAAATAGCGGTTAAAAGACTCTCAAAATATTCTGGACAAGGAATTGAAGAGTTCAAGAATGAAGTCAGGTTGATTGCCAAACTTCAACACCGGAATCTGGTGAAAATCTTAGGTTGCTGCATTCAAGAGGACGAGAAACTGTTAATTTATGAGTATTTGCCCAATAAAAGCTTGGACTCATTCCTTTTTGGTAAGTCCTCTCGTCCAGTGGAAGGAATTTTGGTTCTGTAACTAGTGTTTGGGTAATGATACGAGCAAATTCCCCATTTTGGTCCAGATGAAACAAAGAGATCACTTCTGGATTGGGGAAAAAGGTTCAATATCGCATATGGAATAGCTCGAGGACTCATGTATTTACACCAAGATTCAACGTTGAGGATAATCCATAGAGATTTGAAAGCTAGCAATGTCTTACTGGATGACACATTGAACCCCAAGATTTCAGATTTTGGGATAGCAAGGATATGTGGAGGTGACCAAATAGAAGGAAAAACGAAGAACGTGATCGGGACATAGTAAGTGTTTTTCTTTAGCATTGTATTCTACTTTTCCTGATTAGAAAAATGAGAAATTAGAACAAAGAAAAAGAACTCAGACCAACCATTCTGTCTTTCATACTAAAGTTTTGACCTATAGTTATGTCTCCGGAAGTTCAACTTGAAAGATTATATGGTGAATGAGATGTTGATTATTACTCTCCCTTTTGGCTTTTGTAGTGGGTACATGGCACCAGAGTACGCTATACAAGGCCGGTTTTCAATAAAATCAGACGTGTACAGTTATGGAGTTCTGTTATTGGAGATCATTACAGGCCAAAAAAATACTGGGTGCTATCATATGAGCACCTTTTGCAATTTAATCGGCCATGTAAGTATGAAACTCTTACGTAATTCGATGCTACGAACAATTTGACCAGCCTCTACATTCACATTATCACGATCCATTAAGTTTGATGTGTGTTCTTCCCAGGTATGGGAGCTGTGGAAAGAAGGACAATGCATGGACATTGTCGACAAATCAATGGACAAGACATATTCTGAGAAAATGGTATCCAGGAGCATTCAGATTGGTCTTTTGTGCATGCAAAGATATGCATCGGACAGACCAACTATGTCCACGGTGGTTTTCATGTTGGGGAATGCTGATGTGGTACTTCCATCCCCGAAACAGCCCGCATTCATTGAAGATAGTGACTACAACGGAGATTTTCAGTCAGCATGTAACGGAACATGTTCTGTTAACGGACTTACGATTACTGTTGGTGAAGCTCGCTAGTCACATGCCATCACAAATGAACTGCGTAATCTACAAAACTTGAGAACTTGAGGTACTTCCTGTATCAGTAGATAAAAGACACCTCAAGACTAATCGTAGTTCTTGTGCTTATGAGCAATGTTTATATATAGATTAGATACAATAGAACAAAATTTCCTTGGTTTATTAATTGAGTTCACCGTGTCTCTTAACCAGAGTCATGTACATGTAAATTCCTATTGCTGCAGCATTCTCTCTCACACGATCAAGTAATTTGCCGCCTATCACATTTATGTTGGCAGGAAGTTGCCAAATTGCAATATGAGTCAAACAAGAAGACCCTTTACCTTTTGTTTATTTACCTTATTTTTGCATTACAAGTTCTTAAACTTAAAGATGGAAATGACTCTAGGCGAAGGTCTTCTAGTATCATAAATTTTAGCTCTTTTGGCTCACTTCTTTGGTTAACAGTTCTTAGTGTCACCATTGCAAATAAAATTGAAGTAATCACGTTCCTAATTGACAATTTAGTAGGTCGACCTTACTCTGTTTGAACCCTATTGAGTTGTGTCATCAAACTGGTTAATAACAGAAAAATAAAAATAAAAATATTCTAGTCTGCTAATTTTTGTGCTAATCTGTTGTGTTGGCGCCTGCTGATATCCCAACAAGGATTGATGATCACGAAAAGATAATCTCTTTCTTTAAGCCTCTCAATTAGTCGAATGCTTTTATTTTAAATTATTTTCTTCATACTTCCATGATAAGCCCCGGTTTTCCATGTCACAAGAACCTTTTTTTTTTTTGCTTGTATTATTGACTGTCAGTCTATAAAATGTAGACAACGAGAAACAAACGGCCACGAGACGGGTGGTTGTCTGTCTTTCTCGGTCTTGCTTGAAAAATCTGTTGAATGTGTTGATATTCACTCAATGAAAACCCGTCTTACAACCTTTTCCCCATAGTTCAGCTTTTGGTACTATACTTCTGATGCTGCACTGTGTAGGCATGACAAATTTTGGAGGGTGACAGGTTTTGATAGAATGAATGCTTCATATAGGAATTATGCTTATTAAACTCGTTTACTCTAAATTTGCAACGACGCCTCATAGCTATCTTTTTGAGAACCGACTTTTTGATTTTATTTTCTTCAACATTTAAGAACTTTCGGAAACATTCAAATTTCTCGCAGCTTTGTTAATTCAGAATCTGTCAGCCCCAAGTACCATATACAATGAACTATGAAGTATGAAAATGTGCTTAGTTTGGCATCGATAAATGATAACTTTTGTCGCATTTAGTAGAAGGTAGCGCAGTAATAATGCGAATTTCCACTTAACAATCAGTTAAAGGTTGAAAAAAAAATCTGAATTAGGAACTTGGAAAGGTCCTGTTAAAGTCACAGCTGGGGATATATTGATGCGCGGGACCAAGGCCACTTGTTAAATTCATAAGGACATGGAGTCTTTGACTCAACCTCAACCACAACCACATTCAAACGTTATTTTTCTGTCGGCATTCACCTTTCTTTCCTTAAGCTTGATTGACATGACACTTGATCTTCGTTGAACCACGAGACAACATGATAAGCAGTATACTTATTCACTAACTTACTTTTATTCCTTCTGCTTCATTTTAACAGTTCCTTGGGCACAATTTACCCAGAAGACACCCTTCAAGATGGTGAACTCTACCTCTCTCTATTAAGACAACATTTGCCCTTGGTTTTTTCCAGTCACATCCCAAATTCTACAAATGCAATGATTAGGGATGCACAAAAAAAATCGAAAACTATTTGGAATTGGACCAAATTGACCGATCTACAAGTTAGTCATGATGAGCATCTAATATCTGGAAGCGTGGACAAGCTCTGGGTGATTTCTCAAGGCGAGGTGGCGCCTTTCGATGGGAATTTCCAGGATCATAAGATAAGAAGATACTTCGGTCCTCATTGAATCAGGCAAGTTTAGCTCTTGTCATCAACCAAGAGTGTTTCAATAGGATCACATCACATCACCTCACAAAACATAAAATGAGGCTTTGTTACAAAGAGAAAGCAAAAAAGGAAGAAGAGATGATTGCTGCTGATATACAGGATGTACTCACGGTTACAGCGCCCCCGTTTGTCATTTTGTCTAATTAACAAGAATTGGTAAGCATCGATTTGATTTCCAATTCCAAGCATGGAATTGTCCACCCTCCCACCCATAATAGTGGGTGTATATATATATTTTTAAAAAAAACCATCTCTCTACTCTCTCTAGAAAAAATAAATTTTATACGATCAACCACCAACTCTCCACTTTTCTCTTTCTTTCTCTTTATTCAAACTCCCGCATCCTCTCTCTCTTCAATTAATATGGCACTCTCTCTCTCTGTCTCTCTCTCTCTTCATTCAAATTCCTGCATCCTCTCTCTTCTTTCTTCTACGTCCCTTGCACGATCAACACCATGACACCATCTCTGCGTTCATGGTGGTTTCTTCACTCCCCTAAGTTGGGTTCCAAGAACCTTCAAAGAAAATGTTTGTCATTATACTCTATTCTTGGTTCTTGATTTCTTACTATACTTCACTGTTTGTGTCCATTATCTTTCACAACCTCATTGGATCGAGTCACCTCAAACTATGCTTGCGTCTATTCTCTCTCTAGAGAGATGTAGATCTTCTCTCCACCATCTTCACTCTCTTAACCCACCTCTTGCTCCCCCTCTCTCCCCTCACCCTCCTCTCTCGCTCTACCTCATCGTCACTGTACTCATCCTCGCCTTGTCTCACCTTTACTCCACCCCATCCGATGACCCATGCCCTCCCTTTCTCTCCTCCTCTGCCCTTCACTACCCCTTCTTCACCTCCCCTGACCAGTTCCACAGACTCACTTGGAAACCAGACTAGATCGGCGGTCTGATTTATGAGTGGATCTATGGAATCAATGGATGATTCCCGATTCCAATTTTTCAGAACCGGTCATTAGTGGGTGATTTATAGTTTCAAGATAAAAACTGCCCACCCGGACCATTCTCAACCCTTATCTATGGAGGCATCTTTGAAGGGATTTTGATCTTCCAGTCATCATAAACCCAGGAAGTGACTAGCAAAGGACGAGGGAGAAGTAGAAAACAGCACAAGTCTTGCTGCCCTTTATTTTTCTAGGTCATCCAACATGTAATGAATGTAAACGACACAACCTCCAACTACCTAATAAATTTTGAAATCTACTCATAACAACTATCAAGCGGCCAGATTCATCTGACAGATCTAGATAGTTACTCCTGTGATGTGTTCATTTTCACAGGGTGATGAATAATGGAATAGAAATAGTGATTAGGAGTCTCAAAATATTCTGGACAAGGAAATGAAGAATTCAAGAATGAAGTTTGATTGCCAAACTCCAACAAAGGAATCTGGTGAAAATCTTAGGTTGCTGCATTCAAGAAGACGAGAAACTGTTAATTTATGAGTATTTGCCCAACAAAAGCTTGGATTCATTCCTCTTTGGTAAGTCCTCTCTTCCAGTGGCCAAAATTTTTTGTTCTACCGAGAGTATTATGGATAATAACTTGAGAAATCCCCAAAATGAGTCCAGATGAAACAAAGAGATCACTTCTACATTGGGGAAAAAGGTTCGAAATCGCGTATGGGGTAGGTCGAGGACTCATATATTTACACCAAGATTCGACGTCGAGGATAATCCATAGAGATTTGAAAGCTAGTAAATGTCTTACTAGACGTTGCATTGAACTCCAAGATTTCAGATTTTGGGATGGCTAGAATATGTGGAGGAGACCAAATTGAAGGAAAAACTAAATTGCGTGGTTGGGACATAGTAAGTGTTTTTCTTGAGCATTAATTTCTGCTTCACTTGATTAGACAGTGAGAAACAGAACAAGAAATGAACTCGGTTCCAACCATGTTCTGTTTATCATACTAAAGTATCCACCTTAAGTTATCTATATTAAAATTCAACAAGGAAGTTTATACAGATAAATGAGACGTTGATTCCTTCTCTCCTTTTTGGCTTCTATAGTGGGTACATGGCCCCAAAGTATGCTCTACAAGGCCGGTTTTCAATAAAGTCAGATGTGTACAGTTATGAAATTTTGTTGTTAGAGATCATCAAAGGCCAAAGAAAAACTGGGTGCTATCATATGAACTCCTTTTGCAATTTATTTGGCCATGTTAGTATGAAAATATTATACCATGCAATGCAATGCAGAATTTGACCAGCCTCTACATTTGCAATATCAAAATCCAAGGTGTTTGGTATGTGTTAATCCCAGGTATGGGAGCTGTGGAAAGAAGGAAAATGCATGGACATTGTCGACAAATCAATGGACAAGAAACATTCCGAGGAAATGGTATCGAGGTGCATTCAAATCGGCCTTTTGTGCGTGCAAAGATATACATCAGACAGACCAACTATGTACACAGTGGTTTTCACGTTGGGGAACGCTGATGTGGTACTTCCATCCCCGAAACAGCCCGCATTCATCACCGAGAGTGACTACAATGGAGTTATTCAGTCAACATGTAAACAAACATGTTCTGTTAACAGAGTTACAGTTACGGCTGCTGAAGCTTGCTAGTCAGATGCCATCACAAGTGAACTGCATAATCCACTAAACTTGAGAAATTAAGATGTTACCTGTATCAGTAGATAGACGATACCTAAAGTCTAATCTGCCGTATATGAGCTAACCTGTAGTTCTTGTGCTTATGTGAAAAGTTTATACATAGATTAGATACGATAGACTTATGCTAAAAAATTTACATGAAGTAAAAATTACTTTCTTGTTTGACGATCAAGACCGTCGACTGAAAGTCAATCTTAGAAAGGGTAAAGTCGTCGTTACAGATTGCATGACATTTACATGGTAGACCAAAATTGACAACTACTTGCTTAAATTCATGAGAAACGTGGATCCTCGCTTATCAAGACCCCAACTACATTCCCCAGCATTTGGTATATCATTAACTCAGTCACTTCTCTTGCCTCAGACATCATACCAAAGTATCGTTAAACAAAAAGACAACATGAACACAGAAAAGGTTTCAATATTTGCGCTGCTTGTTCTTTTTCTATTCAGCTAGTACTTATCCAAAACCAAAACAACACTATCAAAGAAGGCAATTTCTTGGTCTCTAGTGGCAAAATGTTCGCGCTCCATTTCTTCAGCCCCGCTAATTCTAGCCACCATTATGTCAGAATTTGGTATTGCCTAGTTTCTTAGCAAACCATTGTTTAGTTGCTATTTGAAGGAGACCAATCAGAGGCTCTTCTGGAGTGCTTTTCAATTGATTCTGATGGAAATTCCGTTTCTCCATAAGCAAAATTGAAGCTTTCCTGTCAGTCGACAAATGTTTCTTCTGCATTATCAAATTATTCTTCTCCAACTGGGCTTATGGATTCAGGTAATCTAATTCAGGTTCAAGATTTTAGCAAACGGGTGATATAGCAAAGCTTTGATTATCCTACAGACAATTATGCTTCCTTTCATGAAACTCTGGTTGGACTGCAGAACCAGTTTGAACCGGCTCCTAATATCTTGGAACCTGGCACTTGGCACCTGGCAATTACTCATGGGATCAGCCCCACGGGATACCCTCAGTTGTTCCTGTATAAGGATGGGGTTCCATATTGAGGGACGGATCGTGGACCTGCGAACAGCGGAGCAGTATCCCCAGGATGGCCAAAGATGATTTCTGCAATGTAACCTTGTGGATAACGCAACAGGGCCGTCGATAATTTACAGCATGATCGATGCCCTGATTATCTCCTGACTATTGGTGCTGGAATCGAGACTACTTAAACGTTTCACATGGCACAATAATGGTCAGCGCTGGATCAGGTTTCAGTACCACCCAAAGGAGCAGTGCGACTATTGAAGCTAGTGCAGGAGGGCCAATGGCAATTGTGACCCCTGCAACCCAGGTCAGTTTTAAGTGAACAGACCCGACCGAGTTCAAACCAAAGTCAATGGGCAACTATTGCCTAAGGGAAGGATCGAGCGGGTGCCTAAGGAGCCAATCGTCATTTACATGTCGAAGCTGGGAAGGTTTCGTGAAGGTGACATGTGTGAAGGTCCCGGACAATACAGTAACACATTTCAATGTGAGCTTGAGCTTGAAGGAGTGTGAGCAGAGGAGTGCTTAAGCAATTCCTCTTGCACAGCTTATTCCAGTGCGAATCAGTGTTCCAGAGCTCCAAATGCCCCAGATGGCGTGGAGATTTAGTAGATACAAGCATTTTTTTTTCCAGATTTAGGGCAGGATTTTTATGTACGCGTCAACACAATTGACATAGCTACTTACCACAAAATCTTATGCTGATAGAATAAGGTAACTGTTGTATTCAATTTCCCTTATATCTATAAATTCAATGTGATGGCGCATTTCACATAGATGTCTTCAATTTTTTAAGCTCACTTAAGGAAAAAGAAAAGCATGCTTGCCAAAAAGGCAATCAGTGATACCGTTATATCTATACATTCAATGTGTACTGTGCACGCAAGAGTGTGCATCTTTTTTTTTTTTTTTTTGGTCCTATGCTAATCATACTCTAACACTCACTCTCAGACTTTTGTCCTGCCTCCTTGCAAAGCTTGGGAATCGAAACCCATTCTTGAAATGAAATCATCCTCACCCCAATCCCCCTCGAGATGGTGAGGATTTGAACCTCCTCCTTTAAAGATGGAAGGGTGGCCACTGGGGCGAACCCCCAGTAGTTCGAGAGTGTGCATCCTGGCATACCAATAATGTCCACCGTGGTATTAACGTTGCATAATGCTGATGTGCTGCTTCCGTTTCCAAAAATAGCGTGCGTTTTGTCTTCAAGAAGAGGTACCATGGAGCGAATGTGTCATCTAGAAATGGCTCTGCTTCTGCTTCTGTTAATGATGTCACGATTGCTATGGTCGAGGCACAATAAGCAAGTTCCTTTCTTCTTCTTTTTTTTTTGGAAAACCACCGGTAAAGTGACTTGCACAGTGTATTTATGTTTGTGCGTGTGTGAATTCTCGATGCAATTACCTGAACGCAAAGTACACAGTAAAAAAGGTGATGCATAAATTAAATTCAAAACCTCAAACTGACATTGGCATTTTGCAGAGAAGGTGTGCAATACAATATGTTCATTGGCTTCTATTAGAACATAAGTCGATGCACTCCAAACATCTTTTGTGTGGCAGCCTAGCCTAAATTTTCTGAGTTGTTTTCGATTAAATAAATCGGGCTTTTCGTCGACGCGTCTATATTACTATTCTCTAAGTTGGCCACTCATGAGATAACTGGTCTATCTGGGGAAATAATTAAGGAATCTAAATGTAATGAACTTGAGAATTCGACTAGGAATCGACTGCTCAACCGTATCGATCTACGGTCATTGCGGCACTATCAGAATCGATCAGAGATCAGAGATAGATCGATTTGGCTGAAATATGTGATCAGAATGTGAGTGATTCCACTTGATTTCAAAATTCTCACCGATCGACACTAAATTGATTTTCTGACGTTTTAGGTACCCTGTGTCCGTATTTAAAACCTTGAAATTTTCACGACAACCGAGAGTCGTCAATGCGTCGAAAATGCACTATGTGACTCGAGATAAATCGATCACAAGTCAATTGCACCGAAAATTCTTAAAAGTGACCCAGTAGACTAGGTCACGCTAAAAGCGCGCCAGAGTGAAATTAACCGTGAAATTAAACCCGATTTCAGAAATCGAAAATTCTGTGGTGTCACGAGCTATTTTAGGAATATCGACTCATCCTCTGAAGATTTTTCAAAGATTCCGAGATTTTTACGGAAATCCGATTTGGACGTCGTGGAAAATAAACGGAAATTCGTACGGGCCGAATTTAAGCGAGTTTTGAAACACGGCCTTTGGAGTGTCGGGACTTACATAAAATTGTTCGGGATTTTTCCACATCAAAATTTGGACCTCAATTTGGGAAATTGAGTGATGAAATTGAAATTAAAGTTGTGAAATTTGGTTTTGAATAAGGGGCTAGAATTTTGGGCATTTACTTGGATAAGATATGGATTTATGGAGTGGAAGGAAATAGGAGACAAGTGAGTTAATGTAATAGATAAGGTTGACAATGTTGGGCCCCTCCTCCTTGGCTTCTTGGACACGTTGGTCGGCACCCCCATCCAGTCGCTATCTCCTTTTCTCACCGCCTCTCTCTCTCTCCTTAGTCGAATGAACATGCAGCTACTTTAGCCTTGTTTCACTTTCATTTATTTTACTTGGCTTATCTTTCCTTTCCCCTGCAAAACCACCAACACCTGCTCATCTCATCCACCGAAGCTCCCCCACCGAAGTATTCTCCAGCTGCCAACACGCCAGTCAACACCAAGCCTTCTTCTCCTCAATTTGTTGACCGAAGCCACACGTGTATCTAACGAAGCCAGCACTCCTTCGCGCGCCCACCAATCCACTCAGCCCTGAAGTGCTCCATCGTTTGTTGCAACTCGTCTCACGCGTGGGCCAACAACCCACCGAAGCGTCGCCATCGAAGACCTCAGCTGCTTCTCTCCCCAAGACCACGCGTCCAGCAGCATCGAAGCAGAATCCACCAAGCACGTTCAGCCGCAAGAAGACCCAGCGAGCTACTCCTTCCATACGCATGTCTACGGCCCAACGTTCAGCCCACGGATCTAGCAATTTCGGCCAGCAAGTCCAGCGCATTGCAGCCCACAATTCGGCCCAACAGTTTCTTCAAAGTAAGATCAGCCCAGTAATTTGAAGCCCATTTTCAGTCAAGCCCAGTCTCGAAAGCCCATTTGAAATTCAGCCCGCGAATCAAGTGAAGCCCAGCCGAAGTTGAAAACAAATCTCATTTGGGCTGAGATTTTTTGGGCCCGTTTTAGGCCCAATCCGAAAGTTCGCTGACACCGCCGAAAATTAAGATTTCGGCCGCCGTCGCGTCGTCATCGCGGTGAACTGGTTTTCTCGATACACCGGTGAGTTTATTCTCTAAACTCTTCTTAATAGGCTTTGATGCTAAGTGATGTTTAGATTTATTTAATTAAGAATTAGGTGGTTAGTTAGATTAAATTAATGATTTAATTATTTAATTGAGCATATTAGGTGGTTAGCATGGTTTAGCTAAAGCCTAATTAAATTGTATTATTTATCTATAAGGGTTCGGGAATTTTTCGGGTCCGTATTGTTATTTAATTTAATAATTTTGGCCGAGGTCAATATTTTTAGAAATTAAATTGAATTAATTAATTAATTTTCGAAATTAATTAATTATTAATTATTTTTTCGGAAATTAGGCCGGAATAGCTAGTGACCAAAATTTCTTGCTGATTGCAATGGTGTGGTTAATTTCTGCAATTGAGTGTTAAATTATGCAAATTAAGTGATGATTTGATTTTTGGTATTTAATTCCAAAAATTGTGAATTTCCAATATTTACTTAGAAAATCCTGGGTGTCGGATTTTAACACCGAAAATATTTTTATATACTATATAAAATAGTGGGATTTTAAAAAGGAAGAATATCAATTTTTCTGGGTCGAGTTGACCGTGTACCCACACACGACTATTTTCGTACGTATTTCTAATACGAAGAAAAAGGCCAGGTTCACCATTTTATTTGAAGCATTTGAGTGCAATACACTTTGCCCTGGGGCCATATTTGAATGATCGTGTGATGACAAAGAGAAATCGTCCCAGGCTGTTGAGCTGGACGTTATCCCTATTTGGGATACCCCTTGACAAAGGGAAGCTGGTCGCAGTAGATTCTGGACTCTATGCTCCTTCGGGAAAGCCATCGACGAAGTAACATGCCGTGCTCAATGGGGTGAGATGAAGCCTAGCAATGCCAAAAGACCGCCGAACTGAGAGTAAGCCATGCTATATACCGAGATCAAATCTAGGAACGCATGATGAACTGAGTATCGTGTTCCAGTTAATTGAGCTTGAGTGATGCTCTGATTTGTGATATGAACTGTGCTGACCTATAGGGTGGAATTGAGACGAGGTAAGTCTCATTGATTGTGTGATTGTGTGCTTAGAATGCTTCTTAGTGTCTTTCCCTCCTAGCCGAAATTTAGAGCTTAGACTTGCTAAGACATTGTCTCATTGGTTATTGTATAACCACTTTCAGGATTATCAAGTGGAGGACCTGGAGCAAAGAGAAGGTGATTTGAAGTATGGGTCGAATAGGACCGCTTCTTTTTGGAGAACAGTCTTTTGTAGTCTTTTGACCATAGACTCTTGTACTTGACTCAGCATATATTTATAAAAGCATGTTTTTTTGTGAAATTATTGTTCTGCTTTTCTATCCCGAGATGATTACTGTTAGTGGATTCTTAATCGCTTCCGCATGTGCAATAAAGCAAAAGGGTCAGCGACTAGTCCTGGGAAGTCGCAAAATTTTATCCACTAGAGAGTGATGGGTACGCGCTCGGGGTTCGGGGCGTGACATTTTGTTTGTTATAATATTATGTCCATTCGATAGCGATCACGTATAAATATGTTTTATACAGACAGTAACATCAATCAAAATCGTAGTTCCTTAGTTGGACCAAAATAGACTTCCATGGAGGGCAAGGAAGCTTTAGATAAGAATGCATTTAAGAGAATAGATATTGATGGGGTCACGAAAAGAGATACGATAACATCAATCAAAACCCTGGTTAGGGTTTCTCCACGTTACCTTTTTATCAACCCTTCACGAACTATATGATGCGCACTTGTGCTAATGACATATGAAAAAGCTAATAAGCAAATGAAATAATAAACGTACAAATACATAAATAACAACCGTTGGTAGATTATGGACATTCATGTTGCGCGTGGTGGCCTTCTTCTCGCCCCACCTCGCATTGGCAAGAGTAACCATCCATCATCTTGTCTCGCTTGTCGGTCAGATGTACACCTTAATGGAACGCATTCACTCAACATTTCGGAAATTTCCGGAACCTGTTGACATTTACCAGGGAACCGAACCTCTCTGCAACTGCAAATTAGAAGCAAAAACAGTGAAGAGATTCCACATATTACAATAATTGTGAAGCAATCAAAAGTGTCATGTCTCAAAACCATAAAAAATGAGGAGACACGGCAGTCCTTTCACCCAAAGGACGCACCTTTAAACCACAAAAATCCAACTCCCTAAAGTCCTCACGATATCACTCTCACTCTATTAACTGCTAATTGAGGAACCTAAAAAGATTTGGAAAGAGAGGGGTGAGCAATTACAAGCTTGATGAGTAATGTGTACATATTTTAAACAGATCGAGCAATAGCAAAGACACCTCAAGCGACTTCTTTCAACCACATTGATTAAAGAGATTAGGCTGCTGGGAAGGGAAAGGCGAGGCAAGTTGCCAAAGAACGTGACCATTACTTGAATTTAAACGAAGTAGGAATTATTTTCTTGTTTGATGATTGATAAATGTCAACCGGAAATATCAAGCTTGGAAAGGGCAACGTCAGTGTCACAGCTTGCATTACATTTACATGGTGTACCAAAAAATGACAACTATTTGCATTAATTAATGGGAGAGGTGGATCCTCACCAATTAAGACCTCAACTACTCTCCACAGTGCTTGAGGTATCACTCACTCAGTCACTTCTATTGCCTCAGAAATCATACCATAGTATCCTCAGATGAAAAGACAACATGAACACGGAAAGGGTGTTAGTATATGCTCTGCTTCTTCCTTTTCTGCTTCAGGTAAGTACTTGCTTGCACATCCTAAACCAAAACAACACTATCGAAGATGGCAATCTCTTGGTCTCCAGTGGCAAAACGTTCGTTCTTGGTTTCTTCAGCCCAGATAATTCTACCCGCCGTTATGTCGGAATTTGGTATTACCGAGTTTCTGAGCAAACCATTGTTTGGGTTGCTAATCGGGAGAGACCAATCAGTGGCACTACGGGAGCTCTTTCAATTGATTCTGATGGAAATTTGGTGCTCCATGAGAAAAATGGAAGCTTCCCTGTTTGGTCGACAAAAGTTTCTTCTGGATTATCAAACTATTCTACAACAGCTCGGCTTATGGATTCAGGTAATCTTGTTCTGGTTCAAGATTTTAGCAAGAGCGTGATATGGCAAAGCTTTGATTATCCTACAGAAACTCTGCTTCCCCTCATGAAACTTGGGTTGGACCTCAAAACCGGTTTGAACCGGTTCCTAACATCATGGAAGTCCCCAGAGGATCCGGCACCCGGCAATTACTCCTACAGGATTGACCCAAAGGGCTATGCTCAGTTATTCCTGTACAAGGATGGGGATCCATACTGGCGTTCCGGATCATGGACTGGAGATCGGTGGAGTGGCATACCCGAAATGACTCGCAGGTTCATCTTCAACGTAAGCTTTGTAAATAACCCAGACGAGGTTTCTGTGATGTATGCCATGGTCAACGCGTCGATCATCTCAAGAATGGTTTTGAAGGAATCGGGGTCAGTCCAACGATTCACATGGCATGACCAAGAACAACGGTGGATAGAGTTCTGGTATGCTCCAAAGGACCAGTGTGATTATTATGGCAAGTGCGGGCCCAACAGCAACTGCAATCCGTATAATGCAGGACAGTTCGAGTGCACATGCCTGCCAGGGTTCGAGCCCAAGTCCCCGACTGATTGGTACCTAAGGGATGGATCAGCCGGGTGCGTAAGGAGGCCCGGGGCGTCGGCATGTCAACAGGGGGAAGGATTTGTGAAGGTGCCGCTTGTGAAGGTGCCGGACACTTCGAAAGCACACACCAACATGAGCTTTAGCTTGAATGAGTGTGAGAAGGAATGCCTGAGGAATTGCTCTTGCACAGCTTATGCTAGTGCCAATGAGATTCTAGGAGGTTTCGGGTGCCTCATATGGCATGGCAATTTAGTTGATACAAGAACATTCACCGATTCAGGTCAAGATTTATATGTACGGGTCGATGCCATCGAGTTAGGTACTCCTGTTTCTGCTGTTACTAATTGTACTTTTGTTAATTTTATGTGACTCCCGCATTACCACTTGTTTATTACATTAGCATTGCCATGCAAAACATCAATCAAACTTGAGAACAAGTTAAATTCTCGATCATAAGGTATCACATCCATGATTTTAGAAACCAAGTTTGAGCTTTTACATTGTATAAACTATGTATCATTGGAGATTCGTTTGGTGATTTCTGGTTTCAAATTTTGGTTGAGAGAAATTTTCATTCTACACTTCGCACAAGCATAATCAAGGTCACTGAATCTGAAATATGGTGTTGTACTTTCCTTTCAGCTCGCTATAGGAAAAAAACAAGTTTCCTCAGCAAAAAGGCAAGGGTTGCGATAATTTTGGTTTCAGTTTTGACAGCGCTACTGCTCGCCAGCTCCATCTCCTATTGCTTGGTGATCAAGAAGAGAAACGGTGTCGGTTAGTCCTCAACAAGAGTTCGCTTTGTATTTACCTCTACAGAAAATTTATCTACTAAAATTAATCACCTCTTATTGTTCACCAATTAATTAAGCACACAAATTTTAGTTGGTTCAGTCTTGGAACTATTCTTAGCCATAGGAAGTTAAGAGAGCAAATTCTGTGCTTTTATTTGGGCGATTCCGAATTTAAGAACCTTGAACCAAAGAAAGCATGATGATGCCAGTTCAGTTCCTAATGCAGCATGCATTCCAGCATTGAAACTAAACCTGCAGTTTAAGGGTACAAGAGACGAAGAAATCCTACAGTACATCAATATATTTACCAGGGAAACAGATATAAAGATGTTTACGAAGATCTTTTCAAGCTTACAACTTTCATTCCATTTGACGAAATGAATTCCTGAATGAAAAATCTCACAATTTCCAAGGTTGTATTGAGCATTAATGTGGCTGTCTTGGAAACAGATCGCAGAAGGCAAAATCCACTGATGAGTGAGATGACCAATCTAACACATTTCGAGGGCTCTCCGAGTGTAGAAGACTGCGATGATGGAGCTAGACGAAACAGAGATGTGCCGCTCTTTGATCTGAGCACCATAGCTTCGGCAACAAACAATTTCTCCTTCCTCAATAAGCTCGGACAAGGTGGTTTTGGATCAGTGTATAAGGTAAACTTCCATTACACAAAAAAGCTACTTAGTAAAATTGATACAGACTACCAAATTGGTGATTAATCTGACAGGGCGTCATGGACAATGGAACTGAAATAGCGATCAAAAGACTATCGAAACATTCGGGACAAGGAGTTGAAGAATTTAAGAATGAAGTCCAGTTAATTGCAAAGCTCCAACACCGGAACCTGGTGAGAATACTAGGCTGCTGTGTCGAAGAAGACGAGAAAATGCTAATTTACGAGTATTTGCCGAACAAAAGCTTGGATGCCTTCCTTTTCGGTATATCCTTTGTTCTCCCACTAGCTAGAATACTCTGATATCATAGATCAACTCACAGCGAGGAATAATGGTTTCGTCGATATCTTGATCTTGGTCCAGACAACACAAAAAGTTCGTTGCTAGATTGGAAAAAACGGTTTGAAATCACATCCGGGGTGGCACGAGGACTCTTGTACTTACACCAAGATTCGAGGCTCAGGATCATTCACCGAGACCTAAAGGCCAGCAATGTCCTACTCGACGCTGTGATGAATCCGAAGATATCCGATTTCGGTATGGCTAGGATATGTGGCGGGGACCAAATCCAAGGAAACACAAATCGAGTAGTCGGAACATAGTAAGTATTTTCACGTTCGCAATGCTTGACGTGCCCAGTGAGTCGAAGAACCTCAACTCAACTAATCAATTAAAACCCCTTTTCACTCATTTTTGCTGCGGCAGCGGGTACATGTCACCAGAGTACGCAATGGAAGGTATATTTTCAATAAAATCCGACGTCTATAGCTTCGGAGTTTTGCTGTTGGAGATCATCAGTGGCAAAAGGAACAGCGCATATTACCATGAAAATCCATCTTCCAATTTGGTTGGCCGTGTAAGTAATAGAACTCTTGATAAGTACAGAAACTTACCGGACCCAGACATCATACATAGCCTGAAATACTTGTCATGTGTGATTTGTTCACATCCCGATCGCAGGTATGGGAGCTATGGCAGGAAGGAAACTGTGTCGACATCGTGGATGAGTCGATGGGCGATTCATGCTCCAAAGAGGAGGTCTTGAGGTGCATCCAGATCGGTCTTTTGTGCGTGCAAGAATTCGCGGAGGATAGGCCGAACATGTCCGCCGTTGTTTTCATGTTGGCCAATAACAACGTGGTTCTTGCATCCCCGAAACGACCTGCATATATATTCAAGAGCCAGTACCATGGCGCGAATCTATCGTCGAGCGACGGGACGACTTCTGTGAACGACGTTACGATTTCGGTGGTGGAAGGCCGCTAGTTTTGCCGTTCTCTTGCCCTGGATTAGTTCCATGACGCCAATTCACTCTAAAATCTATGCTGAACTCGGCATCAATCTGTAATCCTCATTTGTTGGAACCTATAATCATAATGTTTGGTGTAGACACTTGATGTATTGTTGATGTAGTGAAAGATGGGCTCTTAGCAATGCTAATCCTCTTTAATTTTATTTTATTTGGCTAATATCACAAAAAATCAAAACTAGTACATTTATGATAAATTTACTCTAAACTAAATCTTTGACTACCAAAAATCTCAAACATGTACACTTATAATAAATTTACTTTTTATTAGTTTTCATTAAATTTATTCTCTATCTCAAAGTTAGTTTTGAGCTTTTCGTGGATATTAACTTATGAATAACCGTAAATTGAATAAGAAGAAAAAGGAGGGAACAAGCCATGGTCACAATCTGATAACTTGACGGATGGCTTTTCCGAAGTGGAAAGGCAGGCGCAAATCTTCTAGAGAATATAAAGCCAAAAAGGGTTGATTATTAAAACCAAAAAGAAGGCTGAAATTGACTTAATCAAAGTCATTTGCGTGCACGACAATAAAGTTAACCTAAACCCAAAAAATAAAAATAAAAAAAAATTATAAAGAAATCAATTTAACCTAGAACGACGGCCCAACTACCTTGCCACTAAAATTTTCAATTCTCGTGGATTTCGTTCTAAACTTTATCTTTATTTATGTATTTGTCACTATATATCCTTTGATTGTGTGGTGCCAATTCAGCCGTCCCCTTTCGTAGCTTTTTTTCACTTGGTAACCTCAACAAAAGGTCGACATTGTTGAACTAGTCTATATGTCTGCCATCTTGATCCATCTCTTTTTCCATAGCTGGCAACATGATTTGATACAAACTATATCAAATCTCTCAATTGTGTAATGTCGTTTTTGAATTTTTAATTATGTTCATTAAACTTTTCGGTGCCTTATTTCAATTAACATTTGTATCCCTTCACTTCGCCTCCTTACATAATATTTCGGGCTCTCGCATGATATGCGACCCGATCAATTTTTGCTTCTAAATTTTGAATGTCTACTTCTTAATTAGCGCTCACCGTTTCTATATGTCATTATGACGTGATATGATCATCACCTAAAATACCTGCTCTATGTTACTACTTTCGCTTGTCCAAAATGTCATAAATGCGGTCTTTTGGCGTAAGACAGTGACCACCTCATGATTTGTCCCAGTAGACCGTTCTTTTTTTTTTTTTCTTTTGTTCTTTTTTCCCGTTTTTGTTTTAATATTATTTCGTATACAGATCATCCTATTTAAGCTTATCATCTCTCTTAAGCTGGGTTATTTCATTTAGAGTACATAAGTTCCATACTTGTCTGAGTATATCCCACCCGAGGACATTACCAAATTCCATCCGAGCATATCTCATTCACGGAAATTATCAATCTCCGAGAAAAATAAACATTTCATCATTGACCGTCGTGCCCCTATTCCGTGAAAAATTTTTAACTTGTAGTTTAACTTGCAGATATTTTTATTACATAAGAATAAAATCATAGAAAAATTGAGAATCCGTACTTTGTTTTTCTCTTTTAGCTAATTAATTCACATCAAATCAAAATCATAAATATGGTAGGAGAGAATCTCCCTACCATGTTGATTCATATGTGCTCTCCATGTTATATCGACATGACATGAGTCCAAAATGTGTTCAATGAAGGCCCAAAAAAGGGAAAGGAAAATAGGCATTTTTCCTTTTTTTTGGTCAATCTTTTAATTTCTTCCCTATTTTCTATTTTGCTAGAGCATTTCTTCCCTAATTTCAGTATAGACCAAAAATGTGATTTTTCGGGTATATATTCTTGGCCCGAAATTAATTGCCTTGATAAGTTGCAGAGATGCAGTAGGAAAGTGATGCCTTTGGTGAAGTAGGAATGAAATTGGATTTGATCGGTGCCGCCAATCCAATCCAATTTTACAGTAAAGCTCATTTAGGCTTTTCAGCCCAATTTGAGCCCATGAAGCCTCATTCTTGGCCCACCAAGATCCCTAACCCAGCATAGGTCCAATTAAGATAAAATGAAAAGTCCAAGGGAGCTTGTACCAATCAACGGGCAAGCCCAAGACTGGCCACGAGGAGGCCCATGATGGGCCCACCAAGTGCCCATCTTGTGGCTAATCCACCCTCTTCATCTTTCTCTCTCCTCCCACAAAACTTCCAATTAAAGCTCTATCAAAAACACATCTCTCAAAATGGATCTATGATCCATTTTCTAACCCATATTTAATGAGCTGGGTTGTTATGTGGGCTAGTTATATTAAGTAAGTGGGATTGGACCCAAATCCATCAATCCTAAATGGGTTTAATACAGATTCACAACTTAGTTAGATCCAACTCACTTTTATGATTCTCACTTCACTCTCTCTTAATCTTGCAACTGACTCATCTTGTGCTTTCATGACTTTTCCTAGATTTGGTTAAATATAAAAATGTTTTAGTACTATTGGTCAAATGAGGTTGGGTTTGGTATGAGTTGATCCGAGTATAGTTCACTAGATTTGTATTACATGGGAATGAATCAACGAGTTAAGGGCGTGCATGACAAAATTTTTGAAACAAAAATCAATTTTTTGGCCAAAAATTGATTTCTCAATTTTTATTCCTAGATGAGTTTCTGAGTAAAAAAACGCATTTGATAATAACTCAAAATTTCTGTTTATGGAATAGAAATTTGTTTGATAACAAAAAAAAAAAAATTATATTCTAGGGTGAGCAGCCGGCGTCGGCAACAAGTGGCCGATGGCTAGCGTCCAATGATTGATGGCAAGCATCCGACAACAGGCTTTTGGCAATCAATAGTGGGTGTCCGGCGTCCCGCGGACGATGGGTGGGTGGCGGGTAGTGACAAGAGTGAATAATGAGAAGATTTTTCATTTCTCACTTTTGTTCTAGAAATAGAAAGAGCTAAAAAATTTAACTTCTGATTTATGCTCCAAATCTATTTTTTGGAATGGAAATCTGTCCCAAAAATAGAAAAATGAAATTTACGTCATTAAACGGATTTTTGTTCCAAACCTATTCCGGAGAAAAAAAAAAATAGAGAAAAGAGAAACATAAATTTTGCCACGCATGCCCTAAATGTCTCGATTTGGGTCAGACTATTTTCTACCCAACCCAATTAACCTGTTTGACAAGTCTACCTCCAACACTCCTTATACTCATTTTTGGCACTATTGGAAGACAAGATAACAATAGAGGCTTGGAGGACAAAGGACCAAATGTACAAAGGGAGCACAAAGAATATTTAATGATGTAAGAATAGGGATCAAGGGGTGATTTGGGGACAAATATCCTAAGTACATGGGCCAATTTTTTTGGGGGAAAAAAGCCATCCTTCTCTCTCTCTCCAACCATGCGCTCCTTCCCTCTCCCATCTCTTGCTCTAATTTCTATTTTCTTAGACTCTCTTCTCTTACTCTCTAAATGGCCGAGAGCTCTTATGAGGATTTAGAAATTTTTCTTCTTTCTTTTCTACACTCTCACGCACAACATGGCACCACAACTCTCTCATTCCTCACCCTCTTCATCTTGCCAGAATGTTCATTCTCCATCTCCTTCTCATTTCTTCATAAAAACTGTAATAGTTGAGGCGGTTTGACTAATCATAGGTCGAAAAGTCAAAAAGCAAGAAGTGAGAACCCACCGCCTTAGCAAAGTATTAAAGAAAGGGAGAGAGCTCCGTCCCTTAAATGAAGAAATAGGAAAAGAAGAAAATAAAATAAAAGGGAAAGGAAAAGTGAAAGGGGTACACACCATACAGCCTTGTCAAGCCAAATTAAATTTATTTCCCAATGTCTAATAAGGATTCAAGCCATTTGTTCATCTAATTGGAGTACTTTTCGTAACCATGGCATAAATTCAAATTTATGTGAAATTTTAACTACGAGGTCTAATTTTTGAGTAATTAAGCTGGGGAATTTCATGGAAATGAAATATTAGGGTGTTGTAGAGCCGTGGGGTTTGACGAAAATCGATTTGAAGTAACGGACTAGTCAAAGTAAAATTCTAAAGTCTCACACTCAAGCTCCGCATAGTGGATAGCTTTGAATGATCGCTTTGGGCAACATTTTATTCGCGCATGAGAGTCATATAATTAGCAATTAAGCTTAGCTTAACCCGATTCATAGTTGATGTAGCATTTTACTTGATTTTGACAATGTTTCTTGCATATTTGATAGGATTGCAAGTTCGATGACTTGAGCAACCTCTGTAGTTTGGTTTTAGGCTTTCCTAGGTGAGTGATGCTATCCCTTTTTTTTTTGGGAGTTTGTGAAGTGATATGGATTAAACATAGTATAAGTTATAAAGTGGTATTTTTATTTTTATTTTTTTGCATTAAAGTCTAGATCGTATCGAGCATTTACTACTTTTATGTGTTTGTGAATGATTTGAGAATGATTTTAGGAAGCATTGTGAGAGGATATATATGTATTACTTTGCGAACTGGTTTATAGAGTGAGTTCTAAAATGATTTGAGAAAGACCTTACGAAAAAATATTTCTAGTGGATGAGCTATGTTGTAAAAAGTTATCTGTTTGGTTTGTGAAATATATTTTGGTTTATGAGATTGATTTTGAATTGGATTTTTGGTCTTGTAGCATGATTGTTTGATACTAAATATCACTTTTAACCCAGTTATGAGTTTTAGGGTATGTATACTGGTTTAAGGATATCCTTCTTGGCTGAACCACCAACTAATAATGAGTAGAGACCTTGTCAAGGGCGAAGTCTTAGTTGCCTTGTTACTAAGCATTGTGTCATGGCTATAGGTGGATATTGAGCAATAGATTGGTAAACGGAATGGACCATTGACGTGTGATTGAATAGAGATTGATCAATGGACTTGACCATGGATGTTTGAATTATGATAGTGTACGTATTAAATGAGTTTTTATGAATTATATAAAGTTTCGGTGAAATAACATAACTCATATTTGATTTTATATGTATATTTCATCTTGGGTTTGGATTATGAGTTCCTAGTATTGTTTTTCAGATGCGCATAGTGGATGCTCGATCTGCTTAAAAAATATATATTACTCATTGGACGGTGATGGTTCATACCATTCATCTCAAATGTTTTTCAAGCTCCTTAGTTAGTTGCAAATAGAATGAGAGCATTTGTGTTATCTCCGAGACATTTTGATAGAGAGATTTTTGGGTATGAGTTTATGTTGTATATTTCTGAGCTGTATATGATTAAGATGAATTTGCTAGGTTTAGTTGTTAGTTGGAGATGTACATATTCTTTTTAATGGATTACACAAACTCTTATGTTGTACCTAAGCAAGTGGTTTATCATACATACATATATAGGCTGCATTTTTCGTGTGGAAGAATGGTTGTATCATTTTCCACTTTTTTTTTTTTTTTTTTTTTTTTTTTTTTATGGATTCTAGGTGTGACATTTGTTGGTATAAAAACTTAGGTTATAATTTGTGAGATTGTGATACTTTTTTATATTCTTTTTTAGTATAGTTTTTATGGAACGTTGTGAGATTGTGATAGTTTTAGCGCAGCAATATTTTAGATGGTAAGGTTATGTTTTGCGTTGGATCCAAGTTATCATACATTCTAACTTAAGGACACTCGCCTCACTTCGTAAGAATAGTAAAGGCAGGCAAGTCATTACCTTCAAAATTATAGATATGTTTCAAGGTTCTCGAGGTGCAGCTTCAAAAAGGAGACAGCCGAGTCGACATGATATCAGTTTCAACTCAAAGAATGCAAGGGACGAACCCTTTCAGCCTATCACCCAAACCGATTTATCTCAAACTTGTCAAGTAGTACTTGACTTTGGAAGTAGAGCTACTGAGTCTGAACATAATGGGAATGCACATTTGCTTGACTTAGACAAGCAAACTGTCACGTCCCGATCCTCGGGCACGCGCCCATCCCTCGCCTTGGTCGATTAATAGTGACGTCCCAAGACGCATCGTCGACCCTTTCTTTTTAATACGCATGTGGAAGCAGATAAAAATCCCGGACAATAAAATAATGGGATAGGAAAGTAGGACTCCAAATTTTCACACTTTAAAAGCAACCACACTTATACACATTGCAAATCATAGTGCAAATATATACAAGGTGAATTGTTAAATCTGGTTTTAACCCACCGGTTCATAAAACAAAGTCCGCATAAAGAAATCAACTTCCATCAAAAGAGAATTTCCTATGACTAACTAGCCGGACATGACTGTCAATTCTTCAGGTTTCACCTTCTATTCTTCGGGCCTCTAGTCCTTCACCAACGCCATCTAAGGACTTGAAAATGGTTATACAATAACCAATGAGATAACGTCTCAGCGAGTTCTACTCTCTAAAACCCGATTAAGAAGCCAATACACTTTAGAGGCTGTCTAAGCATAACACGAGTCAAAGGACTTACCTTGGCCTCTGTTCCTTCCTACAAGTCAGTATATATTAGATATACAGGAACCATATCAATTCACAGCACCAGATCAAATCATTGATCAATCGACTTAGTCGATTACATGTCAACATGACCATTCTCCGGTCATCTCAATCAATATTATCTATGAGTCCAACCATAGTCCAGGACTGCTCACTCTATGCCAATAATAGATAGTATAGCTCGCCAGAAGCTGCCTCAATTACTGAGATAATATACTATATATATATATGCTCGCTAAGAGCTACCTCAATTTCTGATATAGTATATTATATATGCTCGCCATAAGCTGCCAGACATACTTTCATTGTATGATGAGAATTATATATGCTCACCAGAAGCTGTCAGATCCATTGATCCGCTATTCTATATATGCTCAGCAAAAGCTGCCAGATCCATTGATCCGCTATTCTATATATGCTCACCAGAATCTACCAGCCTTACTTTCATAGCATGCTGATAATTGTATATATGCTCGTTAAAAGCTGCCAGCCATACTTTCCTAGTATGCTGATAATTGATCATTTAATCAATTCACCATTTTTATCATTCCTGATAAAAATACCCGTACAAGGGTATACGATTGGCCTTAACCAAAATATAAGATTTTCACTTTTGAACCTCCCACTATTTTCAGCAGTCCCAAAATAGATTTTTGGCACTATAGAACAATGCATGGTAATTTTCCACTTAATTACCAAATTTAATTAATTTATGGAATAAATACCCACAACCATTAAATTCGCTCAATTTGCACAAACGAGGCACTCAATTAAATAAACAGAGAGTACCATTGAAATCAGCACGAAATTCCAATTGTCAACTATCCCAGCCTAATTTCTGGAAAATAATTAATTAATTAAATAATTACGGAAAATATTAAATAAATGCAATAAATCCAATTTAGGCCCGTAATGCCTAATTTGAAACTGAGATAGACCCGGAAAATTTCCAAGACCCGTTCAATAAATAATAACACAAGTCTACTTGCTAATATCACTAACCATTTGCCTAACATGCATATGTAAATCCCTAATTTAATTATTCTAATATAATCTATCCACCTAATTGCACTTAATTAAATATAATCAACCCATAAGCATCATTAACCGACTAATAAGGGATTAGTGAGTAAAACTCACTTGTGCAAAGCGAAGACCGGAACACCGCATGGCAGCCGAAATCTGAATTTTCGGCGGCGTCGACGGGCACACGGACCGGGCCTAAAAGTCTTGCAAGCCCACAGCAAATGCTGGGCTTGATCTTGGGCTTAGGCTTGGCTGCGGGCTAGGCCTGCTTCACGGGCCTCAAGTGAGTTGGAAATGGGCCGAGGATGGGCTTCAAAACTGGGCTGGGCTGTCACGAAACTTTCTGACTGAAATTCACGGGCTGAGCTTAAGTTGGGCTGAAGCTTGCAATTGAAGATGGGCTGCTGAACCGGGCCCAAAACTTGGCTGAGTTGCGGGCTTCAATGGAGCTGCTGGGCCAAAATTGCTGGATCCGTGGATTTTAATTGGGCTGAACGTGCGAAGCAGCAAAGTCCACGAGCTGGCTGGCGAGCTGGTGGAGGCGTGCGGTGAAGCGGACGAAGAAGCCTGGCGTCGCTTCATGGCCGCAAGCTGAGGTCAACACAGTGGCAGTTTCGGACGTGTGGGTGATTCGGTGAGTGGAGAGGTGGAGCGGATGATGGATGATGAAGATGAGGGGATGATGATGGATGATACGTTGGGGACGGGCTGCTCCACTTCGGTGGGTTCAGCGTGGATGGAGAGATGATGATGTGGGCGTGAGCTTGGGGAATTTCGGTAATGGAGTCAACAAAACCGCCTGGGAAATCGCAAGGTTGACCGATGGAAATCCTACTCGGACGTGTGGTAGGAGTTGAGGAAGAATTCGGCGGATAGATGGGGCGACTGAGTCGGTGTTAGATGGTGCACGAAGAAAGGAGGAGGAAGGCAGCTTCGAAGGAAAAACAGAAATGAAAGAAAGGCAGAAGCTGAGAGAGAGAGGGGTTCGGTGGCTTCGCATGTGAGAAGGACACCGAATGAAAGGGGAAACCGGTGAGGCGTGCGTGAGAAGCCGGCTGAGGGGGGCCAAAAGTCCACAAATCTCATCTCTTCCGTTAATGGCTTGGTCTCCCTTTTGTCTCCATGTATATCACTATGTTCCCTAATACTTTCCAACCTTATAATTTCACTAAATTAACCAATTTTGAAGCCCAAAATTGCTGCCCCTTGCAAAGCTCTGAATTCTCTTTTTTTTTTGTCTTTAATTTCATTACTCAATTTCCCAAATTGAGGTCCAATTTTGATGGAGAAAAATCCCGAACAATTTTCTATAAATCCTCAACACTCAAAGGCTCAGCTTGGAAGTCCAAATTTCCTTTAATTTGGCCCATCTGAATTTTCGTTAATTCCCACAACATCCGAAACGATTTTCCGTAAAAATCTTGGAATCTCCGAAAATTCTTCGGAGGATGAGTCGACGTTCCTAAAATAGATCGTGACACCACAAAACTTTCAATTTATGAAATCGGGTTCAAATTCACGGTTAATTTCAATCCGGCGCTTTTTTAGCGTGACCTAAGCTACTAGGTAGGTTTTAGAAATTTTTAGTGACAATGACTCGTGGTCGATTTTCTTCAAGCCACAATATACCTCTTCGACACATCGGCAACTCTCGGTGGTCGTGAAAGTCTCAAGATTTCAATTACGGGCACAGGATACCCAAAACGACAAAAAATCGGTCTAGTGCCGATCGACGAGAATTTTGCAATCAGGTGGAATCACTCACACTTTGATCACACATCTCAGTCGAATCAACCTATCCCTGATCTTTGATCGATTTTGACAATGCCATAATGACCATTGTAGACTAGCACGGTTGAGCAGTCGATTTCTAGTTGAATTCTTAAATCTATTGTATTAAAATCTCTTAATGACTTCCCCAGATAGTTTAGTTATCTCACGAGTGATTGGCTCTGAGAATAGCACTATGGACGCGTCGATGAAAGGCTCAATTTATTCAATTGAAAGCAGAGTCGAAAATCTAGGATGTCACATAAACCCACCCACTTATGATGGGAAATTTGATCCTCTCTCGGCCAAGCATTGGATTAGAAAAATAGAGGGGATTTTCAAAACTGAAAGAGTTTATGATGATCGAAAAGTTGACTTTGCCATCCAATATTTGGAGCGTTGTTTCGTTCTTGTATAAACCATTCAATCCATATTGAGGGTTCATATGTTATGAGCGAATTTCGGAATTTGATCATGGATTTAAATCACTAGAATGTCCGATTGATTTCCACTGATTTAAAATGCACAAAAAAGTACACATGAAATCAAAGAGAAATCATGAAGAGAATAAAACATACTTGTAACTGGGGTAGCGGCAAAGGGTTATCAATCATATAGACATGCATCTGAAACTTGTGAAGTTTGACACCTAAAAGGTGAAATACTGTTGGCTTAAGGTTCCCATCCAAACAAAATAGTTAGGTTCGTCCATTGTAGTAAAATTCAGCATGCCTTTTCTCTCATTGAGATGAGCAGGGATGAGGATGATTCGCCCATTGTCGTAAAATTCATCGATAGGGTCGTCTATCTTCGACACCATTCTAGGGGGTTTCTTAGCGATGCAATCCTGAATTTTCAATCACGACTTTGGCGGCTGTTTTGTTGATGTTTGTTCGGCGAAAGCTTCGGCTTTGGTTCCGATCCGTTCGAGCCGAGAGTCCTGCGTTCCAGTTACGTGCTCCATTTATTCAAACCTAAATGAGATCCAGCTTTTTGTTCCTCGTTTTGGTCAAAATCGATTCGCCCGTGCTTGGTTGCGTTCCGTTGAGGTGTCGTAGTCGGGGTAGCCGTGTTGTTGCTCGGCTCGTGGCCGCCGTTGTAGTCGTCTACGAACGTCCCCCGAGTTCTCACGGGTCGGTTGCCCGAATGGTGTCTACCGCTGCTGTCATCGGAGTGCTGCCGGCCAGACGAAGGTTGGGCATTAGTCTCACTCGGCCAAGGCGTCGCCGTCGCTCCCCAGGCTGGACGGAGGCGCGCGGCATCTCTTTAGCCGTGTTACCTCCATCGTGGCGGACCTGCGATTTCGCAACAAGTCGCAATTCGGGTCGGCCCGGCTCGCGAGTCTGGCTGATCCGGATCTTTTCTTTTTTAATATAATAATATTAATAATATTATATTATAAAAATATTTTTGAAAAAAGTCTTTAAGTCAGCCCACATTTCAAGCCCAGCCAGGCCGCTGGTTACCGACCCAGATCGGTTTCGAATTTTTTAATAAATAGTATATATTATTATTTTAATATAAAAATACATAAAAAATAATAAGAAAAATCACAAAAATGCAAAAATAATTTTCATTAAAAAAAAAGTCAGAAAAAGCTTAGAAATAGTCTTTGAATTTTTTTTCCTTAAAAATAATGTAAACGATTAATAAAAAAAAAAAAAGAAATTGTGTTATTCTTAGAAGAAAGTATTGGGGAAAATTGTCTAAAAAATCCTAAACCTATTGTACTTTTGCTAATTCAATTATAAATATTTTAACTTTATCAATTTAATTCTAAACATTTTCATCACCAATTGAGTGCATTTGAGTATTTTAGTCGGAAAATCCAGCCAATTTTAGTCGAAAAATGCTAACGGACGCCGGTGGTGCCACGTAGGACCGCCGACATTAACGTGGACAATTTTTAATAATATTTTAATTTTTTTTTGAATTTTTATTATTTTTTCTATTCTTTCCCTTATTTTTCTTTCTTTTCTTTTTGGCTTTCTTCTTTGCCTTTTTCTATTTAGTAATTAATTAGTGTAATCAAGTCCTTAATCCTAATTTTTTTAGTTGAGCAGGAGTAAAGTATTTCTTTCGATATTTTTAGTGACGACTCTTATTTGAAATTAACTTACAGGTTAAAAACTTGAACCATAAGTTGTGAATTCCTGGACTAAACCTAATATTTAGTGAGCCATTAGTCTCCGCAGGCGTCCATGTGTAACGGCATCCAACAATGATCTTTATAATTGTAAAAGTAGAACTTCATTTAGAGTTTGGATTAATAGTCCTCCTGTTTTAGGTCTAAGTGTCTTCATCAGATATCTAGAAATGATATTAATTTATCTATAGGTACTCACAATTACACTGCTCTAAATCTTGATCCTAATTTTTTAGATGGGTAAAATTTTCAAGTTTTTTGTGTTTCATGTTGTCCAGATTAAATTTAGTTAAGTATGTGTGTTTCTTAATTTTTAAGCATGTAGACGCCCTTATTTATAAAAGTTTCTTGTGTAATGAAATTTTTCATTCTATATTTATATCTTTCCTCCTCCATCCAATCAAGCATACGCGTTTGAGAGGTTTGAGAGAGTCGGTCTGGATAGAAACCACGGCCCGAAGTAGAAAACGAGACGGATCTGTGTTGTACCTGGCCTAAGGAAGGCAAGGTTGGGGTTAGCTTTCTATACAAAGCCGAAAGCCGATTACGCCGGAAGTCTTGCGTCAACTACGTTCAATTGTTGGTAAAGACTTTTAGTCTATTTAAGTCCTTTTCTTTCTGTCAGGCATACTTGCAATATTTCCTGACTTCTCCCAGGCGAAAGATTGAAGAAAGCTTTACCATTATATAAAATACTTTGTTTTTGGGCCACTATAACTTTAGATAATAGTTGGTGCAAGTCCATAAATTAAAGGACCACATCGAATTATGTAAAAATGTTAAGGTACTACATTGAAAAAAAAAAAATTGACCTTGATCGAATTGAATATTGAGCGAAAGTTCAAATTGTGTCATTATCCCTAATTTAATGTACTCAGCAACCAATACCAATGAGCAATGATATTCAATCAACTTAGACTTTTCGTGGTTTCTCGAAAGGAAAAGTAAAAGAAAATTGACTGGCTAATTGAATGGTTCCCCACGGTTCCCCAGTTCTTAAAACGTCTTCCATTGACTTCTAATTCTAGGAAATAAATGCTCCGGGAGAGGAAAGAAGACAAGTCAAGCATGCTCTGGTCATGTTTTATAGGTTATGAAGCAAAAGCCTTACATGTCTGCTTTCTTGCCTGAAACATAAGCACGCTGCATCCCCATCTAAGTACAACATGAATCCTCGAAATGTGTCATTACAAATTCTGTTTCTGTTTCTTCTATTTCATTTGATTGATTCTTTGGATACCCTTGCCCCAAACAATACCGTGAAAGATGGTGAGGTCTTAATCTCCCAAGGAAGAAAATTTGCTCTCGGTTTCTTCAGCCCAGGTAATTCAAGCCTGCGTTACGTGGGGATTTGGTACAATGGACTCCTGGAGCAAACCGTCGTTTGGGTTGCTAACAGAGAGAAACCCGTGAATGATACTTCAGGAGTTCTTGCATTTGATCATTGCGGAAACTTAGTAATCCATGAAAACGATGGGAGCTTTGCCATTTGGTCAACCAATATTTCCTCCCTGACTTTTAATGGTTCTACTACTGCTCAGCTTTTGGATTCAGGTAACCTGGTTTTAATTCATGATCTGAGCAAAATGGTCATTTGGCAGAGCTTTGATCATCCCACAGATACCCTTCTTCCGTCCATGAAGCTTGGGATGGACCGGAGAACCGGTTTGAACTGGTTCCTGACATCTTGGAAGTCCAAAGATGATCCAGCACCAGGCATTTATTCATTCAGGTTTGAACCAACAGGGTACCCACAATTGTTCCTTTACCAGGGTCGAGCTCCATATTGGCGGGGCGGACCGATAATTGAGAATCCACATGGTGGTGATTGGTCAATGCCTAATGATTTCAAATTTATTATCACAATTGTGAGGAACGCGACGGAGGTTTCTCAGATGTATAGCACATCGATTATCTCTAGGTTCGTGGTGCAGGAGTCAGGGTCATATAAACACTTTGTAATGCGTGATGAAGAACAGCAATGGAGCGAGTTTGGTCACTATCCAAGGGAGCAGTGTGACCACTACAGGAACTGTGGGCCTAATAGCAACTGTGGTGCAAACACCGCTGACCAGTTAGACTGCACATGCCTGCCCGGCTTCGAACCCACATCTCTGGCCAAATGGTACCTAAGGAACGGATCAGATGGATGCAAGAGGAGGCAAGGCACGTCAATGTGTCAAAGTGGGGAAGGTTTTGTGAAGGTGCAACGGGTGAAGTTGCCGGACACTACAACAGCACATGTTGACATGAGGCTGAGCTTGAAGGAGTGTGAGCAGGAATGCTTGAGGGATTGCAATTGCACAGCTTATTCGAGTGCAAATAAAAGCATGGGAGAATATGGATGCCTCAAATGGTTTGGAGATTTAGTGGATACAAGAGAATTTTCAAACTTGGGTGAAGATTTATATGTGCGGGTCGATGCAACTGACTTAGGTACTCGTTGCTAATATCTACTTGAAATGCTTTTGCTGCTGTTGTTGGGTTGTTATTATTGTCTTATTTCTCCTGATTTCTTGTCTTGACGAAACTGTTCGTTTCTGATAGTCGTTGCATTCATTTCCATAACATTTGCAACTTCCAAGTCCTTGTGCCTTCTTTTACAGCTCGTTATAGGAAAAGCACTCTTGTCAAGAAGGCAATGGTGGCTACGATGTTGGTATCTGTAGTAGTGTTGCTGCTCTTAGGCTCCCTTATGTACTGCCTTCGGCTGAAGAAGAAAAGAGGTGTGGTAGTCTTGCCTTGATAGAAGCTTTTTCTGCCATATATATTACCCAGTCTGTTTTCCAAGTAGGTAGTTATTTCGATGTTTAGGGATAAGAAATCCATTAAATTTAAATTGGAGCTAATCTAGCCAGGATTTTAGGCTACAGGGTGGTTGTATTCAATACTGGAAACCTTGATCAACGAAGCTGCGAAAACAGTGCTTGATAATTAAAAATGCTGAATTGTGACAGCAGATGGAAGAGGAAAAATTTGCACCGTTCCTTCCTCTACAAAAAATTGCCAACTTGGCCAGAACGGAAAAAAAAGAAGCAGTACAGAATTGCTTTCATTTTCATAAGCGTTTCGTTCAACTGTGTGACAGCAGATAGAAGAGGGCGTAATCATCCGTTCGGTGTTACCACAAGTTCAACATCTTTGGACGAAATTCCAGGTCTGAAAGACCATGACAGCGAAGGTAGGCGAAAAACAGATATACCAGTACTTGATTTTGGAACTGTAGCTGCAGCCACAAGCAATTTTTCCTCTGCCAATGAACTTGGCCAAGGCGGTTTTGGATCTGTATATAAGGTAATTAATCACCCTATTCAACTGAATCCAAATGGTTATTGGATATTAATATGTATATTCTACCAACTTCAATTGTCTGTCCCTTCCGGGGATTGATGTCCTTGAATAAAATGCGGTTTTGGAGTATGTCGTGTCGACTCTTATCGCCATCACAAACTCATGAAGTAACCAACACATCGTCCCAGGAAGTTTAACTACCTAATCTATCTTATATTTTCTCTTAACAGCTTTTCAGCCACCGGCTTCATCCGACAGTTCTAAATATTTATTCTTGTAATGTGTTCATTTTCACAGGGTGTGACAAATGATGGAACAGAAATAGCGGTTAAAAGGCTCTCAAAATATTCAGGACAAGGAAATGAAGAGTTCAAAAATGAAGTCAGGTTGATTGCCAAACTCCAACACCGGAATCTAGTGAAAATCTTAGGTTGCTGCATTCAAGAAGATGAAAAGCTGTTAATTTATGAGTATTTACCCAATAAAAGCTTGGATTCATTACTTTTCGGTAAGTAATCTCTTCTAGTGGCCAGAATTTCGGTCTATAGCTAGTTTTATGGATAATAACTTGAGGTAATCCCCAAAATTGGTCTAGATGAAACGAAGAGATCGCTTCTGGATTGGGAAAAAAGGTATGAAATTGCATATGGGGTAGCTCGAGGACTCATGTATTTACATCAGGATTCGACCCTGAGGATAATCCATAGAGATTTGAAAGTTAGTAATGTCTTATTGGATGTTGCATTGAACCCCAAGATTTCAGATTTTGGGTTAGCGAGGATATGTGGAGGAGACCAAATTGAAGGAAAAACGAAGCGTGTGGTTGGGACATAGTAAGTGTTTTTCTTGAGCATTAAATTCTACTTCATCTAGTTAAACAATGAGATATTAGAACATAGAAAAAGAACTCCGACCAACCATTTTCTTTCTTTCATACTAAAGTTTCAACCTTTTGTTACGTCCCCCAAACTTCAAAAGGAATTTTATACGGTGAATGAGATGCTGATTACTCCTCTCCTTTTTGGCTTCTATAGTGGGTACATGGCACCAGAGTATGCTCTGCAAGGCTGGTTTTCTATAAAATCAGATGTGTACAGTTATGGAGTTTTGTTGCTAGAGATCATCACAGGCCAAAGAAATAGCGGGTGCTATCATATGAACCCCTTTTGCAATTTAATTGGCCATGTAAGTATGAAACTCTTATATAATTCATCGCTATGCACAACTTGACCAGGCTCTACAATCGCATTGTCACAATCCGAGGTGTCTGGTATGTGTTATGTCCAGGTATGGGAGCTGTGGAAAGGAGGAAAATGCATGGACATTGTGGACAAATCAATTGGCAATACATATTCTGAAGAAATTGTATCAAGGTGCATTCAAATCGGTCTTTTGTGCGTGCAAAGATATGCATCGGACAGACCAACTATGTCCACAGTGGTTTTCATGTTGGGGAATGTTGATGTGGTACTTCCGTTCCCGAAACAGCCCGCATTCATCGACGACAGTGACCACAATGGAAATATTCAGTCGACATGTAAGCAAACATGTTCTGTTAACAGAGTTACAATTACTGCTGTTGAAGCTCGCTAGCCACATGCCACCACAAGTCCACTGCGGTACTACTCAACTTGAGAAATTGAGATGCTTCCTGTATCGGTAGATAGACGACACCTGAAGGCTAATCGTGTTGTGTATGAGCTAAAAGTAGTTCTTGTGCTTAGGAGAAAAGTTTATATGTAGATTAGATATAATAGACTACCGTTGCAAATTTCCTTGAATATACATGAGGTAGGAATTATTTTCTTGTTTGATGCTTGAGACCCGTTGACTGAAAATATCAAGCTTAGAAAGGGTAAAGTCGGTGTCACAGCTTGAATTACATTTACATGGTGGACGAAAAATTTACAACTATTTGCTTAAATTCATGAGAAAGGTGGATCCTCACTAATTAAGACCTTGATCACACTCCGTGATATTTGGGGTATTGTTCACTCAGTCACTTCCGTTGCCTTGGACATCATACCATGGTATCCTAAAACAAAAAGACAATATGAAAACAGAATTAGTATATGCCAAGGCCCAGCAACCGGCTAGAAGAGAAAGAAGAAGGGAGGGAAAAAAAGTAAAAATTCAAAATTTTTTTAAAAATAGTCTTAAAAATTATTTAAAAATTTTAAAAAAATTCCAAGTTACAAAAAAAAAAAAAAAAAAAAAATTGAAGGTTAAATCAAACGATTTCTTATTCTTTTTCTAATTGAAGAATCAAAATTTTAGGATCATACCAAACACGTTCTTTGGTCAAACTCATTTAGGGAATAGAATTGGAAAAAAATTATTTTTGAACTGAAATTATTTCTGGAAATAAAAATTTTACCAAACACACCTTTACTGTTACCCCATCATTTTACTTTAATGAATCGTATGTTGATTTGCTTTTACAGGGTGTGACAAACATGGAATGGAAATGGCAGTTAAAAGCCTTCTCAAATATTCTGGACAAAGGATCGAATAGTGTAAGATTGAAGTTAGGTTGATTGCAAAACTCCATCTTTGGAGTGTGGTGAAAATTCTAGGGTACTGCATTGGAGAAGCTGAGAAACTGTTAATTTGCAAGTATCTGCCTAACAAAAGCTTGGATTTCATTCATCGTCGGTTGAAATGTTCTAATGTGTAATAATCAAGCAGAATTATTATTATTATTTTTTATGTTCTTACGTAACTTGCGAACTCAAACTTGGAGAGGAGGCTTCAAGGTGAATTCAGATCGGTGTCTTGTGCATGCAAGAGTTCCCATCAAATGCCAACGGTCTGTGTTATGTTGGGGAATGCTAGTGTGTTGCTTCCGTCTACGAAACAGCCAGCGTTTGTCTTCAAGAAGAGCTACCATGGAGCAAATGCATTGTCTAGTAATGGCATTGTTTCAGCTTCTATTTATGATGTTTTGATTACTCCGGTCAATGTGTGATAAATAAGTTTACAATTTTTTTAAAGGATAAGTGCATTGAAAGTCTTAAAACTTATCACGAAAGGACAAATGAGTCCTAAAACTTTCAAAAAATACAATTAAATCCTAAAACTTATCACAAAATACAATAGTCCTACAACCTTTAAAAAGTATAATCAAATCATAAAACTTGTCAAATTGATCCAATAAAATCTTTCCATTTTATTGCATTTTTTGAAAATTTTAAGACTCAATTATACTTTCGTGATAAATAATAGGACTTGATTGCACTTTTTGAAAATTTTATAATTCAATTGCACTTTCGTAATAAGTTTTTGAACTTGTAATGCACTTTCCTTTCCTTTTCTTTTTTTCTTTTTTTACAAAAAAAGGCACTTCTAAAAAGATTTGCGTAGTACATATGTATGTTAAACTCTGAATGTAATTACCTGATGCCAAGTACATTGACAGTAGCTTTGCACAAAAGGAACTTGAAAATATTGCATAAATTGATTTTGAAGCCTCAAACTCACATCAGCATAGTAATGCACCGAGACTAATGTTGAGGAAAGTGTACTAATCTCTCTTCTCTCGAGCCTCACATCCGAGGGATCCAAATTCCTTTCCTTATCACTTTCTGCCACCATTTTTGGTGAGAAGCCCTGGTTACTTGGTCAGGGTTTCCACAAGTTACCTTTTCATCTACCATTCAAGAACTACATGACACCCGCTTGTGCTAGTGACATATCAAGACGACAATAAACAAATAAATGACCAAATGGACAACTGAGTAAACGAACAACCGTTGATAGATTGTGAAGTCTGTTCCATGGGGTTGCCGTCTTCTCACGCCACCTCGCATGGCCAAGAGAAACCATCGGTTTGTCTTTTTCTCTTGACCTATCCTTTTCTCTTTTACGGGTCAGACTTCTTGATCTATGATTGAACACTGTTTAATCTCTAGCCTCGCTCGTGAAATGGCGGTCGAAGTCATCTAATGAACGGGGGAAAGTGTCCCTTCCAGACGGGGCCAGATGGATGACCGAGTGATCAATGTCTTGGGTAAGCTTTGTTCTAGTCAGCAGGATCAAATATATGTTAGTGCTTTTTCAATTGCACGAGCATCAGGCGTGGTCACTTGGATCATGAATTTGGTGATCCGAAACAAGTGAGTGTACAAAATTCGAATCGGGTCATGTTACACAGAGTTTATGCCGATTTCTGTCGCACTAGTCTAAACTTAGTGACTTTAATTCAGTCTGCCAAGATTAATTCTTTGTAGGGTAGACTGGCAATCCATAATAGCTTGCTATCATTTTGACAGTATTGCAAATTGCTGATGATAGGCACAATAATGGTCAGATACACACCCCAATGAAACGCATTCGCTCTTGAGATTTCAGAAAATTCAAAAAGCTGTTGACATTGACAAGGGAAACAAGCCTCTCTGCATCTGTAAATTAGAAGCACAAACAGTGAAGAGGTTTCGTCTATTGCAAAGTGATCAAATCAAAAGAATCATCTTAATATAGTAGCTTAGTTCTGTCATAAGAAAACAGAGAATACTAGCCTAGCGTAAAGGACGAATCTGAAAAGGATGAAATGGCAATTTGACTCTAGCCTTGAATAAAGACCTAGAAATGGATTATTATTTTTTTCCTCAGTTTTCGCAATGACATTATGATATTGAATTTTCAGGCTTGACTGACTGTTTCTATGTTAAAATCACTGTCAATGGAAACGACACGGTATCCATCTCTGTCACAACAGTCTGAAATGTCAAGTTCTCTGTAGGATGGGCGGAGTGATGATAAACCAAGAGCCCTGTTTATTCACCTGGAACCGATTCAATGGGGAAGCAAATACACCTCAAGCAACATCGATCCACCACATTAATTAAAGTGATAAGGCTGCTGGGAAGGGAAAGGTGAGGCGAGTCCCCAAGGTACGTGACCATTACTTCAATTTACATGAAAGTGGAATTAATTTCTTGTTTCACGATCGAGAAATATCGACCAAGAAGCTTAGAAAGGACAACGTCGGCATCACAGCTTGCACTCCATTTGGTGGATCGAAAAGGTGACAATCACTTTGCTTAAATTCGTGGGAAAGGTGGGTCCCCACTAATTAAGACCTCAACTACACTCCGTGGTATTTGAGGTATCATTACTCAGTCACTTCTGTTGTCTCAGACATCATACCACTGTATCCTCGATAAAAAGACAGCATGAACACAGAAAAGGGGTCAGTATATGCCCTGCTTCTTCTTTTTCTACTTCAGGGAAGTACTGGCTTGGACATCCTAAGCCAAAACAATACTATCAGAGATGGCAATCTCTTGGTCTCCAGCGGTAAAAAGTTCGCTCTCGGTTTCTTCAGCCTAGGTAATTCTAGCCACCGTTATGTCGGAATTTGGTATTACCAAGTTTCTGAGCAAACCATTGTTTGGGTTGCTAACCGAGAGAGGCCAATCAATGGCACTTCAGGAGCCCTTTCGATTGATTCTGATGGAAATTTGGTGCTCCATGAGACGAATGGAAGCTTTCTTGTTTGGTCCACAAATGTTTCTTATGCATTATCCAATTATTCTACTACAGCCCGGCTTATGGATTCAGGCAATCTAGTCCTGGTTCAAGATTTTAGCGAAAGGGTGATATGGCAAAGCTTTGATTATCCAACAGACACTATGCTTCCTTTCATGAAACTCGGGTTGAACCGCAAAACCGGTTTGAACCGGTTCCTAACATCATGGAAGACCCCAGAGGATCCGACACCTGGCAATTGCTCCTATAGGATCGACCCAACGGGCTACACTCAATTGCTTCTGTACAAGGACGGGGATCCATATTGGCGTGCCGGGTCATGGACTGGAGATAAGTGGAGCGGTATACCTGAAATGACTCGTGCTTACATCTTTAACGTAAGCTTTGTAAATGACCCAGACGAGGTTTCTATAATGTATGGCGTCATTGATGCATCGATCATCACCAGAATGGTGGTGAGCGAATCGGGGTCACTCCGACGATCCACATGGCAAGACAGAGACCGCCGGTGGATAGAATTCTGGTTCGCTCCAAAGGACCAGTGCGATTTTTACGGCAAGTGTGGACCCAACAGCAACTGCAATCCATATGATGCGGGCCAGTTCGAGTGCACATGCCTGCCAGGGCTCGAGCCCAAGTCGCCGGGCGATTGGCACCTTGGAGATGGATCGGCGGGGTGCGTGAGGAGGGGAGGGGTGTCAGTGTGTCGAAGTGGGGAAGGATTCGTGAAGGTGGCCCGTGTGAAGGTGCCGGACACTTCAAAAGCACGTGCCAACATGAGCTTGAACTTGAAGGAGTGCAAGGAGGAATGCCTGAGGGATTGCTCTTGTACAGCTTATGCTAGTGCTAGTGAGAGCCTGGGAGGTTCCGGGTGCCTCACGTGGCATGGCAATTTAGTCGATACAAGAACATTTGCAGATTCGGTCAAGATTTATATGTACGGGTCGATGCCATTGAGTTAGGTACTCCTATTTTTGTAATTTATGTTACTACTACTACTTTTGTTAATGTGATGTATCTCCCGTAACCTCAATTGTTTCATTAAATTAGCATTGTCAAGCAAATGATGAATCGAACTTCAAACAGATTAAATTCATGAGCATAAGAATTCACATCCATGATTCTAGGAACCAAATTTGAGCTTTTGCATCGCATAAACTGTATATCGTTTGAGATCAGCTTGGTGATATCTGGTTTCAAGTTGAGGTTGAAAGAATTTTTCATTCTATACTTGGCACAAGCACTTTCGAGGTCATTGAATCTGAAGTACTGTGTTTGTACTTTCCTTTCAGCTCGTTACAGGAAAACAAGATCCCTCAGCCAAAAGGCAACGGCTGCGATAATTCTGGTTTCAATTTTTACAGCTCTACTGCTCGCCAGCTCCTTCTTGTACCTCCTGGTGATCAAGAAGAGAAAGGGTGCGTCACTTAGTCCTCAACATCAGTACGCTCTTTATTATATTTTCCGGTTAATTCGTCTGCTAACTCTTATTGTTCACCAATTAATAAACGACACAAATTTTGGTTGGTTCAGTCTTGGAACTTTTCCCAGATGTAGGAAGTCAGTTAAAGAGTAACTTCTATGTTTTTATTTGATCATTTCCGAATCTAAGAACCTTGAACCAAAGAAAGCATGATGATGCCAGTTCAGATCTTAATGCAGCAATTCAACAATGAACCTAAACCAGCACAAGGCCAGTTTCAGGATACAAGAGATGAAATCATACAATACGTCAATATATTTACCAGGAAAACAGATGTAAAAATGTTTGCGAAGATCTTAATAAGCTTACAACTTTCATTCGGTTTAACGAAATGAATTCTGAGTGAAGAATCTCACAATTCCTCCAAGGTTATAATGGCATTTGTTGGTTGTTTCGGAAACAGATCACAGAAGCCATAATCCACTGGTGAGTGACACGAGGACAAATTCAACATATCTCGACGGCCCTCAGACTGTAAAAGACCGCGATGATGGACCCAAAGGAAACAGAGATGTGCCACTCTTTGACTTAAGCACCATAGCTTCGGCAACAAACAATTTCTCCGTCCTCAATAAGCTTGGTCAAGGCGGTTTTGGATCAGTATACAAGGTAAACTTCCATTACACAAAAAAGCTACCTAGTAAAAACGATGATACAGACTTGCAAAGTGGAAATTAATTTGACAGGGCATTATGGACAATGGATTGGAAATAGCTGTCAAAAGACTATCGAAACATTCAGGACAAGGAGCTGAAGAATTTAAAAACGAAGTCCGGCTGATTGCGAAGCTCCAACATCGAACCTGGTGAGAATACTAGGCTGCTGCGTCGAAGAAGGCGAGAAAATGCTAATTTATGAATATTTGCCAAACAAAAGCTTGGATGCCTTCCTTTTCGGTACGTTTTCTGCTCTCCCACTAGCTACAATACTCCGAAAAAACAATGGTTTGTTGATGTCATGATCTTGGTCCAGACAAAACGAGAAGATCGTTGCTGGATTGGAGAAAACGGTTGGAAATCGCATATGGGTTGGCCCGAGGACTCTTGTACTTGCACCAAGATTCAAGGCTTAGGATCATCCACCGAGACTTAAAGGCCAGCAACGTCCTACTAGACAAAGCGATGAATCCAAAGATATCAGATTTCGGTATGGCTAGGATATGCGGCGGGGACCAAATCCAAGGAAACACAAATCGTGTAGTTGGAACATAGTAAGCATTCTTGCTATCACAATGCTTTATGTGTTATTGAGTCCAAGAGCCTCATCTCAACTAATTAGTCAAAACCTCTCTTTTCTTCCTTCATTTTTTCTGCGGCAGCGGGTACATGTCGCCAGAGTATGTAATGGAAGGTATATTTTCGATAAAATCCGATGTCTATAGTTTCGGAGTTTTGCTGTTGGAGATCATAAGTGGCAAAAGGAGCAGTGCATATTACCATGAAAATCCATCTTCCAATTTGGTTGGCCATGTAAGTACTGGAACTCTTAATAAGTTCAAAAGACAGGACTGGACACAGACATAATACATAGCCTGAAATACTCGCTTGTTCACTACACAATCGCAGGCATGGGAGCTATGGAAAGAAGGGAACTGCGAGGACGTTATCGACGAGTCGATGGGTGATTCATGCTCCAAAGACGAGGCCTTGAGGTGCATCCAGATTGGTCTTTTGTGCGTGCAAGAATTCGCGGACGATAGGCCGAACATGTCCGCCGTTGTGCTCATGTTGGCAAATAACGATGTGGCTCTTGCATCCCCGAAAACGACCGGCATACATTTTCAAGAGCAAGCACCATGGCACGAATCTATCTGCAAGCGATGGAACGGCTTCATTAAACGACATTACGGTTTCAACGGTTGAAGGCCGCTAGTTTTTTCCGTTCTCTCGCCCTAAATTAGTTATATAACAAATTCTCTTTAAAACACTAGTAGTTATGCAAGTATTGGGGACTGGAATTCCAACACTATGTTCATGATGTTTGGTATGATTTGGAAACTGCAAATTGCACGATGCTTCTTTTTTAGTTAACGTTGATAATTCCCTTCGAGAATAAGATTGTAGTCCAATTTAGGTTATTCTCGTGATATGACATACATATTCGTACTAAGAGGAGTAAACCAATGAAAATTTTTGTCAAACCATGGCCTACCATTCTGAAAACTAAAAGATGTCAGATACATGCGTGGTATAATATTTAAAAAGTCTAATAGTTCCCCTCACGCACAGGCTGAAATTTGGCCTAAGAGTAAGCTCATAAAATTATAACAATAGAGACTAGTAGAGGTCTCCAAATATTTGAACTCAATCCTCCTATTCTGATATCATGTTGACATCTAGAGTCAAATAGAACATAAATGTAACCTCATTCACATTGAGACCAAAACTAAGAGCATCTATTAATAAGATCATATATTCCAAATGCAAAGGCAATAATGATCCCTCAGGAAAGAAAAAAAACTAGTTTCGAATTGAGCATAGAAATTTGGTACCTGGTCTGACAGAAAAGAGAAGCATTTGATGATTGCTTTGATTTCATTCTACGCATTGTACGACTGCCTCGACAGCAGAAAGAAACGGGTGTGGAGTACTTGCCAGTGTAGCTTCAAGTTCGACATAATTTGAGGAATCACAGACGTGCAAAACGTCCGCAACCAAGGAAGAAGAAACACAGATCGACGCTTCTTTGAAATCAAGCACTATCACTGAAGCTACAAACAAATTTGTCCTTCCGCGGCAATCTCGGGCAGGGTGGTTTTGGATCTGCATAGAAGGTAAGTTGATCCCCTCTTGTTATATAGGTTTCCCAACCACGCATTGAATGATGAAAAATTCTTGGCATCCCAACTTAGTTAATCTTTTCCCATGGTATATGCTAGTGCTTGACTACTTACACAAAGGACACGTCAATCCCCGATGAACCTGGAAAGGAATTGATGTAGAGTGGAGGCGGAGAGTCACATTCGACTTGGCTTCCGCATATTGCTTGAAGGTTTTTGATATAGTGGAGTTTTATTGCTATGTGCAACAATTTCAGATTTACTGTAACTCTTCCTTCACCAAGCCCTGTTATTGCTCTTGCTACCTAAAACAGTTTCCATGTTGGTAATGTCAGAATGTGTTGTCTCCATACATCGACTTCTGCACATAACAATTACCTCTCTTCTCATTCCCTTGGCAACCACCATCTTCAGAGCATCATGATCAGATGAATCCTTTCCAAGTTTCACAGGAACCTGCATATGAATTACTTAATGTTATCAACCGACTCTTATCTCTTATTGCATGATATTCATTCTTCTAAATATTTCTTTCAATGTAATCACTATGTTGTGTTTCTAGGCAAAAGGTCACAAAATGATTACAAAGCACCAAAAGATCGTCCCGTCACCCGATCTGGCAAAGGGCTGCCCTCATCAGCCTCAGGCGAGGGATGCTTGGGCCTAGGCAAGGAAGCCCTTGCCAGGTCGGCAGCCCTTGCTAATCTAGGGTAAGGGATGTGTCATTCCATTAAAAAAACAAAAAAAAAAATTTCGTGGCGATTTCTAGAGGCATCACGACCTAGGGGAAAGTGGATGGTTGTGTCGTTGAATTATGTTGTGGCCATTAGACCGAAGAATTGTAATAGATTAAGGCCAAGTACTTTAATGGGAAGGTATCTTATGTTCTTGGGTTATCAAAGTTGGTGCTATAGGATAATTTGATAATAAGAATTTTATTCTTGGCTATGCACTTTACAAATTTGATTTTTATGGATCAATGTTGCAAGTTTTTGGCCATATTATTTTTTTGCAATTAGGTATTTATTTAAGTGGAAAATATTAGTGGATTATTAAAGGAGGGAGTGGGCTGATTTTTGGGCCAAACTAGCCCACAATTCCCTGCCCTTTGACCGGCGAAGGCCCGGCCCAAGGGGCCCAATGGGCCGTCGACCAAGGCTGGCCCAAGCCCAGCCAAATGAAGCCCCCCTCTTGCATGAAAATTGCCAAGTGGCAAGAGGAGCTTACCAAGTGGCGCCGGCATGCAAGATCAATGATTGTTAATCATTGAAAGGAAGAAAATTAGAGAGGAAGAGGGGGCGGATTAAGCGAGGAAAGGGAGAGAAAGAGAGGGGTGTCGCACAAGAGAAAGGAGAGGAAGAGAGAAAGAGAGGAAGAGAGAAAGGGAGACCGAGCGTCCATTCGAGAGAGGAGGAGGAGACCGGCCACCGTGCGTCCGCCTAGCTGCCATCGTCGAGCTCGCCTCACCCCCACCGTTTGCTTGCTATGTTGCTTGGACTAGAGGCAAGTAGAGTCCATAAACCTACCCTTTGCTTGCTGTGATATGTGTTGTGAGGGATGATAAACTTTGGTTGTGGTAGAAGTGAGGAAATTTCGAAGCATTGGAGAGAAGTGTCTTGGTTTTGCATGCTGTTTTCTGGAAAATCAGTCCAACCCTCCATGAGTTCGTGAGCTGCATGCGAATTTTTAGTTGGAATCTCACTTTGACTCTATGGTGAAAGTTGTAGAGGACATCTTGAGGAGTAACATACTAAAATTTGAGATGAAACGCACAAGTATTGCTTGGTGAAATGATTTTCCTTTGAAGAAACTAGATCTGGAATTTGTTGTGCTGACCTTTAGTGATTTAGTGGACTGTAAAGTAGCTTTTTTGTTGGAATCTCACTTCGACTTCTAAATTAAAGTGGTAGAGGACTTCTTGAAGTATAACATATCAAAAATTGAGAGAAAAAGGAACAAGTATAGGTCGGTGAAATCATTGTTCTTTGAAGAAACTGGATTTGGGAAAACGTTATCTTGACCTAGTATGATTCTGTGAATTTTTATAAAATCATCCAGTTGAAATTTGATTTTGTGTCCTTAATGGAAGTTATATATGACATTCTGATGAATAACATACTGAAAATTGAGAAGAAACGGACATGTGTAGGCCGGTGAAACGAATTTTCTTTGAGAGGAGTTATTCTGGAAAAACAGTACCGAGAATAGGGGGGAATTAAATCGTCTATATATATTAATTTAGAACGAATTGGATTTCTATTTCTTCATGAGATATTTACCACTAGGTTTTGTATATAACATATCAAAATTTTAGAATTTTTGGAGTTCATTTGGGTATTTAATCGAAATTATTTCTGAAACTGTGCAAACTGTAATGCTGAAATTTTGAAAGCTGTGATGCATGGACCGTATTGAATTGTGTGAAGTTCTTTTGGTATGGTGTTCTTCATGAGATATTTGCCTCTGGATCTCATCTATAACGTGTCAAATTTTCAGAATTTATTAATACCGTTTACTAATTTTTCCTAGAGTTTTAACTAAAGGAGTGCATTCTGTTTTATCCGAAAATTAATGCATTTTCAAAAATAAATGAATTTCTCTATGTGATGTATTGTCTTGAGTAGTTGCTTTTGCTGCACATGTGGTGAAATTTGGCATGTCATATAACATCAAAAGTTGGTTTAAACCTTTGACATTATTGCATCAAATGCCATGTTGAAAGTGAAGCACACATGTGAATATAAATTGTGAAAGTGATGATACCATCAGACCTTTGAGTCAACGATGTCCTCGGGAGTTTCGAGATGCCCGGAGGTGTGTGCCGGAGGCTCCTCGCAATGCCAGGTCGGGTGCGAGCGATAAATAGAGGGATGCAAACATTGATCCCTGGGAAGAAAGATGAAATGAGATCCTATTGAAATTGAAAATTGAATCATGTGCATGGGTATGTGCATATGGCATGGTGATATATGCATGATTGCATGGTGATATATGCATGACTGCATGGAAATGTATGCTTGATAGCATGGATGATATGCACTTTACTCGTGACATCCTGTTTGTTCTGCTTGCTGCATTGTGTAGTTTGATAGATCTTTACTGCTGAGTGGTTGTACGCACCCCTTTGGGGATTAACATATCAGATTAAAAGATACCTTTACCACCGGTTGTGCATGGTACCTTCTATGGCTTACCGTCTGACGTTGAGGTTGAGTGCGCGGAGCACATCTGTGTCGGTGTTCCTGGTTTGGTGTTTATTCGAGTCCGTGTGCTGGTTATGTATGACGTAGGCCTGGCTGGGGGCCCTGTTGTCCAAGAGTTTCTGTCTGTCCATGTTCAACGCGATGGGGTGATGCTAGGGATGCCGCCGCCGCCCGATGCACCGGGTTGGGTGTGATGGCACGTCTGACTGGTGGGAGCTGACACTTTTTGGGATAGCCGACACTTGTTGATGGATGGGTATACATGTCTGATGTAGGGTCGAGATCTCTTTTGAGTCATAGCCGAGTATAGTTAAAAATCTTGGCCTTTTGCTGTACCGACCCAAGATGTCCATCTTGAAAATGTAAATAAAAGTGACTCGGCTTTATCTTTTCTTTTGGTGTGTAGTTGGTGTGCATTGCATTATTGTTTTTGGAGTAAGGGATGGTGAGACTTGTTTATGCTTCCATTGATGAGTTGTGCTGAAACCTTTAAAAAAAAAAAATCTTAAATTGAGCAACCCCTATGAACTATGGTTCCACTTTAATTAGAAAGATATTAGACTGGTATGCAATAGGTAAAGTGATAGGTACCTGTGGCGACCTAAACAAGATCGAGGGTGCCACAAGGGATACCCAAGCCTGCGCTGGTGATGTCACGCCTTGATCCTCGAGCGCGTGCCCATCCCACTCTAGTCGATAAAAATATGCGACTTCCTAGGACGAGTCGCCGACCCTTTCATTTTATTGCACATGCGGAAGCGAATAACAAATCCCCTTACAGTAACCATCTCGAGATAAAAAAAAAGCAGGACAACACATTCACAAAACAAACATGATTTTATAAATATATTGAGTCAAGTACAAAATCCCATATTCAAAAGATTTCAAAAGACTGACTCCCAAAAAGGCTGTCCTATTTGACCTACTCTTCAGGTCACCTAAGCTCAGCTCCAGGTCCTCCCTCTACAATCCTGAAAATTTAAGCCCACGACGGGGTAAAATAAAAATCTCAGCGAGTTCACGCTCTAAACCCCGATTAGGAGGGAAATATACTTAGAAGTGTCTTAACCACACAATCACACAATTAGCACAGAGGCTTACCTCATCTTAGATCCTCCCTGCAGGTTAGTACAATTCATATCACAATTGCATACAATTAATACACATAACAATTGAAACGCCTCAACAACTCAATAAATCACAAGGGTCCCGATTATAAGGCCAAACCGTTATGACACGTCCCATACCATGCCACACAATTTTGTCTCATAATCAGGCACATCAAACTCAGATAATCATGCGTTCCAATTGTTAATTAAGCCACTCAAGGCACAACCGACTCCCATGTTCGGCTGTCTACTAGCGTAGCCAGGCATCGTCTCTTCCCCATTGAGCACGGCTTCATCTCTCAAAGACAGCATTCCCGAAGAAGTATAGATCCAGAATCTACTGTGACCCGATACCCTAATGCATGGGTAACCCGAAAAGGAATTTAATAACGTCCAGCGTAATTGCTCGAGACGAGTTCTCTTAACCAACACACGACCAATCAATCTTGGCCCAGGACACTATGCATTGCACTCAAATGTCTCAATTAAAATAGTAATCTAGGTATATTTTCTTCATATTAAAAATACACGGTAAAATAGTCGTGTGTGGGTACATGGTCATATTGGACCCGGAAAATTCATAACCTCCAATTTAAAATCTCATTATTTTATATAGTATATAAAACCATTTCCGATGTTAAAATCCGACACCCGAGATTTTCTGAATAAATATCGAATTTCACAAATTTTTGGAATTAAATACTCAAAATTCAAATCAGCACTCAATTTGCACAAATTAACATTCAATTGCAGAAACCGAACACACCATTGCAATCAGCACGCAATTCCGGTCACCGGCTGTCTTGGTCTAATTTTCGGAAAATAAATAATAATTAAATAAATTACCGAAATTAAATAAATTACAAAATAAATAAATTTAAAGCATTTAATTAAATTAACCTAAACTAACTAGGCTAAATAATCTACTAGCAATTAAATCTAACCATTCTACCTAATTCTATCTAATTACACTAATTAAATAAACTAACTAAATCCTAACTAAATCCACCTAACTAATTTAATTGAACTAACTAAATACTAACTATATACTTAATCTAACTAAATCATTCTAAACCTAATTAACTTAACTAACCCATTAATTAGCTAACTAACCCACTTCTAAGAGTCATTAGCCCACTAATTAGGGATTAGAACACGAACTCACTAGTTAGCACAAAAATCGGCTCACGACGATGGCGGCGCAACGGCGGCCAAGACTCGGGCTCATGGCAAGGCCAATGGAGCTTGGACCGGGCCGTAAAAGATCCAAAACAGCTCAGCAAAGCTGAGCTCAATCCTGAATTTCAAAGGCTAAGCGGGCTTCGAGATGGCTGCTGGCGGTGGGCTTCGTGGAGACGGGCAAGCTGGCATGTGAAGAAGTTGTTGCAGGGGGGATCTTCGATTGTTGCTGGACGTGGAGCCGCGTGGATGAAGGCTTCGAAAGGAGCAGCTTCAAAATCAACGGCGTGGGCTTCTAGCAAGAGGAGTCAACTTTGCTGGGCGGTTTCTTTGGTTGACCAAGGGAATGGGAGACTTGGACGTGTGGCAAGGAGAGTCCGGTGGAGAGAAGGACAAGAAATGGTTGGTTGCTACGGTGGTGAACGAAGTCAACATGGGGATGGGGAATGAAATTTCGCTGGAACGAAAGGAAGGAAAATGAAAGAAGCGAAAACAAAAGGGGGTCGGGGAGTGAGATGCGCAAAGAAGAAGATCGGCAGGGGGCGTGCTCGGGAAGTTTAGAGGAGAGAGAGAAGCAAAAGTCAAAAGAAATATCTTGATTAATTAAAGCTTGGTCCCCCCCTTTGTCTTCAAGCTTATCACAATGTCCCATTTTACTTCCTTGCTTAGAAATCCATAAATAATCCAATTTTGGTGCCAAACATTCAGCCCTCCTCCTTAGTTCCGAATTTCACTCAATGTAGACTTGAATTTCATCCTCAATTTCTCCAATTCGAAGTCCCATTCTGAAGAAGAAAAAATCCACATAAATTCTATAAGTTCCCATCAGCACATAGCCCGGCTTGGAAGTCAAAATTTCCTTCAAATGAGTCCATCCGAATTTCCGTTCGTTTTCCGAATCGATTTTCCGTAAAAATCTCGGAATCTTCGAAAAATTTTCGGAAAGTGAGTCGACGTTCCTAAAATGAATCGTGACATAACAGAATTTTTCATTTCTGAAATCGAGTTCAATTTCGCAGTTAATTTCAATCTGACGTGATTTTAGCGCGTCCTAATTTACCAGGTAGCTTTTAGAAATTTTTAATGCAATTGACCCATAGTCGATTATTTTCAAGCCACAACGTACTTTTTCGACACATTGGCGACTCTCGATTATCATGAAAATCTCGAGGTTTCAAATACGGACACTGGATACGAAAAATGACAGAAAAATCAGTTTAGTGCCATTCGAAAGAAATTTTGCAATTAGGTGGAATCACCCACGCACTAATCACATACCTCTATCGAATCGACCTATCTCCGGTCTCTGATCGATTTTGACGGTGCCATAATGACCCGTGCAGATTAGCACGGTCAAGCAGTCGATTCTTGGTCGAATTCTTAAGTCTATTGCGTTTAGATTCCTTAACGGCTTCACCTGATAGGCTAGTTAACTCAAGAGTGGTCAACTCAGAGAAAAAAGCTATAGACACGTCGATGAAAAGCCCAACTCGTCTCATTGAAATCAGACTCGAAAATCAGGATGTCACAACTCTTTCTCTCTTATAAAAAAATTCATTCTCGAAATTTAAACCATACAATTCTTTAAACAAAAAGGTAGGGGTACAGTCGTCTCATCGATTCTTCAGTTTCCCAGGTTGCTCCTTCAGTACCGTGGTGTTGCCAAACCACTTTGACCAACGGTATGATCTTGGTGGGCAGAACCTGCTCCTTGCGATCCACAATCTGAACCGGGCTTTCAACGTACGACACTCCGTCGTCCACGTCCAATTCCTCAAAATTAAGCACATGGGTCGGGTCAGGTTCATACTTCCTCAACATCAACACGTGAAAGACATCATGCACTTGCGCCAGTCTTGGCGATAATGCAAGACGATACGCTAGGATCCCGATTCTTTCAAAAATCTCAAATAGACCTATGTACCTTAGACTCGGCTTTCCTTTCTTGCCAAAGTGTGAAGTACCCCTCATTGGTGACACCTTCAGGAAGACGTGATCACCAACTTGGAATTCCAATGGCTTTCGACGCTTATCGGCGTAGCTTTTCTGGCGACTCTGAGTGGTCTTTAGTCTGTCTCTTATGACGGCAACTGCATCCACTGACTGCTGGACTAACTCTAGGCCTGTGATCTTTTGTTCCCCGACTTCATCCTAACATACTAGAGTTCTGCATGCTCTGCCATACAACGCTTCAAAAGGAGCCATCCGAATTCCTTGCTAGTAGCTATTGTTGTAGGCGAACTCGACAAGGTAAAGCTGTCCCTCCTAGCTTCTCTTGAAATCCAACACGCAAGCTCGCAACATGTCTTCGAGGGTTTGAATCGTCCTCTCAGAATGGCCATCCGTCTAAGGATGATAGGTCGTACTGTACTGCAGTTTCGTTCCCAAAGCACTCTGTAAATTTTTACAGAATGCAGCTGTAAATCTCGGGTCTCGATCTGATGTAATCGTCACTGGTACTCCATGCAGACGAACTATCTGATGCACGTACAATTCTGCGTGCCTGTCCAAATCAAGGTCCTTTCGTACTACAATGGAGTGAGCCGATTTTGTCAGTCTGTCGACCACTACTCAAATGGAATCATTACCTTTCTAACTCCTTAGTAAGCCCATCACGAAGTCCATCGTAATGTGTTCCCATTTCCACTCGGGAATCTCGAGAGGTTGCAGAAATTCTCCCGGCTTACAATGCTATGCCTTCACTTGCTAACACGTTAGACACTTGGCGACATGCTTGGCGATATCTGCCTTTATACTGGACCACCAATAGTGTTGACACAAATTCTGATACATCTTTGTATTGCCAAGATGAATGCTATAACTACTACAATGAGCTTCTGATAAGATCTCTTCTCTAACCTCTTGCATCATCAGGTACACACAATCGTCCTCGGAACCTCGGTGTTTCAACATCAAAAATCTGAAAGTCAGGTTTTCTCTTTTCTGTATCCACTTGCAGGATCTTATGAATCTCTAGATTTGTTGGTTGAAGCGTCTTGATTCAGATCTGCACTTCCGACTCAATTCTGAGGGTGGCCATAAGATTTGAAATGTGGCCTACCTCAAACTTGAAAACCGAATCTCTTGCCTTCTCGATCAAAGTCCATTCCTTGAGCACCATCTGTGCAACTGAAGATTTCCAACTCAGTGCATTTGCGACATTGTTTGCCTTTCCTAGGTAATACAAGATATCACAATCATAGTCCTTCAGAAGTTCCATCCAGCGACGATGTCTCATATTCAACTCCTTTTGAGAGAATAAATACTTGAGCTTTGATGGTCTGTGAAGATCTGGAATCTTTCTCCACACAAGTAATATCTCCAAATCTCTAAAGCGAAAATAATCGCTACGAGTTCCAAGTCATGCATTGGGTAATTCAGCTCGTGAGGTCTCGACTGACAGGACGCGTATGCAACCACCCTGCCATGTTGCATTAGCACGCAACCTAATCCTCTAAACAACGCATCACTATAGATCTCGTACCCTCCAAGACCAGATGATATAGTCAGCACCGGTGCGATAGTCAGCTTTTCCTTAAGCTCTTGGAAACTATGCTCGCACTAGTCTGTCTAGACAAATTTCTCTTCCTTCTTCAATAGTCGAGTCAAAGGCGACGCCAATGTTGAAAACCCTTCTAAGAACCTTCTGTAATACCCTGCTAAACCCAAAAAGCTTCTGATCTCTGTCACTATTGTCGGTCTTGGCCAGTTGATCACTACTTCGATCTTGGTCGGGTCCACGGAGATTCTTTCTCTTGAAATCACGTGACCTAGGAAAGCATCACGAGTTAACCAAAACTCGCACTTGCCAAAGTTAGCATACAACTCATGAGTCCTTAGAGTCTGTAGTACCAATCTCAGATGATTCTCATGCTCCTCAGTACTTCTCGAATACACCGGGATATCATCGATGAACATGATCACAAACTTACCCAAATATTCTTTGAAAACTCAGTTCATCAAATCCATAAAAGCAGCTAGAGCGTTCGTCAATCCGAACTGCATTACAGTAAACTGATAATGGCCGTATCGAGTACGAAACGCTGACTTAGGTATGTCCTCATTTCTGATCCTCAGCTGATGATATCCCATCCTCAGGTCGATTTTAGAGAATATCGACGCTTCTTGCAACTGATCAAACAAGTCATCGATTATTAGCTGTGGATACTTGTTCTTGATCGTCACTTGATTAAGTTGTCAATAGTCGATGCACAGGCGCAACGAACCATCTTTCTTCTTCACGAACAAAACTGGTGCTCCCTAAGGTGATATACTGGGACATATGAATCCCTTATCCAACAATTCTTGCATCTGCACATTTAGTTATTTCAACTCTAACAAAGCCATCCGATAAGGAGCCGTGGAAATTGGCTCTGTCCCGGGGGCTAACTCAATCACGAACCCAATTTCCCTTTCTGGGCAATTCCTTCGAAAACACGTCTGAAAACTCTTGGACTACTGCAATGTCCTCGATCTTCAGCTCCTCAACTGTCGTATCCACGACAGTTGCCAAGTAACCTTGACAACCTTCGTCTAACAATCGAGTTGCCTCAAGCGACGAGATTAGGGTAATCGAGGGTCCTCCTCGACTCCCGATAAACTCAAAGCTTTCACCCTCTATCGAGTTAAACTGAATCGCCTTGCGATAGCAGTCCATCTTAGCTTGTTATTTGGTGAGCCAGTCCATGCTAATAATCAGGTCAAAGTCATACATGGCTAGGACTATCAAGTCTATCTTCCCCTCTTGCTCACCAATCATTATCATGCAACCAGGACAACCCACTGTAGCTAACACCTTATCCTTTAACGGTGTCGATATACTAATCACTGACTCCAACAACTCAGGAATCAATCCTACCAACTTAACATACTGCTTAGCTATAAATGAATGAGTAGCTCCAGGGTCAAATAAAGCATAAGTAGCATGGTTGTTCAACGAGATAGTACTTGTGATCACATTAGGCGCATCCTCCGCTTGTCCTCTCGTGATGGCATACGTCCTTCCTTGAGCTGGAGGTCGATTCAAACCACCATGCGGTGCATTCGGTGGCGGAAGTCCTCGGTTCTGATTCATCGGTAGTGGTAGCTGTAATTGCGGTCCCATCTGTCTCCTAGGACAACTCCTGGCCATGTGACCCTGCTGACCACACACATAACAAACAGCCATCCTAGAAGGGCACGAGGTTAATCCATGTCGTCCTCCACAGGAACGACACACTCTATTCTGGCTTGTTGACTTTCCCATCCCACCCTTCCTGTTGGGTGGAACAGGATACCTTTCTCCCGTCATCGGTCTCTTCCCAAACTGATTTCCATCCCGATTAGAATTTAACCGCGACCCAGATGCGGCGGCTTGTTCATTCTGGTCTCTCTCGATCATCTAGACCCGTTCATACAGGTCGTTGTAATTTCTCAAGTTGAGCAGAATTAGTGGACTCCTCAGCTCCGGTCTGAGTCCATCTCTAAACCTTCTAGCTTAGTCTACCAAATCCTCGACCAATCTAGGGGCATACTGCGACAGTTCAGCAAATTTCGCTTCATATTAATCCACTATCATCGAGCCTTAACGAAGGCGTTGGAATTCTGCTATCTTCAATTCTCAAGCAATCTCAGAAAAATATTTGTTGTTGAAGACCTCGAGGAAGACGTTCCACTCCGGAACCACACCTTCAGGAAATACCGATCCTCTGGTGGCTCTCCACCATGTGCTTACAATCCCCTTCAGTTGGTAGACTGCAAGGACGACCTTCTTTGCCTTGGTGCGCATCAGCAGTGCAAAGGCATTCTCCAACTCTTGGATCTAGAGGGCTGCAGCCTCAGGATCTCCTATGCCAGTGAACTTTGGCGGGTTCAACTTTAAAAATTGTTCCACCAATTTGTGCATCGGCCTCCCAACGGCCACATTCCTAGGTGGAATCTCAGCAGGTATAGCAACAGGTGCAACGACGACGACAACAACAATAGCAGCATTGGCAGCGGCAGCTATAACGACGACAATAATGGCAGCAACTTGGTTCTAGGCCTGTTGTTCCATACAATTTCCCATGATTTTAAGCACTTGCATGATCCCCTTGATCCTGGGATCACTAAGGGCTGTTATCCCAACACCAACTGGAGGTGGTGCAACTCCACTTGCACTGGCCTCAGCTTGCGCTCTACCACGATCGCCTCGAGTACCGACCATTGTCGGTGTCCTACCTCGAGTCACCGAAGCAATGGTCCTCTATTTAGGAGTCCTCGACTCCTGGTCACTCATCCTACAGGCTCTTTAAAGACACCTGTTTACCAATTCCAATACCATATTAGAATTTGAGTGACCACCAAACAAGCTACCAAACAATTATCACTCACATGCATTAGCATAAAATAGAAGTCATTCCTACTAACTATCCCAAGAACCCATCGCACCTTATCACTCCAAACATTAACCTGCTCTGATACCACTAAATAGGGATGTCACGCCTCGATCCTCGAGTGCGTGCCCATCCCACTCTGGTCGATAAAAATATGCGACTTCCTAGAATGAGTCGCCGACTCTTTCATTTTACTGCACATGCGGAAGCAAATAACAAATCCCCTGATAGTAACCATCTCGGGATAGAAAAGCAGGACAACACATTCACAAAACAAACATAATTTTATAAACATATTGAGTCAAGTACAAAATCTCATATTCAAAAGATTTCAAAAGACTGACTCCTAAAAAGGCTGTCCTATTTGACCTACTCTTCAGGTCACCTCAGCTCAACTCCAGGTCCTCCTTCTACAAACCTTAAAATTGAAGCCCACGACAGGGTGAGATAAAAAATTTCAGCGAGTTCACGCTTTAAGCCCCGATTAGGAGGGAAATACACCTAGAAGTGTCCTAACCACACAATCACATAATTAGCACAGAGGCTTACCTCGTCTTTGATCCTCCTTGTAGGTCAGTACAAATCATATCATAATTGCATACAATTAATACACATAACAATTGAAACGCCTCAACAACTCAATAAATCACAAGGGTCTCAATTATAAGGCCAAACCATTATGACATGTCCCATACCATGCCACACAATTTTGTCTCATAATCAGGCGCATCAAACTCAGACAATCATGCATTCCAATTGTTAATTAAGCCACTAAAGGCACAACCAACTCCCATGTTCGGCTGTCTACTGGCGTAGCCAGGCATCGTCTCTTCCCTATTGAGCACGACTTCATCTCTCAAAGACAGCATTCCCGAAGAAGCATAGGTCCATAATTTACTGCGATTCGATACCCCAATGCATGGGTAACCCGAAAAGGGATTTAATAGCGTCCGGTGTAATTGCTCGAGACAGGTTCTCTTAACCAACGCATGACCAATCAATCTCGACCTAGGACACTATGCATTGCACTCAAATGCCTCAATTAAAATAGTAATCCCAGCCTATTTTCTTCATATTAAAAATACACAGTAAAATAGTCGTGTGTGGGTACACAGTCATATTGGACCCGGAAAATTCATAACCTCCAACTTAAAATCTCACTGTTTTATATAGTATATAAAACTATTTTCAGTGTTAAAATCCGACACCCGAGATTTTCTGAATAAATATCGAATTTCACAAATTTTTGGAATTAAATACTCAAAATTCAAATAAGCACTCAACTTGCACAAATTAACATTCAATTGCAAAAATTGAACACACCATTGCAATCAGCACGCAATTCCAGTCACCGGCCGTCCCGGTCTAATTTCTGAAAAATAAATAATAATTAAATAAATTACCGAAATTAAATAAACTACAAAATAAATAAATTTAAAGCATTTAATTAAAGTAACCTAAACTAACTAGGCTAAATAATCTACTAGCAATTAAATCTAACCATTCTACCTAATTCTATCTAATTACACTAATTAAATAAACAAACTAAATCCTAACTAAATCCACCTAACTAATTTAATTGAACTAAATAAATACTAACTATATACTTAATCTAACTAAATCATCCTAAACCTAATTAACTTAACTAACCCATTAATTAGCTAACTGACCCACTTCTAAGAGTCATTAGCCCACTAATTAGGGATTAGAACACGAACTCACCGGTTAGCACGAAAATCGGCTCACGGCAATGGCGGCGCAACGGTGGCCGAGACTCGGGCTCACGGTGAGACTAACGGAGCTTGGACCGAGTCGTAAAAGATTCTTCGCTGAGCTCGATCCTGAATTTCGAAGGCTGAAGCGGGCTTCGAGATGGCTGCTAGCGGTGGGCTTCGTGGAGATGAGCAAGCTGGCATGTGAAGAAGTTGCTGCAGGGGGGATCTTCGATTGTTGCTGGACGTGGAGCCGCGTGGATGAAGGCTTCGAAAGGAGTTGCTTCAAAATCAACGGCGTGGGCTTCTGGAAAGAGGAGTCAACTTTGGTGGGGGGTTTCTTTGGTTGACCAAGTGAATTGGAGACTTGGACGTGTGACAAGGAGAGTTCGGTGGAGAGAAGGACAAGAAATGGTGGGTTGTTGCGGTGGTGAACAAAGTCAACGTAGGGATGGGGAATGAAATTTCGCTGGAACAAAAGAAGGAAAATGAAAGAAGCGAAAACAAAAGGGGGTCGGGGGAGTGAGACGCGCAAAGAAGAAGATCAGCAGGAGGCGTGCTCGGGAAGTTTAGAGGAGAGAGAGAAGCAAAAGTCAAAAGAAATATCTTGATTAATTAAAGCTTGGTCCCCACTTAGTCTTCAAGCTTATCACAATGTCCCATATTACTTTCTTGCTTAGAAATTCATAAATAATCCAATTTTGGTGCCAAAAATTCAGCCCTCCTCCTTAGTTCCGAATTTCACTCAATATAGACTTCAATTTCATCCTCAATTTCTCCAATTTGAAGTCCCATTTTGAAGAAGAAAAAGTCCACATAAATTCTATAAGTTCCCATTAGCACATAGCCTAGCTTGGAAGTCAAAATTTCCTTCAAATGAGTCCATCCGAATTTCCGTTCGTTTTCCGAATCAATTTTCTGTAAAAATCTCAAAATCTCCGAAAAATTTTCGGAAAGTGAGTTGACGTTCCTAAAATGAATCGTGACATAACAAAACTTTTCATTTCTAAAATTGAGTTCAATTTCGCAGTTAATTTCAATCTGACATGATTTTAGCGTATCCTAATATACCAGGTAGCTTTTAGGAATTTTCAATGCAATTCACCCATGGTCGATTATTTTCGAGCCACAACGTACTTCTTCGACACATTGGCAACTCTCGGTTGTCGTGCAAATCTCGAGATTTCAAATCCGGACACCGGATACGAAAATGACAGAAAAATTGGTTTAGTGCTATTCAATAGAAATTTTGCAATTAGGTGGAATCACCCATGCACTAATCACATACCTCTATCGAATAGACCTATCTCCGGTCTCTGATCAATTTTGACGATGCCGTAATGACCCTTGCAGATTAGCACAATCGAGCAGTTGATTCCTGGTCGAATTCTCAAGTCTATTGCGTTTAGATTCCTTAACGGCTTCACCTGATAGGCTAGTTAACTTGTGAGGGGCCAACTCAGAGAAAAATGCTATAGAAACGTCGATGAAAAGCCCAACTCGTCTCATTGAAATCAGACTCGAAAATCAGGATGTCATAGGTGACCTTTAACAAGCATTGACAAGGCTCAATGATGGCCAGTGGAGGGAAAAAGGGAAAAAGCCAAAAAAATCTAAAAAGATATTGAAATATTATTAAAAATTGTACTTGTCAAAGCTAATCATGTCACGTAGGACTGCCAAAGTCCACGTTAGCAATATCTAGTTAAAATTGTCCAAATAGACTTAATTGATAAATTTGAAAATGTTTAAAACTTAATTGGCACAATTAAAAGGTTGAAAATTGAATTGTCAAAAGTACAATAAGTTTAGGATTTTTTAGACAATTTCTCTCCCTTTGTTCTCACGCCACCTCACATTGTCAACACTAACTATCTTTCATCTTCATCTCTTGGCCTATCTTTTTTCTTTTTGGGGTCAGATTTCTTGATGAGTGATTGAACAATCTGTTTATCTCTTGTTTAGCTTGCAAAACGGCGGTCCAAGTCATCTAACGATGATGTCAAAGTACTTCCTTCTAGACAGGGCTAAATGGGGGGACCGAGGGATGAAAGTCTTGGGTTGCCCTTTCTTCGACGCATGTCTCATCCACTATTATAAGTCCAGCAAAAGGACTACTCGATCAACTTTTAAATATATGCCGATGTTTTTTCATTGCATGAGTGTCTAGAGTGTTCAATTTGGTCTTGAATTTGATGATCCAATACAAGTATGTGTACCAAATCCTAACCGGCCAGCTTACACGGATTTTATGCCAATTTCTGTCACACTAGTCTAAACATAGTGACTTTATTTGATATTTTTTTGTCATAGTAACATTTGATTAATTTTCACAGAAATATAAGAGAGAAACATCGCAATCCAACTGCAAACCAAAACAAATCCCAAACAATTTCAAAACAAAACAAGCTCTAGATAAGGAACTATTAGAACAAGCTTAGGAATCACCACCTCAAATAGTAGATCCGAGATTTTTTCAAACCAAAATCAGCAGTCAATCATTGTATCTATCTTCGGTAATGAACACACACAAAGATCTCCATCTACTGTTGTGACTTCACATTTTTGTGGTGCCCCAACACCATCGCCATTCGAAGAAATAAGGTTGAGCGAGCGCAGCTCTAACACTTGTGAGAGCAAAACATTTACAAAGCTCATCTGATTTCTTTCGAAATTGGATTTGTACACCAATGAAACTTGAGAGAAACAAAAAGCCCAAATCACACACGTAAAATCCCCAGATCTCGACTAGATTGGGATAGAAATCTCCCCGAAATAGGAGAGAGAAGTGTTTAGATCTAAACTAGATCGGAAAAGAAAAGCTCCACAAAATGGGAGTAAAGTAAGAAAAAGAGAATGAGAACCAAATCAACCAAGGAAAAAGGAAAAGGGAAGGGAATGAAGAGATCTATCTCAAACCCTCCCGTTCATAAAGGTTTTTTTTTTTTTTTTTTTTTTAAAGCTGTGTGAAAATTAGAGGGAGATGAGAAAACCCTAAGGAAAAGAGAGAAATGATCTTTTAGTGACTTTATTTAAGTTCAGCCTGCCAAGATTAATTCTTTGTAGAGTATATAGACAATCCATAAGTAGCTTGCTATCATTAAAAAAGTATTGCAAATTGCCGATGATAGGCACAATAATGGTCAGAAATACACCCTAATGGAATGCATTCACTTGAGATTTCAGAAAATTAATAAAAGCTGTTGACGTTGGCAGTTGAAACAAACCTCTGTGCATCTGCAAATTAGAAGCACAAACAGTGAAGAGATTCCGTATATTGCAGCAATTAGAATCAAATCAAAAGAATCACCATAATATGGTAGACAAGCTCTGTCATATGAAAACCGGAATACTAGCCTAGCATAAAGGACTAATCTGAAAAATGTTTATTGGAAATCAAATGGCATATCTGACTTTTATCCTTGAAAAAGACCTACGAAATGGCTATTTTTGTGGAAGCAGCTGGGCGTTTTGACTTGATAGAAGACGTGGACAACACGATTCTCCTTTCACTCTTGTCAACTTCTGAAGTTAATGAGTTCAAAGGAAGGACTATTCTTCTGTTTTTCACAGTTTCTGCAATGAGCTTATGAATAGAAGATTCAAGTTTCAAACTTTCAGACTCAACTAATTGTTTCCATGTTAAAATCGCACTTGATGGAAACCGATGTGGTATCCCTCCCCATCACAACAGTTTGAAATGTCAAGTTTTCTTTGTGATGAGCGGCGCGATGATAACTCGGAATCCTATTCTTTCACCGTAAACCGATTCAATGCGAAAGCAAATACATCTCAAGCAATTTCGTTCGACCACATTGATTAAAAGGACTAGGCTGCTGGGAAGGGAAAGCAAGGGGAGGTGCCAAGGTACGCATCCATTACTTCAATTTACATGAAGTAGGAATTATTTTCTTGTTTCACGATTGAGAAATATCGACCGAACATACAAAGCTTAGAAAGGAAAACATTGGTATCATAGCTTGCACTTCATTTACAGGGTGGACGAAAAAGGTGACAATTACTTGCTTAGATTCATGAGAAAGGTGGATCCTCACTAATTAAGACCTCAACTACACTCCGTGGTATTTGAGATATCATTACTCAGTCACTTCTGTTGTCTCAGATATCATACCACTGTATCCTCGATAAAAAGACAGCATGAACACAGAAAAGGGGTTAGTATATGCCCTGCTTCTTCTTTTTCTACTTCAGGGAAGTACTGGCTTGGACATCCTAAGCCAAAACAATACTATCAGAGATGGCAATCTCTTGGTCTCCAGCGGTAAAAAGTTCGCTTTCGGTTTCTTCAGCCCAGGTAATTCTAGCCACCGTTATGTCGGAATTTGGTATTACCAAGTTTCTGAGCAAACCGTTGTTTGGGTTGCTAACCGAGAGAGGCCAATCAATGGCACTTCTGGAGCTCTTTCGATTGATTCTGATGGAAATTTGGTGCTCTATGAGACAAATGGAAGCTTTCCTGTTTGGTCCACAAATGTTTCTTCTGCATTGTCCAATCATTCTACTACAGCCCAGCTTATGGATTCAGGCAATCTAGTACTGGGTCGAGATTTTAGCGAAAAGATGATATGGCAAAGCTTTGATTATCCAACAGACACTGTGCTTCCTTTCATGAAACTCGGGTGGAACCGCAAAACCGGTTTGAACCGGTTCCTAACATCTTGGAAGTCCCCAGACGATCCGACACCTGGCAATTACTCCCATCGGATTGACGCGACGGGCTACGCTCAATTGTTTCTGTACAAGGACGGGGATCCATATGGGCGTGCCGGGTCATGGACTGGAGATCGGTGGAGCGGTGTACCTGAAATGACTCGTGCTTACAACTTTAACGTAAGCTTTGTAAATGACCCAGACGAGGTTTCTGTTATGTACGGTGCCATTAACGCATCGATCATCACCAGAATGGGGGTGAACGAATCGGGGTCACTCCGACGATCCACGTGGCACGACCAATCTCGGCCGTGGATAGAATTATGGTTCGCTCCAAAGGACATAATGCGATTATTACGGCAACTGTGGGCCCAACAGCAACTGCAATCCATACAATACGAGCCAGTTCGAGTGCACATGCCTGCCAGGGTTCGAGCCCAAATCCCCGGGCGATTGGGACCTTAGAGATGGATCGGCAGGGTGCGTAAGGAGGGGAGGGGTGTCAGTGTGTCGAAGTGGAGAAGAATTCGTGAAGGTGGCACGTGTGAAGGTGCCGGACACTTCAAAAGCACGTGCCAACATGAGCTTGAACTTGAAGGAGTGCGAGGAGGAATGCCTGAGGGATTGCTCTTGCACAGCTTATGCTAGTGCCAGTGAAAGTGAAAGCCTGGGAGGTTCCGGGTGCCTCATATGGCATGGCGATTTAGTCGATACAAAAACACTTGCCGATTTAGGTCAAGATTTATATGTACGGGTCGGCGCCATTGAGTTAGGTACTCCTGCTTCTATAACTTATGTTACTAGTACTACTTTTGTTAATGTGATGCATATCCGGCATCGTTTGTTTTATTAAATTAGTATTGTCAAGCAAATGATGAATCGGACTTCAAAATAGATTAAATTCATGAGCATAAGAATTCACATCCACAATTCTAGGAACCAAGTTCGAGCTTTTGGATAGCATAAAATGTGTATCGTTTCAGATCCACTTAGTGATATGTGGTTTCAATTCGAGGTTGAAAGAATATTACTTCCTTTACTTGGCACAAGCACTTTCGAGGTCATTGAATCTGAAATACTGTGTTTGTACTTTCCTTTCAGCTCGTCACAGGAAGACAAGATCCCTCAGCCAAAAGGCAATGGTTGCGATCATTCTAGTTTCAATTTTGACAGCTCTACTTCTCGCCGGCTTCTTCTTGTATGGCTTGGTGATCAAGAAGAGAAAGGGTGCGTCACTTAGTCCTCAACATTAGTGCGCTATTTATTATATTTTCCAGCTAAAATTCATCACCTCTTATTGTTCACCACTTAATAAAGGACGCAAATTTTAGTCGGTTCAATCTTGAACTATTCTTAGCTATAGGAAGTCAGTTACGGAGTGAATTCTATGTTTTATTTAATCAATTCCGAATCTAAGAACCTTGAACAAAAGAAAGCACGATTATGCCAATTCACATCTCGATGCAGCATTTCAACAATGAAACTAAACCAGCACAAGGCCAGTTTCAGGGTACAAGAGATGAAATTACTGAATGAGGAATCTCACAATTTCTCCAAGGTTGTAATGGCATTTATGTGGTTGTCTTGGAAACAGATCGCAGAAGCCATAATCCACAGGTGAGTGATATGACCAATTCAACATATCTCGACGAACCACTGGGATTCGCCCTAGGGGCCACCCTTCCAACATGGAAGGGGGAGGTGAGGGGTTCAAATCCCCACCTTCTCAGGGGGGATGGGGTGGGGACGCGTAAGTTTCAAGAGTGGGTTTCGATTCCCACGCCCTGCAAGAGGCAGGGCAAAAGTCTGAGAGTGAGTGTAGAATAGGAATAGAGTAGGACTGACCAAAAAAAAAAAAAAAAAAAACATATCTCGACGGCCCTCAGACCATAAAAGACCGCGATGATGGACCCAAAGGAAACAGAGATGTGCCGCTCTTTGATCTGAGTACCGTAGCTTCGGCAACAAACAATTTCTCCGTCCTCAATAAGCTTGGTCAAGGCGGTTTTGGACCAGTATACAAGGTAAATTTCCATTACACAACAAAGCTAGTTAGAAAAATTGATAAAGACTTGCAAATTGGAAATATAATTGACAGGGCGTTATGGACAATGGAGTGGAAATAGCGGTCAAAAGGCTATCGAAACATTCAGGACAAGGAGTTAAAGAATTTAAAAACGAAGTCCGGTTAATTGCGAAGCTCCAGCACCGGAACCTAGTGAGAATACTAGGCTGCTGTGTCGAAGAAGACGAGAAAATGCTAATTTACGAGTATTTACCTAACAAGAGCTTGGATACCTTCCTTTTCGGTACATTTTCTGCTCTCCCACTAGCTAGAATACTCTGATTTCATAGATCGACCCATAACAACGAACGATGGTTTGTTGATGTCTTGATCTTGGTCCAGACAAAACAAAAAGATCATTGCCGGATTGGAGAAAACGGTTCAAAATCGCATCTGGGGTGGCTCGAGGACTCTTGTACTTGCACCATGATTCAAGGCTTAGGATCATCCACCGAGACTTAAAGGCCAGCAACATCCTACTCGACGCTGTGATGAATCCAAAAATATCAGATTTCGGTATGGCTAGGGTATGCGGCGGGGACCAAATCCAAGGAAACACAAGTCGAGTTGTTGGAACATAGTGAGAATTCTTGCCATCACAATGCTTTACTTGCTTATCGATTTCAAGAGCCTCAACTCAACTAACTAGTCAAAACCCCTTTTTTGTCTGCTTCATTTTTTACATGGCAGCGGGTACATGTCACCAGAATACGCAATGGATGGTATATTTTCGATAAAATCCGATGTCTACAGCTTTGGAGTTTTGTTGTTGGAGGTCATTAGTGGCAAAAGGAACAGTGCATATTACCATGAAAATCCATCTTCCTTGGTAGGCCATGTAAGTGCTAGGACTCTGAATGAGTACAAGAGACAGGACTGGACTCATACATAATACATAGCCTAATATACTCAGCTTGTTCACTACACAATCGCAGGCATGGGAGCTATGGAAAGAAGGGAACTGCGAGGACGTTATCGACGAGTCGATGGGTGATTCATGCACCAAAGAAGAGGCCTTGAGGTGCATCCAGATCGGTCTTTTGTGCGTGCAAGAATTCGCGGATGATAGGCCGGACATGTCCACCGTTGTGGTCATGTTGGCAAATAAAGATGTGGTTCTTGCATCCCCGAAACGACCTGCATATGTTTTCAAGAGCAAGCACCATGGCGCGAATCTATCCGCAAATGACAAACCAGCTTCTGGGAATGACGTTACGATTTCGATGCTCGAAGGCCGCTAATTATGCCATTCTCTTGCCATAGATTAGTTTTATGACAAAATTAACTTTCAAATATATTGCAACAATTCTGGAGATTTTGCCCTAGATTGGTTATATAGCACAAATTCACTTCAAAAACCCAGGTAGTTTATGCCAGTATTGGGTACTAGAATTCCAAACGTGTTTTGAGCCGGCAAAAGTCCGAAAGAGAATCATTTGCATGGCTCGGCTGTCAAACCGATATGGAATCCTTATGTTCATAATGTTTGATATGTTTTGGAAACTGAAAATTGCATGGTGCTTGCTTTTTAGTTAACTTTGATACTTCGCTTATAAATTACCAGTATTGGAGTTCCATTTAGGTTATTCTTGTGATTTGATATGCACAGTCGTACTAAAAGGAGTAAATCCACGAAAAATGTTGTGAGACAATAGCCTACTACTCTAAAAATTTAAATATGGATAATGTATATGCAATTTAATATTTAAATGTTACAACATTACCCTCATGCATAGGCTGAAATTTGGCCTAAGAGCAAGCTCGGAAAATTATAATAATTGATACCAATAGGGGGCTTGAAAGATTTTATCTTGGACCTCCTATTATGATATCACCTTAACATTAGTCAAACAAAAAAATAACGACCTGGTGGCTAATTGTGATTGCCTAAAATAGAGTAATCAATTACAGTTAGGTAGGCCAGTCAAACAAGCAAATCAAGTCGGGTTTTGGTCGAGTCATAAATTGCCCAACCCATATAGACCCCTTTTAATCAATTTTGATCCATTTTTATGCAATGCAATTTAGTAACCCATATCCGATCCAACCAATATCCAACTCGATTCATATTGGTAAACACTTCCATATATTACCCGGGAAAATTACCAAAAAAGTCCTAAACATATTGCAATTGTGCCAATTCAGTCCTAAACCTTTTTTTTGCCAATTTAACATTTTTTTTTTGTTCTAATTCAGTCCATCCAGCCAAAATTGGCCTGCCGAAGCTGACGTGGCAACCGGCCGACGCTGGTGAGCTTTCTTTAATAATATTTTATTTTTTCCCCTCCTCCCTCCTCCTTCCTTTGGCTCCGGCGACTAGCCAGGCCGGCCACTCTGGCCGGTCGCCGAACTAAGGCGATTCGGCAGGGCAAGCCCCCACCAGATCTGGTGAGGGCTCGCCTCGATGTCACCAGGCGAGGGCTCGCCTTGCCCGGCGACCGCAAGGTGAGCTCGCGCCCAGCGACGGCGAGGGGGGCTCACCGAAACCCTGCCGGATCTGGCAAGGCAATCCGGCGGGGGCTCGCCCCGCCGTCATTGGGCGCGAGCTCGCCTCGCCCGGCGATCGCAAGGCTCGCCCCGCCGATCACCAAAGCCAAAGGAAGGAGGAGGGAGGAGGGAGGAAGAGGGAGGAGGGAAAAAAAATTAATAAAAGATTTTAAAAAATAAACTATTATTAAAAAAAGCTCACCGGCGCCGGCCGGCTGCCACGTCAGCTCTGGCCGGCCAAGTTTGGCCGGATGGACTAAACTGGAACAAAAACAAAAGGTTTAAGACTAAATTGACCAAAAAAAAAAGTTTATGACTGAATTGGTACAATTGCAATAGATTTAGGACTTTGTTGGTAATTTTCCCTATATTACCCAATTTATGAAATCTCATAGCCAAACTGAGATAAAAGTGCGAAATGAGTGAGTGTGAGATCGAGTGAAGGCGAGACTAAAGAGAGAGCTATAGAAATGAATTGGGTCGAAGTAAATTGTAACTCCATTTATGACTCACTTAATACTCATATTGTATTTAGATTCATTTATTCAATATAACTAATTCATTTATAATACATTTAACACCCATTTGGATTACCAAATGGGTTTATGACCCGCTTTAATGGGTCTACGGTCTAGGTACAGATAAAAACATAATTATATAAAGATTCTTAAGGCATCTCAATTACACATTAACAGTTACCACAAATCTGTTTTACAGAATTTGATATAGACCCTTGATGTGTTGTTGGATGCTTTATCATGAAAAACCGGGGGTGGTAGCGATGCTTATCCTCTTGCTTTTGTTTTTCTTTTTATTTCAATAACATTTCTCACAAACCCAAAATTAATTAAAAGAAATAAAATGAAAAGAAAAGAAAGGAACCGGAACAAGGCAATAGTTACAACCACGTTGATTCTGATAGAAATTTGCTAATTGGGCTTTTCCGACATGGCTCGAGTTAAAAGGCAGGCGCGAATCTTCGAGAGATTATAAAGCAAAGAAAAAGGTTAATTATTAAGCATGGAAAACCGGGGAATAAAAAAAAAGGCCGAAATTGACTTACTCAAAGTCGTTTGCGTGCACGACAATAAAGTTAAACCAAACCCAAAAAAAAATAAAAATAAAAATAAAAATAATATTATTAAGAAAAAAGGAAAAAGAAATCAATTTAACCTCTATCAACGGCCCAACTACCATGCCACTAGAACTTTTCAATTCTCGTGGATCACGTTC